>MU827302.1:699938-1076286 GCA_029204205.1 Desmophyllum pertusum | reverse complement strand
AAAATAAATATAAATAAATAAATAAATAAAAAATAAAAAATAAATAAATAAATAAATGAAATATAATCAATCAGGTTCAGATCAGATTTTCCCTTCAAGGTTCAAGTTATCCGCGATCCGAAGTGGACTGGTAAAATATTTTCTTGTTTTTTAAGGGCAATATTGGAAACCTCCTGACAAACAATACAGCAGATCGCTTGTGTATAAGTGTTTTGGATATTCAATAAGGTACGTACACTTTGGCCAAGGGTTCCAGTGAGATAAGTTTTAACCCTTTACCCCCTTAAACAGTGTCCAATTGGCACATTATGGCTGCCAATGTATTGGTCATTATGTAGCCATTTTACTTATATTTTGGACACTCAAAATTTTCTTGGACAGATCTACATGTACTTCTTTGAAGGCTCAAAATGTACACAACCCGCTATTCTGACCCCTAGCTTGATTTTTAACATGGCAGTCCCCAGTTCAACTTCTCAGTCATACTACATGAAGTCCATCAAGCTAATGTAACCTATTGGAGTGTTAGAAATGTAAGTGTTTTGGACCTACAAATTACTGTACAATGTGGTTCTCAACTTTACGGTCTGTGGATACTAACCCCAGTGTGAGACCCTTCACATGAAAGCTATTGAGCAATCCTTTCGATGTGGTACTGCTGTTTATTATGCTGCCATCAAGGTGGTTCTAAACTTTTATATTCTAGAAGAAACCCTAGGGTGTGACCATTCAAATGAAAGCTATGAAAAGTGGTTATAAATATTTAAGAGGCTGTCTCTGTATAGATCCTCATACCAATTTGGGCCACATAACCAGATTTCCTTGAAACTTTGCATGCGAGTAACACGCTAATGTGGTTAGTTTCGAAATGCATTTCGTTTTGTCTCTTACCTTATTTTGAAGGATTTACGAGGGGGGTCCCGTGGGGGTCCGAAAATGGTGATTTTTTGGTCTTCAAATTTCCTATTTTTCATAATTTTTAAAGCATCCTCTCACGTCCCTTGAAGTTTCAGTGCGCCAGACATCATCCTGCCGTGTGTTGGTATGTATATGATCTGTTAATACTGGGTAGTATTATTAAAGTTTCCGTACCATCATTTCAACTAGTTAAATTTTAAAAACTGTTATGGTAGCGCTCCATTGACAGCTACACAGCGAAAAGGTTAAAAGTGGGTTGTACAAAAAATCATATAACTCCAAAAGTTTAACGTTGCACAGATGTTTCGTTGCATTTGTGGGAGAGATAAAAGACTTGATCTCCAATGCTATTAAATAAAATTTTTCCGGCCAGCAGGTATTATCGCCTAGAGTCATTGTGAACTATCAGTATTTCAAAATTTTCTAATTAATCGGCGAAAAGAAGGTCAAACATACGCGAGAAATGTTGATCAAAATAATGTTTCTTTTCCGTCATAATCACGTATGAATAGTTTTCTAAACACGTTTTACTGCTTTACTTTAGCAGTGCTCATCCAATCAAATAAGCTGGGAAAAAAATCCATAAAATGACCTCATTTTATTTATGCATATTGAATGCTCCAAACGCAGTTAGCTGTCAATTTTACGCTACTAAACAGCCGATCAAATTTCTTGATATACAGATAGTTTAGCTTACTTATGCGATGGGGGAAAACAGTAATCCAAGAACAAGACAAAACGAGGCATATATGGTATATTGTAACAAATTTTAAACAGTCAAACAAAAGCTGAAGAAACTTACCCTTGATGACCTTGAAATCGACAACTCGCCTGTTGGCATATTTTGCCTAAGTATGTATAGCTGATTTCGTAGACAGTTTCCTTGAGATTAGATTACAGTTTAATAATTGTTGTTTACAATTAGATCTATAATGATTAAAATTCACAGAAAAATTGAAGCAATTACCTTTGTGATTGCGTGAACATTATTCGCACAAGGGACGTTAATTCCCACTTGCCGTGACAAGAATCACACTGTTATTCAACAAGGTAACCGCTGACCAGTTAAACACGACAATGTTCCCGAGAAAGTGATAACTGCGGGGAATCGCGTGGAATGTCTAGTCTAACTAGACTTGTCGGTTGTAAAGATGATATCAATGGCCATTGCTGTCACCAGGTGTTGTAATCTGTGACATGGCGAGGTGGATACAAAACTTTACGGTTGCAATGTGCAGATGGGAAGTAAGAGGAATTCCCAAAGGGGGGGGGAGGGGGGGGGGGGGGGGAGGGGGGCGAGTAATTGAATAATAAAGTGACCAAAATTAACCGTCAAATAATAACACATACCTTTACTATAAGCCCTGCTCATATTTATGTACAGAAGGATTTTTTGGTTTTGCTTCATGAGAAGAATATTATAGGAACGAATTATGCGTTTCAAAATGATTTGGTTACATTTTGAAGGCCGGATGATTTTTTTTTTTAAGTGTTTGGACTTATATTCGTTGGGAGAGGGATCTGAGGTTTTTTTATTGTAGTTAATTCTGATTTGGGGTGCTTATTTTCGATAGGAAACAGTGATGGGGAGATACTGATAACGTTGCGGTGTCTAATGGTGATTTAGCCATTTTGGCCTGTATACCTTTTCTCGAATAATCTGAGGCATTTTGGCAGGCATTTTATGATTTAAATGTGGCACATCACAGTTCCGTGATATGCCGACAGTAAGCCCCAACCCATCCCGAAAATAAGCACCCCCTACCGAAAATAAGCGCCCCAAATCAGAATTAACTACAATGGAAAAACCTTCAGATCCCTCCCCCAACAAATATAATCCAAACACTTTTAAAAAAAATCATCCGGCCTTCAAAATGTAACCAAATCATTTTTGAAACGCATAATTAGTTCCTATAATATTCTTCTCGTGAAGCAAAACTAAAAAAATCCTTCTGTACATAAACACGAGCAGGGCTTATAGTAAAGGTATATGTTATTATTTGAGGGTTAATTTTGGTCACTTTATTATTCAATTACTCGCCCCCCTCCCCCTCCCCCCCTTTGGGAATTCCTCTTACTTCCCATCTGCACATTGCAACCGTAAAGTTGTATCCACCTCGCCATGTCACAGATTACAACACCTGGTGACAGCAATGGCCATTGATATCATCTTTACAACCGACAAGTCTAGTTAGACTAGACATTCCACGCGATTCCCCGCAGTTATCACTTTCTCGGGAACATTGTCGTGTTTAACTGGTCAGCGGTTACCTTGTTGAATAACAGTGTGATTCTTGTCACGGCAAGTGGGAATTAACGTCCCTTGTGCGAATAATGTTCACGCAATCACAAAGGTAATTGCTTCAATTTTTCTGTGAATTTTAATCATTATAGATCTAATTGTAACAACAATTATACTGTAATCTAATCTCAAGGAAACTGTCTACGAAATCAGCTATACATACTTAGGCAAATATGCCAACATGCGAGTTGTCGATTTCAAGGTCATCAAGGGTAAGTTTCTTCAGATTTGTTTGACTGTATAAATTTGTTACAATATACCATCTATGCCTCGTTTTGTCTTGTTCTTGGGATTACTGTTTTCCCCCATCGAATAAGTAAGCTAAACTATCTGTATATCAAGAAATTTGATCGGCTGTTTAGTAGAGTAAATTTGACAGCTACTTGCGTTTTGAGCATCAATATGCATAAATAATGAGGTCATTTTAGGATTTTTTTCCAGCTTTATTTGGATGAGCACTGCTAAAGTAAAGCCAGTAAAACGTGTTTAAAAACTATTCATACGTGATTATGACGGAAAAGAACATTATTTTGATCAACATTTCTCGCGTATGTTTGACCTTCTTTTCGCCGATTAATTAGAAAATTTTGAAATACTGATAGTTCAACAATGACTTCTAGGCGATAATACCTGCTGGCCGGAAATTTTATTTAATAGCATTTGAGATCAAGTCTTTTATCTCTCCACAAATGCAACGAAACATCTGTGCAAAGTCTAACTTTTGAGTTATATGATTTTTTGTACACCCACTTTTAACCTTTTCGTGTAAGCTGTCAATGGAGGTACCATAAAAGTTAAAATTTTAACTAGTTGAAATGATGTTACGGAAACTTTAATAATACCACAGTATTAACAGATCATATACCTACCACCACACGGCAGGATGATGTCTGACAATGAATTTCAAGGGAAGTGAGAGGATGTTAAAATTATGAAAAAATGGAAATTTGAAGACCAAAAAATCACCATTTCGGACCCCCACGGGACCCCCCTCGTAAATCCATCAAAATAAAGTTAGAGCCAAAACGAAATGCATTTTGAAACTAACCACATTAGGTGTTACTCGCATGCAAAGTTTCAAGGAAATCTGTTATGTGGCCCAAATTGGTATGAGGATCTTACAGAGACAGCCTCTTAAGTCTAGAAAAACCCCTAAGTGTGTGACCATTTCAATGAAAGCTATGAGAAAGGTGGTTCTAACTTGAAAGTCTGCGGATAAAACCCCAGTGTGTGACCATTCAGACAAATAAAAGCTATTGAGTAGTACTTAGTGTGGTGCCTCCCGATTACACCTCCAAATTGTTCTATTTCATGACTGACCTGTACTCTTGTTTTGTTTGTTTATTTGTTTTTAGGTCACGTGTTATTGTGGTCATCAGCATGCTGGAGAGGTTCTCTCTGAGTTTCTCGTTTTTCTTTCTGCTTTGTGTTGCAGAAAAGTCTTACCGAGAGGTAAATAACGTAAATTTCACCGCGGTCAAACGCTCGAGCATGCGCAAAGGCGTAAATTCTGGTCGCCCGCGCGCCAATTTGCCGCGCAAAAGTTTGAAGGAAAACCATTGCAACAACCCGGATCAAAACCTTCATAGTAATTTGCGAAAGGAAACAAAAGTAGATAAAAGGAAAAGTTTAGACTTTTCAAACACAAAGTTCAGTATATTTCCAGCATTCTGTTGATTTACCTTTTTTTTCTGACGTTTACCAAAAAAGTTAGACGTGTTTAAAAACACGGTGTAAATGATGAGGTCTGTCGGCGTAGTTTATTTTTGTTTGACGGTTTGACCGCGGTGGGGAGGTAAATACACCTTGAGTTTAGCCCACAAATTCTCCTAACTGTTTCTACATACATTTTTAAGTAATTCTCTTTGCAAGAATTTGTTTTAGGCCTAGAAGTTCTTTCTGAGACGATCAAATCCTTGATTCTCATCACCTGCTTATCTGAATTTGATAGGAAAATGTTAAAAGAAATTAGGAATTGATCAGTGTCACGTGAAAAGCGTGGGAAAAGTCGCCGACCTGATTGGCTTAAAAGACAACATCTTGGCTGTGATTGGTTGGAATTTTCATGTTGCACGAGGGTTTTTTACCAATCACAGAGCTCGTCAAACGCAAACCAAAGAAAAAAAAACACCACATTGCACAATCTTCTGACAATTCGAGAATAAAGAAAACCACTGACCAAATAACACAGTGTAGTGCCTACTTACAGGTTTATCTGTATTGCCTAAAGTAATTCTTTGTGTATTTCTCACTTCTTTGTTACCGTAATCCTTTTCAGCGTTTGCCTCTATGCCAAATTATTTGGTTGGCTAACGTCGTCAAGGAAATCTCGCAGAGCGGGACTTCCTCACTTCCGTCTTCACAAAGTGCGGAATATAAAGACTTGGCTTTCACTGAGATCTCTGTTAAAGGTGAGTTCACACTTTACAGCCGTTAGGTTTTAGATTGGAAGCGTTTTAAGGAAGGTCTTCCTTAGTATTTCACCGCGCATCCTTTCTGCGCATAATTTTCGCGCGTAATTAGCGCGCACATTAAAAAACTCTAATGTAAAATGTAAAATGTATTTGTAAGGAATTATGAGGTATTTTTAGTCGATTATATCTCTTTTGCGGCGGCTGGTGACCTATTCTTTTTATTCTATATTTTTGAAACATTACATCGCAATGTTCAACTGGGGAAAGTTTCAGTGCTTCGTTCCGCTGCCTTGATGCAAGAGAGGATGATCTAAGAGAAGCATTCCCCATACATGACTCTCTTCAATGACTATTTATAGCTGAGATATTTTAAGAGCGCTACCTGATTGGTCAGTTCGAGAAACGTGAATTCCGAGCCTCGATCAGAAGGAAATGAAAATACTGAACTTTCACAGCATGGGCACGAAACTATTAATAGATTTCAAAACATTATGGCATGGCATCATGGCACGGTGAATCCTTTCTCTTAGAGTTCATCCTCTCTTTTCAGTACTGATGTTTATTAACTCTTTTCACTCCCAAGAGTGTTAAGTTCAAAACTGCATGAGAAAAAAATCTTGAATTTCATTTTGCAAAATTGTCAAAAACAAAACAGTACCACATGAAAGTACTGCTCAGATAGCTTTCATTTGAATGGTCACACACTAGGGTTTCATCCACAGACCTAAAAGTTAGAACCACCTTGTACAACATCATAAACAGTAACCACATGAAAGTACATGCTCAATAGCTTTCATTTGAATGGTCACACACTAGGGTTTTCATCCACAGACCTAAAAGTTAGAACCACATTTTTTTTACTCAAGGTTTGACGTTGGGAGTGAAAGGGTTAACAATTATTTGCAAACACACAAGTATTGTTTGTATTTCAGAGGCGAGGTCCCTCAGAGATCTGTGGATATGATTGTATCATCGTCCTTCATCCTTGGCATGATTCTAGTGATTCTGATGTGTGTACAGGTTAGTAAATCCTCTAGGCATAGTACGCTCAAGACTACACCTATTTCAATAGACCATTTTACAGTTCTGTGAAATGTACCAAGCCTCTGTATCAAAGCGAGGTTTAGGGGTGACCATGAGTTGATAGAGGTCAGAAAACTAGTTTACATAAAACAGAATAATTTACATTTGAAAAGAAAGAAGGTTGTATCACAACAAAGTCACCTCCAGCCTCACTTCTGTTCAAAGGCCTGGATTCTAAGCACACAACTGTAAAATGACTATTAACGTTGTCGGACTGACGAGAAGCGTAAAGCCTACAAGACAAGACCGAATTGTAGTCTGGGTATTCATTAGAATTTTGCCTGTCGGTGGAAAGAAATCTACACGTTTTTATTTCGCACGTGATGTATTTGTTTGGTCCCGAATTAGATAATTTGTTTTTCCACGTTTTTTCACTAGCTGATTCTGATAAAATTTAGTGTGGCTAAACGTAGCTTTCTTCTACAGGTTTAAACAAAAAGGAAACGTTGGAATAATGTTTTTCATGTTACTTCTCATTAGTATTCGGTGCGTGCAGCAGTTTCCTACTTTTACCCATGCTACCTTTCGGTCTTGTCTTGCATGCTTTTAAAAACATTTCTATCCGACAACGTTAATTGAAATAGGTGTATACAGCCAGGCGAACAAGCACATGTTTTGTCAAATCCTTACTGAAGCGCCCAAGAATAGGCCATTTACAGTTGTGTGCTTAGTTACCAAGCCTTTGAGCGGAAGCGAGGCTCGAGTTGACTTTGTTTTGATACAAACCTTCTGCGTCCGGCACGTGACGTCCTTAGTCAGTCTATGCCTCGTAAAGGTATCCGAACAGTTTCCGATCGGAAACGAAGCGTAAACTAGCGGGGGGGGGGGGGGGGGGGGGGGGGGGGAGGAAGCCAGGGACAATGTTTTTCAAATTGAATGAAGGCCACATGCAAAACGTCAGCTATTTTGGACCCCCCCCAAAATTGTTTTTCCAAAATCGACACTTATCCCTTTTGTCACTAGCGTCTTCAATTACAAAGTTGCCACGAGCACTCACGAGGACACCGAAAGTACAAATGCACACGTTAGCTTGTCGTCCGTGAGGGTACATTATGTTGCTTAGCAACCTCTTCACACAAACCACTCGGTCGGCAAACTAGACTACGATCGGTCCCACTTTCCCTTAGTCCGTCAAGCAGGAAGCGAAATAAACCCAGAGTTTTATGTAATCTAACTGACAAACGGGGACTTGGGTGGACTTGCAGATATTTTATTCTTTGCGTTATTTTGATACAACTTAGTCCTCTCTCATATGCTTATTGCTCTAGAAACCCAATTTTTGTTTAGTAGTTGACTTCATTTAGTATCCTGTCCCTTTGCAGCTTATAAAAGGCAATGAAAAGGAGAGATTTCTGTCAATATTATTTAACTGGGAAGTGTCGATATGGTTAGTAGAATGAAGAGCTTGTAAAGGTTTATTAAAGCCGTAATCCAGGACACCAGTGATCAATCAATCAACCAATTAATCAATCAATCGTACACTCAATTGATCAATCAATCAAACAAACAAACAAACAAGCAACCAACCAACGAACCAGGCAATCCATTATGCAGTCAGTCAGACAGACATACAGTCAGTTAATCAGACATACAGCCAGTTCAGTCAGTCGGACAGTCAGCCAGACAGCTCAGACAGTCGGACAGTCAGGACAGCTCAGGCAATTGGACAGTCAGACAGTCAATCAGTCAGTCAGACAGTCACTCAGTCATCTAGTCACTCAGTCCAGTCGCGACAGTCAGTCAGTCAATCAGTTCAGTCAGTCAGGCAGGCAGGCAGTCAGTCAGTTAGTTCGTCAGTCGAACAGTCAATCAGACAGCTCAGACAGACAGACAGATAGACAGACAGACAGTGAGCCAGCCAGTTAGTTAGTCAGCCAACAAACCAACCCACCAACCAACAAGTCCTTGCATACTTGATTAACCTCTGACATTATTCTTCCGTTATTGTTTACATATGTGTTGTTATGGTCTTTTCCTCGCAGGTGCCTTGTGTTGTCAGTTTATGTTCTGCGGTTCATGACCCTGGGATCAAAGATCAACCGTAATTCACAAATACATCAGGACTGCTCACAGAACAGGTCAGTGGATAATAACAATACTCAGGACTGTCAGATGTCACACAATACTTTTATTATTAGATCAAGTTATTTCACTTTTCTCGCTGATGCATTACAGATACAGTGGAACTTCTACTTTGGGAGACCTCCATTAAGGGACACCTCCTTGAAGGGACACAAACTTTTGTCCCGGCAAATTCAAACGCTCATAATAATATTATAATCTTTGTACAGTGAAACCACTCTTCTCCTGACCTTGTCCCGAGAGTGTCCCCTTAATGGAGGTTCCACTGTATTTCTTCAGTTTGGCTTACATGTAAGTATCTTGACTGTGTTTTTTTTTATCCTGTAGATCAATCTTTACCTGCAGATGGAAAAAGCCTCCACACAAAAAAGAGGATTTGACAATTGCCAAACCATGTACTCAAGCTGGCTTCGAAACTTCTTAAGGTGACAATGCCTGAGTGTGGCTAGCTGTTTCTTGTCAGCAGTACTAACAGCTGTTTGTCTTAACAGGAAATCGAGAGCCCGTTAAGATGTCAGGACTGTCCATGAACCCGCTGTTGTATAACATTACTCGTGTGGTTGTACTGTCTTTGTTCTCTGGAGTCATGTCCTGATCTGCTGGGATTCAGAATAAAGGTCGTGTGAACTATTCCTTACAAAACTTAAAATAGCTTACTTTTACCAAAGTTGATAAAGAGAAATGATTTTGAAGCCCAACAAAGTTCTTTGTTCCATGTTTTTGTTCGCTTTTTCGGCCTTGACCGTGCACAAACACAATGCGGCCGATTATTTAAACGAAAGTCTAAGTTAGACCTGGTTTAAGGCTAAATCGAGGTTTAGACAAGGCTTCCATAGACCACGGCTAGGCTGAGCCTAAATTGTGTTATTAGGATGCGGATAGCCGCATTTCACGGAGACCACGTCTAAAACGTGGTTCTAACAGGTCTAGCTATTTGTTTCTTCTTAAACCGCTCTTTAAAAATTCTAGTTTTTTCTTAGTCGGTTTTGCACGCTATAATCGTTTTTCTACGCGTATACTGATCGCTCTAATGATAACGCTTGGAAAATAGTTCAAAACTTCTATTTCGCCAAACGTGATGGGCTACCATTCATCCAGAAGTGCAATTATAAAGTCAATAAGCCAAGAACTACTTGCTTTCTACAGGGAACTACTAGATTATTTTTATTAATGACTTCGAAATAATTTTGAAGATACTAATTGAAAAGTTTTCATTTTATGTAACATTTTATGGACATGCTTTTGAAGTAAACGTACTTCTTCTGAGCCTAAACCGTCGACGGAAATTTGACTGTTTTTGCAGTCTAAGGAAAATTGTCATCGTCGCATTCTTCTAGAGGATTTAATCTATTCCTAAAACTGTCTGATTCTTCGGACTTCGGCTTGTTAGCCTATTCCTGTTAACTGTCTGGCTTCGAACTTCCATCCATGACACAAACCTTCACTAATAAAAACGTTAGACTACGTCTAAACCTACTCATGACCAGGTCTAAGTTGCCTATTGTTTGCTAGCCTGTGTTTAGACACCGCTTAGGCGAGGCTTAAAATAAAGGACGTTTAATAATCCGGTTCCCCGGTTTAAACACGGTTTAGACCAAGACTTTCTTAAGCGATGTCTAAAACGTCGTTTAAATAATCGGCCCAAGGGTCAAACACGGTTTATTACAGGGTTTAACAAAACCATGGCCTAACTCGACTTTAAACTGGCCAACCTAAATGTGCTAACGTCGTTTACCGTAAACCCTGTTTAGAAGGTGTATAACACAGACTAATGGAAATAATTAGCTACTAAGACTGATCCGTTTATAACTAGATTTATACCTCTTTAAATAGTCTTTCTCTTAAAACCACGGCCTAACTTAAACTTCGTTTAAATATTCGGCCCAATAAGTTTTGAGTTGTTAACCAATAGAAACGTGTCGGTTACGTTAATTCAACCATAATGTGTGAGCGCAAAACACAAATGATTGTGCACGGTCGTGGCCTTCCAACATAAATCTTGGCCTCTTTGTTTGCTCCTTTGAAGTTTGCCGGGGTTCATAGCCATTCTCCTCTATTAACTATGCTTTTACCAAGCTTGAAAGAGTACAAAACCAAGCCATGAGGGTAATTCTCAGGGCTAATAGAACTACCTGTACACAGTATACGAGAACCCCCCTGGGACTACTCCCGGGGGAGGGTGTACTCAACAAAGTTTTATACGGGGAGGCTCCGCCCCGAGGTCCAAACCCTTGTTTTTTTATATACCATTTTTTTACAGAAAAGGTAACCCGTTTCATATACTTTCCATAGAAAATGGTACCCCTTTCACATACCTACAGTAGAAACACTGCATCTGTTTCTATACACTTGGAATGAACTTAATGAAAGCTCTCCCTTTTTCTGTACTTCAACGTCATGAGTCGTTCGTTAGGTCTTTGCGCCGGGCCCTGTTAATTTGTCTTAGTCCTTAAGGTACTAGAATTCGCACTGAAAAACGCATTTTTGGATCACGGAACCCGTTTTCTTGGTGTTGTTACCAGACATTTGGCTAACCTTTGCTAAAAGTGCCATTTGGAGAACTAGGGGAAGATTTCAAAAAGGTTTTGGGGCAAAAATGTTCAATTTTATCGTTGGCCAAAGTGCATAGCCAAAGTTTTTTCTTCTGATTTTTCTTTCTCTCTTTTGCTTTCCCTTTACTCCCCCTTTCTTTTCTTGCTATCTTCGGCGCTTGATACACTTCCTATCAGCTGGAAAGGTTTTGACCTAACCTGTTAAGGGAGCTGAAAAATGAACCTGGAAGTATGTTGGGTGTGAGAGCCAAATTTGCCACTGATTTTTCAACAAAAATTGAACATGTTTTCCCAGCATAACTCTGGAAGAATTTGTTAGATTTCCAAAATTGATGCACGGTTACAAAGATCCATCCTTTCTGCATCAGATGCGTGTCAAACTTGTCACGTGTTAATTGATGACGTTACAATGGCTTTGATGTGTAAGACTCCAACAAAGTGGACATATATGTCCAGTTAGCATGTTAAGGGTTAAGATGTTTTAATTTTCATTTCTAGGTGTGGAAGATCAAGACGTAGCAGTGGCTGATGGAAAGGCAAATTATTTATATTTAACTTATCACACAGTTGTTTTTTTCTTTTCAAAGGAAGCTAAGTTGTAAAGATTTTATTAATACCACGTGTAAGTGGTGATTATATAGAGCCTGTTGTGTCCTTTTAAAGGAGCTATGTCACGATATTTTAAGCCATTTTTTGTGAAGTGCAAAATTCACCTTCAAATTGAAAAAATCCTCAAAATAAATAGTTTACTAAAATAGAAAAAACACCAAAAAAGTGATCATAAACAAATCAGGAACAAGGATGGTTGAGGATGGAGAAGATTGAGACGGATTGCGAACGGCGAACATTTTTTTCAAGATGCGCCATCCGTGACGTAGCTCCTTTAAGCAGTTACACGACTTTCCTCGCGGTCAGAGGAAGTAGACTTGTGTCATTATTGTGAAGACAAATTCGATTTATAAATTAGGAAATTTCATGGAATATTTTATTTTTCAAGAAGTTTTTTTGGAAAAAAGTACACTTTGTATGACGCGATTTTCGCGTGATATGTTTGTTGATCGTTAGTTGAGAAGGACCCACGCTATATGTATGAGCAAAGGTTCTGTGCAAGTTGTTGTATTTGCAAGTGTATTCTTCTTTTTTTACTCGTCAAGGCAGAAGGTTTCTGTACTAAATTATTGTATTTTTACACCTTACCTTTATTTTTATTTAAATCTTTTACTGATTTATCAGGGACGTTGAACTGGAAACACACGAGAGTGGGGGTGGGGGGGGGGGGGGGGTGGATGGATACGGGTTTAGGGAAACCATAAACATGGTGGGGTGACAGTGTAAAATACAACCCACCATGTTTCTTTCCGTCGTTTAAAAGTTTGCTCCTTGTGAAATACAGCCAACTCTCTCTAAGACGGACACCATCGGGACCGGCACCAACTGTCCGTCTTAGAGAGGTGTCCGGCTTATAGAGAGTTTAGATACAGTCAAATGACTGAAAAACGGCGCGCAGGGGGACGAACACCAGGTGTCTGTCTTATAGAGGTGTCCGTCTTATAGAGAGATTAGATTACAGTAACATGACTGAAAAACGGCGTGCAGGGACGAACACCAGGTGTCTGTCTTATAGAGGTGTCCGTCTTATAGAGAGATTAGATACAGTAACATGACTGAAAAAACGGCGTGCAGGGACGAACACCAGGTGTCTGTCTTATAGAGGTGTCCGGCTTATAGAGAGATTAGATACAGTAACATGACTGAAAACGGCGTGCAGGGACGAACACCAGGTGTCTGTCTTATAGAGGTGTCCGGCTTATAGAGAGATTAGATACAGTAACATGACTGAAAAATGGCGTGCAGGGACGAACACCAGGTGTCTGTCTTATAGAGGTGTCTGTCTTATAGAGGTGTCTGTCTTATAGAGGTGTCCGTTAAGAGAGAGTTGACTGTAGGTTACACTAAATGTCACTAATAAAGCTATTAATACCATGTGGCAACAACGTCGTAGCTTTATCTATCAAACTTTCTTCGCGAGCTACAATCTTCACAGCCGTTATTTGTGTCGTCACGCAACGATTCTCCCATTAGTTGGGAGAAGCGTTGCGTGACTTCTCCCATTAGTTGGAGAAGCGTTGCGTGACTTCTCCCATTAGTTGGGAGAAGCTTTGCGTGACTTCTCCCATTAGTTGGGGGAAGCGTTGCGTGACGACATAAATAACAGCTGCGAAGGAGACTACTCGCGAGCCGGCTTTATTGCTGAGTCTTGATTATTGTTTTTAAGTTCATGGATGACTAGAGTGTCCAAGTTGGTTAAAGGAAACCTCCACTGTTGGAACAAAATGCCGTTAAATTGTTGGAAATATTGTCTAAACTGAAAATTTGTTGAAATGAATTGGAAAAACGTTCAAGTGTACGGAAAAATTGGATACAAATATCAGCCATTTTGGGGGTTAAATTTCCCGCGCGCCACCATTTTGTATTATATATTGTCAAAAACGTTTGTTGTATATTAACAAAAGGGGCAACCACGAAACGTCATAAAATCCAAGATGGCGGCGCGCGGGTAATTTGAAACCCAAAATGGCAGAGATTTGTAGCCAGTTTTTTTTCGTTAACACTGAAATAATTTTACTTTGTTTTCAACAAATTTTCGGTTTAGATTATTTTTCCATCAATTTATGGTAACTTGTTTCAACAGTGGATGATTCCTCAGACAGATTAGGTGAATATACTCTCGCCAGAATGTGTTTGCAGTGGTACAATACTATGCCAGTTGTTATTGTAGCTTATTTTACTCTCTAAATCACTCTTCCGTTGATTTCTGATTGCTGTTATGTAATGATGCAAGTTGTAAAATATTGCAAAGTTTTAAAAAGTCAAGCAGATTATGAAGAGTTATAATATTAAATGATGTTGATACTTCAGATAAATGATTAAAAATCACTGTTGCATCTTTGTGTCTATCTTGTTTATTTCTCTGTAACATTCCATTATATAAAGCTTTGTACCTTGACAGTCAACAATTTAGCCTGCGAGCAAGCTATCGTGGGGGTGTGGGAGGGAGGGAGAGAGAGAGAGAGCTTTCCCTCATTCTCATCCCCCCCCCCCCCCCCACATCCCCATCCCCAAGAAAACTTGCTCGCAGCCCATCAACATGACCTGTTTGCATTACACCATCTGCTCGTGTAGATTACCCGAAAATTTTGAAAATCATCCGCGAATACAAATAAAGGTTGTTTGTTGTTGTTGTTATTATTATAATGACGGCTATATAGTTGGGAGAAAATATATTCCGTATTGGGCGGAGTCGCGTAGTTTTGCATCGCGATTCAAACAATTTTGGACAAATTGAAAGAAAAAGTAGGATCAGTTGTTGCTGATTAAAATAGAAATTCCCACTATGCGTGAAGTGTTGCACACGAATCGCGAAAGCATTTCTGGTTTCGAAGAAAGTCGGACTTTTTTCGCCGGTACATTGCTTAAAGTAATTCAGAGTTATGTGTCAATGAAGTTTTCTTAAAGTGCTAAACAGCAGTGAATGGAAAATAATCCAAATTTAGTACCGAAAAAGTTGAACTTAATACGAGAAAGAAATGACTTATAATACTCACCTTACGCTAACTTTTGGATTGAGCAAGTACCGGCGAATAAAGCACTCAATTAACTGAGCAAATGGCAACAGATAAAAGATTGCCGACGATTCACCGAATGGATTAAAACATACGTTTCTCCTACGCAACATCCTCCTGCGTCATTTTGTTTCCCGCGAAATTTAGATCTAAAAATAGCCTAGACGCGAATCTGATGTCCCGCGCGCAGTGCAAGATGAAAACTTCTAGTTATAGACCTCTGGTTGAAATTGTCTCGCGCAATGTTACAGAAAGAAAAGATTTTACTTTTTTCAATTGTGCGCAATGTTGGTGCAAATATTTCTGGGGTGGACAGGACGGATTACTCGCAACATTGCCCGCATGTTGCAGCATGTGTCCGGAACTGTATACGACTCACAAAAATAAACCACCACTATAAATATAAAATAAATTATAACAACCTATTTCAGTCAACTACAATAATTAACAAAGGAAAAACTAAAGTAAAAACTCCAACATCGGGACTGGCACTTAAGATTAAAACTGAACTGGACAATTAAAGCAAGAGAATAAGAATAACATGTTCATTCAAAGCTGTTATCTTCAAAGTTTTCTGTAGCCATAAAGTACTCTTATTAATTAAAATTAAACGGGAATTTAAAAATAATTGTTCTGGTATTTGTTGTTAAATTAATTCAACCCAGGAACCTGGCCATGTAATTTTCACGTGCAAAACTTGAAGTGTGACTTTTCTAATTTGCATGTTATTCTTGAGTTCCTCGGCGTGGTCGGGGCTGTTTGTTTGACTTCTTCGAAGGGACGAAATTTATCAACAAATGGAGCTTCATAACGCCAAGCAAATCGTCAAAATGTAAAGAAAATGTCCAGTAGTTTGCACATGAAGACCTGATATGGACCAACAACTCAGTCACAACCGAGTTTGTTCAGCCGAAAACATGACAAGGTAAGCGTTGAAATTTAAAATCGTGGTACATTGTGAGACCGAAGGAAAAGTAAGCTACGGGGTCGAAACGAAACAATTATACCAAGTAATGTGAACACTCAGTTCTCCGTAAAGGAGTGAATTTGACATTTTCCAGGGTACACTTTTTAACTTTTTCATACACCTTCATATTCTTGGTTTGAGAACAGTAATGACGACGGTAAATTTTAATACCAGTCTTTATTTCGACTAAACGTTTGCTTTTACACATTCAGCTATAAAGTAGTGTTCATATGAAAGTGATACAAACGAAATGTTCCTGTAAATCTAAAGATGCTAATAGTAAAACATATATATTTTTAAACGGGTTTTCCTTCGTATTTGCTGAAACGTTTGATAACATAGTTGTAAGTCCCATGCCCGGGGGGGGGGGGGGGTGGGGTACTCCCTATAATGGACTATACGGGGAGGCTCCGCCCGAAAGGGGTCCTTTTTTAGGCTCGAGGTATGTGAAAGGGTAGGGATTTCACGAGTTGAAGTATATGAAAGGGTAGGGATTTCACGAGTTGAAGTATATGAAAGGGTAGGGATTTCACGTGTAAATGATATTATTGTTTGGTTAACATCTCTACTGGTAATGCTTGATGATTTTTGGTGATATATATTGTTCATTAAGTTCATTACAAGGGTATAGAAAAGGGATGCAGTGCTTCTACTGTAGGTATGTGAAAGGGGTACCATTTTCATAATTTCTATGGAAGGTATATGAAAGGGGTACCATTTTCTATGGAAGGTATATGAAAGGGGTACCTTTTCTGTGAAAAATGGTATATGAAAGGGTAAGGGGTTGGACCTCTGGGCGGAGCCTCCCCGTATAAAACTTTTTTGAGTACCCCCTCCGGGGTCCCATGATAGTGCAGGACTAGGCTAGTTTATTTTCCATGGTCGATATTATCTCATGCCGACATTATTTTCTCAGTTTCAGATGAAGCATCGTTAAAGAGACGTCTTGATACGACATTGGGGGAAGGAACAGGAAGAAATGACCTGAAACGTTAACGACGGTAAGCTGCGGTAACATGATCATATCAAGAAAAATAGGTCCGCGATGTGTCCATGCGACTATACGATTACTATGGTAAAATGCAGGAAAACATTACGTGTTGATCTCTAGTTAAAGTTAAAGTTGTATTGAAACAAACCAAGATTGCAACTTGTAGATTGTTATCTTCTGAGTATGCGAATGACGTACCTTGAAGCACTTGTGCTATACACTTTTAAGCAACCCTTTACAAGACCAAACATGAGTGACAAATTATCTGTTTAATGGAAAATAACAACAGAGGTTGTCTTTATATATATATTCAGATATAAGATAGTTTTGGTTTCTTAAGACAAACTGATAGTTGAAGAGAAATACGTACAATTTCATTTTTTAAAGATATCGTCCTAGGCGTTGCCTTCGTGGTTGTTTTGACTTCCAATCATAACGCGTTACTCCTTAGTCCAATATTCTTCATGGATAATATTTACTCATTCCTGCATTTTTTTCTCAGTTTCAGATAAAGTACCATTAAAGAAACACATTGCTATTAAGGGCATCGGAGTTGCTAGAAGAAACGGCCTGAAATTAACGAAGGTAAGCTGTAGTATAAATGTAAACCGGCATGATTATTATGACGAAAAAGTGTACATGTGGCTAGTATTAACATGACAATGCATTGATTTAGGGACTGTGCAATAATTACCAGGAGGGGGGGGGGGTTGGAAAACCAGAGGGGGGGGGGGCATAAAGTAAAATCAAAGCAAGGAGATGGGGGGCTCTAGGTAAAATAAGTCACTCAAGAGAGGGGGGCTTAACATTTTATTTCAAGTACATATTACATTGGCGAATCCATACATAGTACATAATTTCTGACTGATTAGAGGGGGGGGGGGGCAATAACTAAATTCACTCCTTTAGGAGGGGGGGTATTACCTAATATTTGGCTACATGAAGCCCATTTTCCAACCCCCCCCCCCCCCCTCCTGATAATTATTGCACAGTCCCTTATTGCAAGAAAGTACATGGTACGTACACTATTGGGAATTAAAAGGTTAAAGACCAAGGTCTCGCACTTTTATCAAAGTAATTCGAAATAATTGTCTCAATTCGTCACCATGGCAATATATTGAGAAGGTTTCTTGTTAACTCATTCCGGCATTTTTTTTTTTTTTTTAAATTTCAGATGAAGTAACATACATTTAAGAAACATCTTGATAAAGCATGGAAGAAACAAGAAGAAAACGCCTTCAAAGAATTGTACGAAGGTAAGCTACGGAAATCTTGTAGTTAAAAATAGGTCCACAATGTGTGCATGCGACTACTGCTCCCATGTCAATGTATTGAAATTAGATTTTGATCATTTTTGGGAATTAAAAAGGTTCTATAAAATACATAACGCAAAGCAGTTAAATTTGCAAAGTTGTAAATTATTGACTTTTTCAAAAATCAAAATTAATTCATTATCATGGCAATGTATCGGAAATTTAATAGCACATCTAGACAATATTTGATTTACTTTCATCATCGTGGAAATGTGTTGATATTACAAAATAAGTTAGATGTCAATCACTCTCGGGAATTCAAAGATTAATATTTAGGGGAGGATTTGGTAACTTTTATGAATATTAAAAATTAAAAATAAAAATTGTAGATTGTTGGCGGCTTTTTTCAAAACAATTTAGGACAATTTCGCATCGATCAAAGGCTGTATGGAAGGCGCTGGTTTGGTTTCTTTTTACAGACCAAAGTTTACTGAGACAAGTTGATCATCGATGGTGTATATATAAGTGTATTTTGCGCGACTTAACACAAGATTGACTGACGCTTCCCTGGCAGTTCCACCTTGTGAAGAATGAAACAATTTAATTTAAGCAAAATGATTTTAAATTTGTTTCGAAAAAAACAAAAAGTTCTTGAGTTTCAGAAAAAAAGCAGTACTTGGTTAATGGAGGCTGGACTGGCCAATCAATAAATAATGTCCTATATTTTCTGTTCGTTCTAAGATATCAAAGAGTCGAACAACCACACGCAGGCCACGGGAATATTCACATAAATCAAAATTCACTTTCGAAGGCTACAAAGTTTTTCAATTTTGGTTCGCCATTTTATCTTGCTTTTCATCATAAGCTAATTATCAATTTTCACAGGAATATGTTTAAATTATTTTTGTACGTTCTTGCAACGGCTGTTGGTTTATAAACAACAAAACGACAACATCAAAATAGCAACAACAACAACTGCAAAACTCATGTAGAGGTTGGATTTTGCAATTAGTAAAGATGTTAGCGTGCTGTTAAAAAGTACTGGTTGTCAAACCAGCCTTTATAGGCAATGATGCTTCTTTTAAAGGAGCAAGTCCTAGTTATTCCAAAATCGATACGTTTGGAGATTTGAATTGTTTTACTCATACCGTTACATTTTTTATCGGCGCAATATGTTACGAACGGAGGCATGATCGGAATGTAAATAAGAAAAGTTCAAAGCCCTTCAGAAAAAAAGAACTGACTTTCTTACTCGAGAGAGTATAAAAACTAGGTTTTTAACTACAGTGTTTTGTATTAAAATGAGTTCTGTTACTGCGAAAATCGATAGATATATCAAAATAACTGTGCTACCAATAATGGCATGATCGGAATGTAAACAAAAACGTTTCGGAACCTTTCGGAAATATATTTTATCTTCGCAATCAGCTGAATTTTCTTAATTAAAAAATATCAAAGTTGCTTTATCCTCTTTTGTCTGAATCAAATGAGATGTTTTCAGCAAAATTTGGTGTTGATAAATATACTAAAAAGTTATTTAAAGAAAACATTTTTAAACAAGAACGCGCACTATAAAAGGGATTTTGTTCCTCCGACTTTCAGCACCATATAATTTGCATTTTGGATTTACACGTGGATAAGTGATGTCCGAGCTTTACAAAATGATTGTATTCCTTTTGACAAATCTAAAATCCACAGTGAACATTAAATCTTGCAATCATTCTCATATTTTCACGTTTATCCTCAGTAAGATGTCAATTATAAGTTTGAGAAAAATCTTGAATTTGTAGAAATATGTACTTCAAATATTGCCGAGTGAGTTTGAATTTCGCGGGGTTGCATCAGCGCAAACACGCACGCTAATTAAGATGATATCATGTCAAAATTATATCCTCCTTTGCTAGTGACATACATTTCTTTCAAACTAAAATATTTCAGAAACTATTGAAAAAAGTATCATTATTTTGTCGGGTTTATAATAATTATGGCAAAAAAAAACTGGACAGCGAATTTTTTATTTCACCGGCGCGTGGTGGCCGCCGCACGTTAGCTCACGTTGAATAAAACGTCAGTTCCGGTTGTTCAAAGAACGATTATCAAGCTAATACAGGATTAGCGTGAACATTGAATTCAGTTTTATAATTTGTCAGTGAAGCTTTCTATTTATATTTTTTTCCTTCAGTTTTGATTTCGAGTAATCTCAAAACTCTGCAAAACATTATCAGTGAAAAACACTTTATACAAGAGAAATTTAAACCTCGAATGACTTTTAAACAACCAGGCCCAGTACTGTATATATTAAAATTCGTGAATAACATCATCGAGTAACTTATATATTTTTTTCAATTCTCCGAGCTCACAAGCTACGACAAATTGTCTTGATGTATCTCCAAATACTCTATTTTAAAGAAGACATTTTATGATTTGTTTCGAAAATGTCTCGCTTCTTTATTCACTGTATTATTGCAATGTGATTATCATCTAATTTCTCCTTACAATATCAATACATATTCAAATAAACAGTTAATGAGAATAAAGAAAATCATCAATCATCATTATTGTCTTGATGCACTGCCAAATTCTCAAAACAAACATCAAAAGAAACGTGTGTCGATAAGTAAGGAGAATTAATGTTTTGATCTTGAGGATGACAGTGTAATCCAATAGGCCTTGTGCACGATAGCCGCCATGTTGGTTTTCATGTTGTAATGTAAATTAGCCTGCCTCGTCCCCAGGCGCCTTTGCGAGCGGGAAAACAGGGAGCGCGGGGCTGCAACAGTCCCACAACCCCACGCGCACCGCGCACCGCGCTCAAACAAGGAGCGACGCCTGGGAACGAGGCAGTAAATTAGCCATGTTTTCTGCCAGGAAGCAAACCTCGGAAAATGGACTCGTCCTAATATTCAAGTATCTGCCCCAAAATCATGTCCAAGTGTCGAATACTGAATTGAAAATTATCATATAAATGTTTATTAGTTTAGAATTTCTCTCTTCTTCCCACCAAGAGCGAGAGAGGGGCGGGAAGAAGAGAGACCCTGAGAACGAGGTTGGTTGTAGATTCCCGCAGGGATACAAAGAAAATGTTCAAATGTGATAACACGTTTTTCTAGTACATCTTTAATTTGTAAACATGTTCAACTTCTTTCGTATAATTTTAAAACGTATGCTTGTTTTATCTTTCAGTGCTCACTGAGCAGTTGTTGATGTGGATCACAATCCAGGAGAGAGAAGACATGGCGGACTCTTAAAGATAGTCAAGAGATTAATTCTAGAGGTATAAATATTTGTAATTTAGCCGCGGAAAAATGTTTTCTGCATACATGTATTCATTAGTATTTGCTACTCGTCGACAAGAAGAAACATCCATTATTCTGGAGTGATTTTACCAAATCCATACTCAGAACTGAGAAAGCATTAAGGAAATTTAGAAACTTTTTTTGCTAAAAATTTATTCACAGAATTCGCGCAACTTTGTTAAATTTTCAACGTTATTACAAAGCGAATAACAGCCGCCACAAAATAGCGTAATAGATTATGCAGTCATAACATGCAAGCACATGTTTTGATTGCATGGTCTATTGCGCTATTCTGTGACGGCAGTGATTTACTTTGTGATTATTTTGATTTTGTTTTCATGATAGTTATTGGAAAATTTATCTTATTATTTGACAAATACAACCTCAAGCTTGAACAGTAAGTCGTTCTAAGAATTTTCCTGTTCCAAGTTTTATTTATTTTTCTTAACCATAGCGGTCATTTGACTTAGTTTTCTTCTATTGATATACTGTTGTAATTCAGTAGTTTTGTAATAATTACTAGTCTTACTTGTACTCGAGTGTTGTAAACAACTTTGCTTGTTATTAAAAATATTGTAATTAGTTAATGGTACTTAAGGAATAAAAACACTTTTAAAACTACTATTGTTTCTTTTCTTTATTGTCTTTTATTGAACATATAAATAAACAAAAAATTGCGCTTTTAAAAGGGACTGGAAACTAGAAGAAATGTAGGCTATCTCTTTTACTCTATTTTGCCTATGTAGGGTTGCCAAAAAGAAAAAAATTCCGCGCTTTTGAACAGAGTCTAGCATAAGAAATCAAAGATGTACTGAGACTTTTGATGGGTCAAAACCGTTGGCACAATGCACGATTTTTTCCCGCCAAAAGACTTAGTATATTTTTGACTCAACACCATGAGACACCATTCAAAAGCGCAGACTTTTTTTCCAAGGATAATTTTCCCGCCAAAAGACTTAGTTTTTTTTTTCGATTTTTTTTCTCGGTCCTTTTAAAAGCGCAAACTTTTTGTCTAACAAAATTTTCCCGCCAAAAAACTTAGTTTTTTTTTCAATTTGTTTTTGCCCGTAGAGATTTAATTTCTATCCTGAAAGCTATCACCAGCCAAAGACATCAGAGAAATCTTATTCCAATCAATGATTTTTTTTACTGGCCCTTCTGGTGATATGATATATTTCGACATGAAAGAAAAAATATTCGAATTTAATGGTACATCAGGGTCATTTGTATACTTTCTAGACATTTTCTACTTGAATTATTTACCTGTAGGTATTAAGAGTAAGCCATGCAACTTTTGATTTGTTACAATGGAGCAAGAGAACCCTTGTAAATCAAAATCCAATTATTTTTCACAATTATGTGCAATTTTTGAGATGATTTATAAACCCAAAGAGTAAATTTTCAGATTAGTTTGCCACGTTTTCGTGATCTTTTAATTTCTCTTGCCCTATGTAACAACCAAAATTGCAACAAGACATACCACAAAAATCAATATCTGGTCCTACGAAGATGTTTAACCCAAAATAATGCAAACTTTGATAGCAAAAAAAACGAAAATAAAGCAAGTCGAGGATTTACGGACCACGCGTTAAAAAGAATTGGTTTGTATATCAAGAGAAGATGAAGGCTAAGAGAGGTAATACCCAATACATGCCTTATTTCAATGATAATTAATTCCTCGAGTTAGTCCACGAAACACCCACGCAACACGTCAGCCTCGCGCGAGGGCAAATTATCCGAGGTGCCCTGGTAACGATTAAGAACTAAAAATAGCTTCAGAGGAATTATCATTGAAATAATAAGTATAGGAAATCGTATGAACGCGAGTGCAATTCGTGATTTATGGGCACGAGTGATGCTTTGAAAGTTCTCAAAATTGCACGAGCCTTTAGGCGAGTGCAATTTGAGAACTTTCAAAACATCACGAGTGACCATAAAACACTAATTGCACGAGCAGTTCATACGATTTTTTGTTTATAATATTCTCAACAAAATTTTGCTGCGGCCATCACGCTACTCTGCACACGAAACGCTTCACTAGTTTCCAGAATGTTCACATGTTTTATTTGAACGCGCAGGCAAACCAAGCGTGAACCTTTTGAAAGAATTACAGTACTATAGTTTAGAAAATATTTAACCATTAACTTGAAAGCTTATTTCAATGCCATAAGCGGCAAAAACGTCTCTACTTGTCCGGTACCGTTTATCACAATTCCGTATTGCACTCTATAACCTATTTATGCACTCGTCATTGACCAATCAGAAGCTGCATATTTTGTTGAGTATACTATAAGGCATGTTATTGGGTATCAAATAGGAAAATTAAATTTGGACTGAAACGCTCAATGTTCAAAAGAATTTTCTTCGTCATCTTTGAGATATTCAGTATCAAGAAAGAATAAAACTGAATTAATGCGTTGAATATAACGTGCATTTTTAAACGAAAGTATTTTCGATATATATATAGTATAGTATTATAATTCGCGAAAAATATAAACAAAAAGGCAGTTTTTGGTAAAATAAATTCTCATTTGATAAGCCAAAAGTCGGTATCGCTGTGTTCTGGTTAACTGTACGTCTTTTTACGGTTACTTCCATTGTTCATCAGCCAATTCATCCCAAGAGAAAGATACCCAGAAAAATACCGAATCAGTTTCTTGTTCAATTTTGCAGTTGTTGTAATATATCAAATATTAGTGACAGTGTTTCATCCGATATCCAAACACCGAGAAGAGAGTTGAAAATACGACGCGCAACGGAGTATTTTTGACGAAATTCTCGGTGTTTGAATATCCGACGAAACATTGTTTCGAGTGTTTGATATATCTTCTCAATCGAAACAAAAGCTAAGGAGTAAACGGAGAAATAAAATCGTAAAAAAATATATGCTAATTTAGACCGGGTATCCAAGCCTCCGACACGGTTATGACTGTTTTCTTTGTTTTAATTTGATGAGTTTGAGAAGTGTACGTAGTAATTACAAGACAAATGCGTGTACTTTTTGGGAGAACACAGCATGATAATTTTCCTCCATACGCTAAGGCTAATTATCGAAAATATTTCAACAATTCGCGATCGATTTCATAGCATTTTTGTTTCGTGGTCCGTAATCCGTGATCTTCCAATCCTTTCAGAGCCAAGATCGATATATAAATTCTCCGTACTTGTTGCAGTACATTTCCTTTGCCGTTAGTTCTGAGAATTTAGAGGTTCATCAAGACAATAGTTTTCCAATTATTGACGTTCTCTTATTTTTTTAGTTTCAGTTACAACATGCTAGAGCATTATTATTATTTTGTGGTCCGTGATCCTCCAATCTTTTCAAAGCCAGATCGATATAGATTATATAAATTACTAAAAACTTTGAATATCAAGAAAACGACAATTCGAAGGTCCCTCCATGCATTCAATATATAGAAAAGCAAATTTAATGTATTGAACAAAACACGCCTAAAATATTTTACAGTTAAAAAAAAGATAGACTGTTCACAGTCCCTCTATTTTTTGCGCTGAAATCGTCGCGCTGTCACGATCGATCGTGGAGCCGCCATCTTGGATTATTTGGCGAGCGAAATCTGGGGAGAGGACAAAACTCCCCTGGGTACGGGGGGCGGGGCGCGGGGAGGCACGAAAAAATAGAGGGACTGTCCGCACTTCTCATGTTTTCCCGTTCAGGGCTGCCGTTGCTCCAGCAACGGCAGCATCTGATTGGTCCATAGACAAGGCGCGTTAAAACATTATTGACAACTTGTTGACAAGGTTGACATAAAACCGCTAGCTAGATAAACAGTTCTTTTTTCAATAAAATGTTTCTGTTGATACGACGCTCATTTCCAAATCCGTTTCTGTGACGGTAATAATTTCAAACTTTTCGCGCAACTGATCCTCCCATCTGGCGTCTTGCTTTCCCCTTCCTGTTTCTGGAGCACGGGAAAAGTTTATTTCTTAACCCGGCTAAAAATTCACGCTCTATTTTACTCAGCGCATTTTTACTCTAGGCAGAATAATTCAAGCCGCCGGTCGTCTTGTGATTTTAGAATTTGAGAGCTGCACAAAATCTAGCCCGGGACAGAAGGACGACTCTTCTTTTGAGGTAGATCAGGGAAAAAGATGTTCAGTCTCTTGTAACGATCGTCTTCTGGCTTGTTGCTCGACAGCGCCTCGAATGAATTCGCACAACGTTATAGCCAGGCCCACTGATTTATATGTCGCATTTCAGTCGCGTCGAATATAATTCAAGCCGCAGAAATCTCGCTGGTATTATCTGATTCGACTACGTTGCAATACACCATGGAAGCAACGTGCTCTACTTTGCTATTTGTGTGGGCATTGCACTGATTTAAAGCTTGAGTTTCCGGGACTTGAATATTCGACGCGACTGAAATGCGACGTATAAATTGGGCCATACTTATGTTCCGTATCTTGAGGGAGAACTTCACACAAACACGCGAAGATCCCTTGTCATATTTGCTGCTAAATTCATCAAGAAGTTTATCCAGTAGCTCTGCGATGCGAGGCTCCACGCCGGACTTCTGAGGGATCCTGGATATATTTTCAGTGGAGATGTATCGATTCGATTCTTTCCACCAAAATCTCCGACAGGTCCGACAGGAATCTTGAAATTACATGGCACAAGCGACACGCATCCGATTTTCCAGATTTTACCTTTTTTTTTTAAAGTAGAAGACGCGGGTGTTTTTTCTATAATAAATAGGCAATAAGCTACATCGTGTGCAAAGCGTTCAGCAAGTTGCAAGTTGTTTCTCGAGGGGAAAAGAACGACCGACGGCCAGTCATTTTTTTCGCTTGCGAAACTCTCACGACATCTGATATCAATGTTTTGGTTTTACCTGGCCACCATGTTTACATAGAGGCGGAGCGTTGTCTGTATAGGTGCCAATATTTACTCACGAGCCCTGAACGGGAAAACACGAGAAGTGCGGACAGTCCCTCTATTTTTTCGTGCCTCCCCGCGCCCCGCCCCCCGTACCCAGGGGAGTTTTGTCCTCTCCCCAGATTTCGCTCGCCAAATAATCCAAGATGGCGGCTCCACGATCGATCGTGACAGCGCGACGATTTCAGCGGAAAAATTAGAGGGACTGTGAACAGTCTAAAAAAAAGACAATTGCCACAAAAATTCCTCAGTTACTGCAATTCAAAAAGTGTTTTTCTAAGCAATTCGTATTTCATGGAGCGACCTTCAAATAGTCATGACTAACAAATAAGCTAACCTGGTTAAAGCGTTGGTGGTTATAGAAACGTGAAGCTAACGTTAAAGGGTCCCTCTCAACCAGAGTGCATTGCGGTCGTGAATCGCTTGAACCGCCATTTTCGATATAAGCGAAAAGATGGCCGCCAAAGCGATTTGGGACTTATATACCTTCCTTGTTCGAAAAACATGCCGCATTCGCCGTCGAAGCGCAACAGGCCATCTAAAAATGAAAAGGCGAAGTCGATATTGTTAAAGGAGAACACTTTTTACCTCTGGAATCAGCAGTGGACAGCAGAATTGAGTTTCGCGGATCTCACTATGCTGCACTATGAGGTCTTTCTATAAACAGCGAGTTCGCCGAGCTGTTGCTACACAGGAAATGGTCGTCCAGATGGGAGAATACGATAGCAGCAGTAGCCACAATATACACGCCAAAGAGATCTGCTCGAAGTAGTGAGTCAGCGTTGATAATTTGTTTTAACTCTGTCTGAATTAGTTATCGTATTAATTTAGCTTAAATATTAAAGCTAGCTTATTTGTTGTAGCCAAAATACAAGGAACAGGCCCACTACTATTTAACTCATTGAAAAATAATGATAATATTGTGTTAACGTTTGTTTTACGACTAGTTTCTAAGCGTTCACAACCTTTTGTGTTCTTTTATTTTAATTTGTTGATTTCTGTATATTTTTTGTTAGGTCAGAGATCGATTTTCCAGTCTATAAACACGGTTCAGGTTTCAGTACATGTAAATTTTACCCTGTTGTCGACTGAAGGTAGCGAGATGCTTCATAATAATTTTTTCCAGTCGTTTGAATAAAGGAATCTCAAACATGGCCAGAGTCATTTGTAGTTGCCCATCACAGTGTGTTCTGCTTGGTCAATGGATGAAGGCAATGAATATTTTATAAGCTTACCTTGTGTCAGTAAACAATATTGTTCACTTTTATACATGTATATTATGCCTTCTAAGAATGCTAATCCATACACGCTTACGCTCTAAGTATGAAAAAGTGAGGCCCAATGCATCGATCAATTCCAGTTGTTACCACCCCCCTTCCCCGGACATACCCCGGGGATTTGTAAGGCCCTGTGTCCCGGGGGCGGGAATTTTGTAGTCCCACGAAAAAAAAAAAAATGAATCCCCGGGGGTCGGCCCGGGGGGGATGGTAACAGCTGAAATTGATTGATGCATAAGGGCCACAAGATTCTCCACAAACTTTAAAAGAGTGGAAACATGGCTGTAGAAATAACATTGAGCGATTTAGAGGTTGCAAAATTAAAATATTCTTGGAGCATTTATAGAAAATAAAAGCAAAGTTTTGGCTGAAATGTACACAACTGGATTTTCCTGAATTCTTGATGAAAGGCCAATGGAGTCTTCAATAACAACTTCCAGGGTTAATTTTACAACCTCTAAATCACTTGATGTTGTTTCTTCAGCTATGTTTCCACTCTTTTAAAGTTCGCCCTTAGGCCTCGCTTTCATGCTTAGGGCGTAAGCGTGTATATTAATGATTGATTAGTGATTGCATGGGACATTGAAAATAACTAAAAAAATAATAAAATAATAATATTGTTGCTGTATTTTTTAATGGGATTTAAATGTAAACCCACATCATGCTATAAGTAGAGAAATTGATTATATATTTTTGACAGCATGCAATGGACTGAGGTTGGTGACAAGAACAATATTTCAATTATCCAATAGTCTCTCAGCTATATATCAACCCTTTATTTGCTCTCCACTGGAGACCCCTTTATAAATGGGGATATGGAAGACTCCTCAGAAAGGTTGTTTTTTGAAGAAACATAAAAAGATGCATATGTGTACATGTCCTGATCAGATGTTGACACCAGTCATAAATATTATGATACGTTTGCAAAAAATCAAAAATTATAGTGAGACAAACACATATCTTATATGAACTAGGCCTAGCAAGGGACGTAATGTCCTATTGTCTATTTACCCGCCATTGGCGAATTGTGTAAATAAATAAATAAACTATAAACAAGTAAATGTGTTCACTAACGCAAAATGGATATGTAACCCAGATTTAAGATGTAATCACCAATGTCATGATATTTTTGTTGCTTTTTATTGGTATGCAACAGCTTTTGCAATGAAAGAATTGGGTGCATGCACTGAAATTGTAGAAAACAATCAATCCCAGTGGAGTAACTTTAGCTATATGATAACACTTGTAATTTGTTTATTTCTCTCATTGAGTACTTTCAAGTTAGATATTTCTGGCCTGTGTTATCCAACCAGCCTTGGATCACGACGTCCATGTCTTTTGAGACATAGAGGGTTGATTCAAGAGAGCTTATAGTAACATCAAAATAATAATTATTGTTATGTTGTCCCAGAGAAAGAATAGGAAGCTTAAAAATACTGGGTTGCCCTTAGGCTCAATTTCCGCCGCTCTCTCGAGTCTGGTCTTCGTTCCTCCCCTTTGGGGAATGAGCATGGGCTCATTTCCCCGAACAGCGGCTGGTAATCGAGCCTACATGTAGGTTGCCTTCTGCTCCAAAATACTACCCAAAAGAGTAAATAATCAAGACACCATTGCTCGCCTATTGAAGTAAGTCCCACCAATCCCCAGATTCTGGCTCCAACAATAGCCATGTGGGAATGGTCAAAGCCAAGCTTTCAAGATTTAAGGAAAAACATATAATCACAATCTGGGGCTGGTTGTTCGAAGGGTGGATAACACTATTCACCAGATAAATCACTATCCAGTGGATAAGTGTTAACAAAATAAACTACAGTGTATGCTATCCACTGGATAGTGATTTATCCGGTGGATAGCGTTATCCACCCTTCGAACAGGTGTTAAAATATGGATTCAGGTTATACAAGTTTGTATGTACACCATCTTCATACACCATTTTCATTTTTCCACAAAAAAGTAACATTCTCATTTCCATTATAAATCATTACACCATTCAAGCTAAAAGATATTGAGGTTCCTCAACAATTGAAACTTTACAACAACAATCAGTGTAAGAAATTGAACTTCTCAAAAACATAATTTTCTCTATAACATATCCTTGTGTATTGAGCGACAGCAAAAGCCACAGGTTATGTGACTCGGACTACACTAGATAGTATGTAATAAAGATATTAAAACCCTTGGGACAAGGACTGTACATTACAAAATATGTTATATGACTGTTAATATTTTTTGCTAATGGATGTGTCCCAAAGTACAGTTTCCACTGTGAAACCACGAACGTCGAAAACCCAAGTATTGTCCATCGGCAGCTGGCGGGTAAGCCCCCACCAGTTATAAGCTATAGCCCTCCCCCTCCCCCCATAATTGGCCCATTTCCCTGCTACCAAAAAATATATATTTTATGAGCAGGGGGGCTATAGCTTGTAACTATATAGCTTATAATAATTTTTTTTTCTTCCATTTTCTTCCACTTAAAATTTGTTACATTGATAGACTTGCAGAAGGATTATTAAAGACCAGCAAATGGAAAACATAATTATTATTATTTTTCCCAGGACCTTTCTGAAAATCACTTCTCAGTGAGAGAGCCTCTTGGTATAAAATTATATTATTATTGCTGCATCAACTTGTTGCAGCTCATTCTGAAACACTTTTTTTATTCCGATTATACCCCCAAACAAGGATATAAGCCCCACAGCATATAAAGCCCATCCAAAACCCCTTACGAAGTTGTATAAAATAACCCAGGGCTTATAACCGGGATTTTGTGGTATTGTGGAGCAGTTGAATAGAGATATGACTCGTTTTGTACAACATTGCTCTTCCTCTGATGTTTGCATGGGTCTGCACACCCCCACAGTCACACCATTTCCAGGTGAGTCTTCAGGATTAGGACCACCTGCAATTAGGATAAAAGGAAGCTGTCTTTTCTATACTGTCAATAGCTTGACTGAAATTCGATTTTCTTGCTCTAAAAATAGCCTACAAGAGATTTGAACATATTGTATTTTTATCGGGAAACTTGCTAAAAATTTACAAGTTCGTTTGGAAGGAAATATTCCAAATTTTCGAATAAAGGAATAGCTTTTTGTTTTGCTGGAGTGGTGGGGTCGATAGTTTGACTGTTGATTGAGATAAAACAAGGCGAAAGAGACTTCTGAATGAACCGCTTGCTCTTGCGGACTGAAAGCACCGATACACTATAAATTATAAACGACAAAGTCTGGCGAAGAGATGTTTATATTTATATGTGTCTTCCTGTAGAACAAGTCCATGTATGGTTGCCACACCTAAAGAAAACAAAACTTCCCTGACCTTCGCAAGAAATTTAGAGTTTCTTTGATCAGATAACAAACTCCTTCAAGGAGTTTGTTTGACATTTCCTGACCTTGAAAAAAAACTTTTCGCTGACTCGATCTGACCTCGAATACAAGCTTAAATGACCATAAATGCGACAAAATTCATTCAAACTGGAGAAAATACTCACTGTGTGCCCTGCGGGAACTGCATCCACGCAAATTTCTGCTACCAAGGAACCGTACACGTTTACACTTTTCATTTTTATCCTGACACATTCCTCGATTCAAAATGGCGGCTGCCGCGTTTCCCGAATCAAAACAATAACACACGACCGCAATGCACACTGGTTGAGAGGGACCCTTTAAGGTGGCGGGTTCATTTCGTGAATAAATTGTGCGTAAAAATAAATCGCTCAGCCTTAGGTCACATACCCTGCGAGACAGAGATTGACTTCTCAGTTTCGGCGCGCGCGCGATGAGAAGGAACCTCTGCACACAACCGCACGATCCTTTGATCTTGCCGCGTCCCAAATCTGGGATGAATAAATTAACAAAATACTGGTTTTTAACCGGTTAAGACCTAGAAGTGCGCGCGCTTGCACGCGCTTCATCACGCGTACGAGCCACTTGTATCCGTCAGTACAAAAATTTTCCTTTCAAAAACTGCTTCAAACTCGCTAAATCAGTAGAAACAATAATCAGCTATTGACAAAACTATATTCTACTAACTGAACTAACTATTTTCCTAAGAAATTACCGAGAAAATTGCCAACAGATGCAAAGAAATTCAAAAGCTTACGCGTACAATTAGCGCGCGTGTGCTGAGCGCGAGTACTTACACTGACGTAGTTCGCGCATGCACGATAGGAAATCGTGCGGTTGTGTGCAGAGGTTCCTTCTCATCGCGCGCGCGCCGAAAGAGAAGTCAATCTCTGTCTCGCAGGGTATAGGTCACAGTACCCCTGCTTTCTTAGGCAAACTTAAAAATTTGTTTCAAATCCATTCGAAAAGCAAGATGAATGGTAAATGGGAACGGAATGGAAACTTAATTAACCGTTTCACTCCCAAGAGTGCTAAGTTCAAAACTAAGAAAACAATTTTGAATTTCATTTTGCAAAATGTCAAAAACAAACAGCACCACTTGCAAGTACTGCTCAATAGCTTTCATTTGAATGGTCACACAATAGGGTTTCATCCATGCACAGACTCAAAAAGTACAGCCACATTTATTGACTCAAGGTTTGACTCTGGGAGTGAAAGGGTTAAAGGGGTTGAAACATTTTTAGTTACACGCTGCCACCTTAAAGCGCTCCATGTTCTTAAACCACATGAAAAAGTACTTGAATAACAATACATGTATATACATGTATGTACTACAAAAAATGAGCGGTTTTCCAACAGCTTTTGAGAAAGATTTGCCTGTCGACGTTGGCTTCTGAAAAAAGTATTCAACTGTTAACCAATCAGAGGAAAGATAATATTTTCAATTGTTGGCCAATCAGAGGAGAGAAAAGAACAAGTGTATGTGTTCACTCGACTTTTTGCAGGAGTTACTACTAGTTGCAAAAGCTATAAGAAAACCGCTCTATAAAATTACTTTCGTCAGCAATTCTTTCAAAATAATAGGTGGCAAGTATATTTCAAGAACTCGCATATTGACTCGTTTAATTTACGGTTGGTGATCAAGTGAAAACAATTGACGCTTCTTTCAAAACCAAAGAATTCGACGAATTAATCACAGCAAAAAAAAACAGCAACAACAAAAAATATCTCGAAATAATTAAAGCTTGCGCTTCAAATATATTGCCACCATGGGAAATTATAATTTCAAAATCAAATTCTTATCGTTTTGTCGTCTTCTCCAATACTTGGATTTCCTCATATTCCATAAGCTCTTCATGGTTTCCATTCTCCTTGCCTTCTTTCGGTCAGTATTCTCCCTGAAAGTTAATGAAACAAATAAAATCGTTATGTCATGATAGCCAGCGAACTTTTTATATAATTAAAAGATCAACTTGGACCCACTATAACCCACTATAATTTCTAAGCAATTTAGAACAAGCGCTGTAAAAATATTTAGAATATATTACGAGGACATCAGTGCTATGTTGAAGGTGTCAAAGATTGCAAAGCGTTGTTCGGCGAATTTACTTCAAGTTTTACTCAATCTTTGCTTTGCTTCCTATTCTAGGAAATTTCTAGAGTAATTCACCAAGAATCTTTCTTAAACTGACATCATTAATATCAATTTTCAACACTATATATTGGCTGAGAGACACAACTCGCGTATGTCACTAGCGACTAAACTTCGAAACATATCTTCGCTATCGCGAAGTTTTCGTTGTGGCGAAGGAACAAGCAAAACGTTTAAAGTTGCCTGAAACTTATTATAACACTTACCATTGATTTTGAAGGTTAATATTCTTGTTTTATCTTCCTCGAGGGCAGAACTTGTTCTTCATCGGCAAGAAATCAATCCGCGTCTTCGCACGTGTATGAACTGTTTTGATGCAAATTTTACTGACAAGTTTTATGAATATGGATTAGAATATGGCAGGGGCACCCAACGGATCGTTTCGGTGAAATATCTGTTCGGAAGGCCTATAATCGCCTCAGATATTCGGATTAAAGTTTGGAGTTTTCTTTAGGGAAATATCATCTCGAACTTTCTTAATATGGGAAAATTCAATGCCTATTACTTTCGGAGAGATAAAAATTTCGTCTTGGGTACAAAAAAAGGTCAGCTAGGATTTTCGGAAAGGAAAAATCAGCAAGGAAGAGCTGAGGTTTTCGGGAAATGACTAAAAAAGCCCTAATAAATTCGTGAAGTCTAAAGTTCCCCTAGAATGACCGAACAGATATAAATTTTATAGCGCAGCTTAGAATTCATTTATAGATCTTTAAAAGCACACCAGACAGCCTAAAATAGTATTTTAAAGCATTTGGGAGAAAACCGTCGTTGGGTGCCCCTGAGATGGAACCAATCAAGGCAGTAAAAGCGTATTTTATATCGGCAGGAATATTTTTTGTTTTTTCTGTATGCTTTTAACGAATCGAAATGCATCGTAAAAGGCAGCTAACGACTGCGGACTATCTAAATAGCTTGTAGATCGCCTATATCATTTTGTAACGTACAAAATTATTTTTAGATATAGAACGTATAAAAAGTTTCTTGAACAAAGGAAAATGCCAAGGTTGTAGTAATTACGATTGTAACGGACTACGACCTTATGAATTTTAATTTGATTTTTTTCTGCATGCCACAATATTTTTGTGCACCATAAAAAGAGCTTGACTGACGAAGGCGCACTATAAAACGGGAGTTTGTAAAGAAGGCGCGGTATAAAGGGGGGCTTAAAATTGAAGGCGCACAATATAGGCACATTGCAAACGAAGGAGCACTATATAAGGGGGGGCTTGAGAAACAAAGGCGCACTATAAAGGGGGGCTTGAAAAACGAAGGCGCACTATAAAGAAATGCTTGAAAAACGAAGGCGCACTATAAAGGGGGTCTTGAAAAACGAAGGCGCACTATAAAGGGGGGCTTGAAAAACGAAGGCGCACTATAAAGGGGGTCTTGAAAAACGAAGGCGCACTATAAAGGGGATCTTGAGAAACGAAGGTGCACTATAAAGGGGGTCTTGAAAAACGAAGGCGCACTATAAAGGGGGCTTGAAAAACGAAGGCGCACTATAAAGGGGGTCTTGAGAAACGAAGGCGCACTATAAAGGGGGGCTTGAAAAACGAAGGCGCACTATAAAGGGGGTCTTGAGAAACGAAGGCGCACTATAAAGGGGGGCTTGAAAAACGAAGGCGCACTATAAAGGGGGGCTGGAAAAACGAAGGCGCACTATAAAGGGGGCTTGAAAAACGAAGGCGCACTATAAAGGGGGGCTTGAAAAACGAAGGCGCACTATAAAGAAATGCTTGAAAAACGAAGGCGCCCTATAAAGGGGGTCTTGAAAAACGAAGGCGCACTATAAAGGGGATCTTGAGAAACGAAGGTGCACTATAAAGGGAGGTTGACAAACGAAGGCGCACTGTAAAGAAATGCTTAGTTATAGACCTGTTTTTTTTTTTATTTGCATGAAAATGAACTTGTGAGTAAAACTAATTTTCATATGAAAGGTTTTGCACCAAGACTCGTTTTGAAACCGAGGTAAAAGGATCGACTCGGAAATGGCCTGTTAAATATAATATGGCGAAATTTAGCCGAATGAAAGTCCCTTCGTTTTAGTTTTTTACAAAGGTTTTCCACTCAATACAATCCACCGTAGGAAAAAAGATGGCGACTGGTACATTTACCCATAATTCTTAGCGCACAAAAACCCTAGAAATGCTCATAAAAACGCACAGAAAAGTTCTAAAAACTTCAAACCTAGCATACGCAATGTTGTTAGTAAAGGGACGAATTTCTCAAAAATTATGGCTTTCTATGTGCCTATTGGCTGTGTTAGGCTCGAAAGGTATTGTGGTAAAATGTACCATCGCCATCTTTTTTCCTACGGTGGCCATAGTTCAGACCGAGTTAGCACGCGCTTGTCACACACAACAAGTCAAAAAACAACAATACAAAAGGTACATTCAAAATAATTTGTATTTGAATTATTAACGCTTATCCAAAAAAGTAATAACAACTTACAGCGTTTTTTTAATTTATAACAATCTGCGAAAGTTTAAAAGCCAACCAGGTGATATTTGGTTTGGTCAATCGAATTCTACATAATAATGGTGCATATTACGTTTAAATTTATGATTGTGACAAGGATTTGTTGTGCAATTTAATATATGTATAAAATTGGATGTGAAATGGTAGCTTAACCCTTTCGCTCCCAGAGTCAAACCTTGAGTCAATAAATGTGGTTCTAACTTTTGAGTCTGTGGATGAAACCCTAGTGTGTAACCATTCAAATGAAAGCTATTGAGCAGTACTTTCAAGTGGTACTGTTTGTTTTTGACAATTGTGCAAAATGAAATTCAAGATTTTTCCTCAGTTTTTAACTTAGCACTCTTGGGATTGAAAGGGTTAATTAAGTAAACAGACATAGCTCTTCGCGCGCTCAATTCTTCCTTCGCTGGAGGAACATGCGAGATTCGACCCGAAAAAAATTCCATACCGATGACGCAGCTTTTCAGTGACATGTCTTTGATTGGCTGCTACCTGCAGCGAACATACATAAAACCGAGCAACAGCCAATCAGTCTACACGGATCTGTGTTGAGCTACGTCATCAGCTTTCGAACGGCCTGAAGAGAGATGATTGTGTGTTTACTGTGCGTTTGAATTAGAAATTTCAGACCGTTTGCTAGAATTAGTTTTACGTGTACTGTTTAACCTGGATTTATCGTATACCTGCCAGCTTGAATCTCATGGAGAGAAACCAGGTATAAGACAAAATTATACACTATTGCCGCTATCATGGAAAGAAATATTGAGGCTGGTACCTGCATCCTCCTCGCCGACTTCAAAGACTTCTAATAATCAGGAGCCATATTGGCTCCTGTAATAATTTAATTTCGGTAATTTACACAGCATTTTTCGTTGATTTCGTATTGATTTACTCGAGCTCCTGAGAGCAAACGGTTAATCCTCGCAAAGGAACCGGACGAATTTCCGATTCCTTTCAGCCAATCAAAAATTGCACGAGCGCTCGCCGAACACAATCTCGTAACCACAATCTTCGGGCGAACCGGACTGAATGAACTGCTGACCAAATAGCCTGAAGACTCTGGTTACGAAATCGGCCTGCACTCCGACAGCTACCACGTCAGCTTGTTGTCATGGTGATACGTTACGTAGCAACCTCTGTAAGGAAAATCGCGGGCTCAGTCAATAATCTGAGAAGAGTTTTCGAAACTTTTCGAGTTACTTGCTCCCCAGTGCTATTGAATGATGAAGATTTGCGTTATTTTACACAGATGTGTTCGTTGGTTCTCTGATCTCCTGTCTGGCTTGCCTTATCCCGTCAGATTTCGTGAAATCTACTTCAGCGTACGCGCTCTTTACGGGCGCAGACTTGGGCCCAGGCGACGCTCGGCGGCATGATCTCAAGTCAATATTTGGAGGCCGCCGGCGTTGTCGGGAAGGAGACTCCGATGAATTCTCAGCATTGTTCAAGTCAAGCATAACGTAGTTGAGTTGTTTGATTTCCTTGTCTTCTTGAGTTGTATCCAGTTGTGAGTTGCACATAATTAGTGGCTCTAACCTCGCTGGTTCGCTCTCTCGTCTGTTAGAACGAGGTGATCTTCGCCATCTCTCGTTTTCATCTAGAGGTTTCCCTGGCGAAACATTGACGTAATTAAGCGCTTTCACTACGCTTGTGTCCTTATCGCCATTGGCTAACGAACTGACATTGTCGCTGCTTTCAAAGGGCTTCCCTGGAACATAATTAACGTATTCGGGCACATCTACTGCGCTTCTGCTTTTTGCGATACCGCTGAAATCAACGTTCTCGTACTCGCGGGGAATTTTTAAAAGCACAGATTCCAAGCTATGCTTTCTAAAATTGCTGCCCGTGGCTTTCTGTTCAACAATTTTCCCAGGACTAAAATTCACATAGCTGTGCATGTCTTCATAGGAAGATGAGTCATCAACTGAGCTGTTAATAAGTTTTCGTGGACTCGGAGATTCGATTTGTCTTGCTCTGTTCGCGAAATTCTCCCCGGGAGTAAAATTCACGTAATAACGATTAGAGTCTTCCCGCTGATTCGTCGAATCGGAATTCGGGGATAGGGATCTCTTGGGGTTCGACCCCGGTGAATAGTTCACGTAGCTTCGAGATTCCTCTGTCCGGACAGCCAGCGGGCTCATTGTGACGTAATCCTGGCTAGAAGTCTTACGGGCAGAGGACGGAGATTTCTTGATGCACACAAACTCGCGAATGTCCGGTTTATTGGGCAGGGCGCTCTCGGTGGTCCTCAGTTGCCTAGGTGACGAAGACCTCTTCTGTTGTACAAACTCACTGCGCGTGCTTGAACTTTGAGTTTTGGCATTTCCATTCTGTTTGTCAAACTGTTGTGACGTCATGTCCATGTAGCCCCCTTCGGGGGTGGTCTGCGTCACTTTTGTGGTTGGCTGTGTTTGTTGGTCTCTGAATGCTTTGATAGCTTTGGACTTCGCCGGTTCCATGTCCATGTAGGAGTCAGTACTCTTACGCTAGAGGAAAAATGACAGAGAAGGTAGCAATCACACAGTTTTCAATTGAGTGTAGTAAAACCAAAACCAAAGTGATACCTCTGGCCAATAACAAAAGACAAAAACAACAGAAGCAATCAATCAGAACTCGAAGCAAATACATGTAACCGGTGCCAAGCGCGGGAAAACGCGTGCGACCAAGTCACGATTGGTTTTAGTTTGGCATCTGATTGGTTAAGAAAGTGGCGCGAGTTTTTCGAACCAATCAGAGAGTGTGGTAAAGCAAAACCGAAGCAAACGCATGTTTACTTTCGACACTCAATAGCACACTTGCACGATGTCGTCATTTGACTACAACTACCAGAATTCATTTCACTTTTCCTTTATTATTTAAATTTTTAAATCCCATTGGGGTTTAAATAACAATGGCTCTAATTAGCATGAGAAAAAGAAAAACTGAAGGATTCTGGTAGTTGTAGTCAAATGACGCCATAATGCAAATCTCCTATTGAAAACCGTTCTAATTCACGTAAGGCACTCTCCTTGCCCACATTGCATGAAAAAAAAACCAGACGTTCTTCGGTGGACTCCCACCGAGCCCTGTGTTTCCAGTATGGTGTGCTTTTCTCAAAACTGACGTCTGAGAAATGAGTCATGTAATTCTGATACCGCTTTTGGCCGGTTTCTAATCGATTTATGTTTATTTTAACCTGAGGCAACACTGTCGAACGTCCTCTCCAATGTAACGCTAGTTTTGGTTTCCTAGCGAAACAAACTTATCCACACACGCGTGGTACGCGCGCGCGCAATGATAAGTAAAAATCATTTTGAAATGATACGTTTTGCACAGAATTTAAAACTCACTCTGTCTCCACCCATCTTCATGTAATCCTCTACACTGGACGGCTCTTCCACGCTCTCTGGTCCAACATTCATGTACTCTGTACAAATGAAATCATATTAAGTATGTTTAATTAGCTCATGTGAAAATATTTACTAATTTTGGTTTTGCCGGCACACGGTCGCAATTCCGTTTCCGATACTTAGCGGAGCCCACGTTTTTCAGCCTTTTTTAGGGGCAAATCTCCGTTGAAGAACTCGACGAGTTACCGATTGTTATTGTCCAATCAAGAAACAGCGCGAGCACTCACGAGTACTTCGAAAATTGTCATGCCAGCATAGCGCAATGATACGTCATGTTGTGTAGCAACTTCGGGACGAAAATCGCGGATTCCGTCCCGTCTCGGATACGGGATTTGGTACTTGTTCCTCCGACCGTGACGAGACGAGAAATCAGAGTGCTCGTGTCATTTTCTGATTGGACATTTAGAGTCGGAAAATCGTCGGGTAAACCAACGAGGACTTAAACTTGTTACTCGAGCTCCAGTGCAGAACATTCTCTTTCTTTTCTCTTTTGCAATATTTTCTTGCAACTTGTCTTGCAACATTGTTGCATTGCAAGTTGAAAAGTGTTGCTGCGCGTTGCGGCAACATGTTTCAAAAAGTTGGATTGAATTTTGAAAAAGGGTTGTTGCACATAATTATTATCACCCTTACTGCAATTGCAGCAACATGTTGCACTCATATCTATTTCGCGCAACATGTTACTGCAACTTGCAAAACAGGTGGTAATGTGTGCAGCAATGTTGCATTGCAATTTGCAAAGCGTTGTTTGCACATACAAGTATTATCACCTCTGCTACAAGTTGCAGCAACATGTTGCACAAAGTCGAACTCACATCTACTCTGCGCGGCACCATAAGGCCTGATACTGGCTCAGACAATTCTCGGAGACACAAAAGGTAATGTTGTTTCTCTGAGTGAACACAACAGTTCAAATGTTCGTGTTTTTCTCTCTTACCTGGCTGCTCAATTTTCTGTTCCATTGAAGAAGCGTTGTTTGATGGCGGTCTTATCAATACTTTGTCACTGAAGTGTGAACTCTGTTCTTCCTGGTTTCTGGTTGGACTGTCCAAGTTTACATTTATAACTATTCAAACAAACACAAGAAAACAACCAGTTCAATTCATAGTTAGGTATTACAGCGCTTTTCAATAACATGCGAACTCTCGGGAACTCTGCTCAATCAACGGTTTCGTTTTTCGCTGCCGTCAAACATTAATTTTAGTAATCCATTCAAAAGTTCACGTCCGTGGATTGTGATTTGTAGATTTCTTTTACGGTCCGTTGGTTCGAGTTGGTTGTCGTCGTAATTTTATGATTGACGGCAGCGAAAAACGCAATTGTAAGTTGGGTTTTGAACTTCAGAGTTCGCGTGTTATTGAAAGGCGCTATAATTTGAAAGAAAGGTATTTATTAGCCAACTTGGAGTTGATGTCGTAAATTAACTACTGTTTTCCAAAGCAGTATCTACTATTTTAATTTCGGTGAGACATTTCTTAATATTTTTTTAAAAACGGAAGACGTATGTAACGAGGTACTTTCGTTTTTATTACAAACGTATGCAATTTGGAAGAAAGATTAGCGAAAGTAAAAACGAACAACGTTTCGATGTCTCCATGACATCATTTTCAAAATGATGTCATGGAGACATCGAAACGTTGTTCGTTTTTACTTTCGCTAATCTCTCTTCTAAAATGTTACTCGAAATCCGTATGCAATTTGATACTTTCGTTTTTGTGCAAACGTCTGTAACATGATACTGTTGTTTTTCATGGAAATTTACATGTAATTGGTGGTTTTCATAAACATTACAAAAACTGTTTGCTTGCATGAACAACATCAGAAAATTAACAGGTAAAAGAACTGGCAGAAAGAAATGTTTTGTCCAAATTATAGCTTTGTAGCGTTTTTCATAACCGAGTTATTGCCAAATTAATTTTCAGAAAATTACAGTGTTTAGTAAGCAGCCGCCATCTTGGTGCCCTTCTCTGGGGCACCAACATGGCCGCCATAAAATTGAACAAGAAATAGAGTATATTTCTACCGTCAATATCACTAGCTTTCACTTCAAATCTGTTTAGACACCACTTCTAAATTATTATCACGTCTTAAAATGTTTAAAATGATATAAAATATCCGGTTTTTTGTAGCAGTTCAGAAACACGTTCATCCGGGACATCACAAATTTCAAATAGCTTTATTTCCAAAAGGAATCACTGGATCGATACCAAACTTTGCATAGAGATTAATGATTTCCTTGTCTAGAAGATATCAAAAGAATAGCCTTGTAGGATTAATAGTTTAGATTTTAGAATTTTGATGACATCAGATGAAAACAAAGAATTAACTTGATACTTCCGTTTTTCTTGTCACAGATGAATTTGATGGATAACCGAAATAGATTTCAAAAAGTAAAAACAAAAAACAAAAATAAAATTATTTTCCCAAAAATGACCCCAATTATGTGGAGCCTAGTTGTGTCTGGACCTGAGCCTTGCTTTGAAAAGTACTATTGCAGTTCCTGTAAACAAAATTATTTTACTTTTTTTAATAAAATCTCATTGCCTTTATTGCCAGTGTTTATTATTTTTCTCATGCAAAACCATATCATTCACTTGACTAGAACAACCAATTTTTAGTACAAATTGTAACAAACCAAACTCAGGTTTCATAGCAGGCTCTTTGCATCTGAGACAAATGAAAGGTAGAGGCTTGAGGATTTAATATAATATTTGGAATTTAGGATTAGCTTTGGCCATAAATGCACGTAACCTTCTGTCACCATGTTCAAGTCCCAAATGATTGATACTCAACCCACGATAAATAGCTCTTGCACGCCTTGCGTACCTATGTTTAAAAAAGTGACAAAAAGACCGGACAACATCCCATATATAGTTATACCTTCCTTCGACCTTCTACGTGGCAATAAACGATTCAGAACAGATGTTTTACTCCTGGGACTTTCATTTTCTGATAAATTCCTGGTGGAAGTCGACGAGCTGGCATGAAACAGGCTTTGAGGAGAGCTTGGCTCGGTATCCGACCGGCCGCGATTGGTTGGATAGATAACGGCTGATACAGGGCGTGGTCGCGACTTCCCTCTTTTCCCTTCACTTGCACAACGTCGTCTGGCAGCTGGTGGAATGTCGGGTGTTGAGATGTTGTGCATGGCCCTGAAATATATAAATGCATGTATAAATATTATTAATTTATAAATAGTAACTATAATTTATTTAAGCACTGTTTTACTAGTAACCGCATTCTCATAAACGGAATCTCTTGGTTTTTGACACCTCTAATAGCAATACAGTTAACTCTCTCTAAGATGTATACCATCGGAACCGGCACCAGCCAATTGTCCGTCTTAGAGAGGTGTCTGGCTTATAGAGAGTTTAGATGCAGTAAAATGACTGAAAAACGGTACGCAGGGACCAACACTAGGTGTCCATTTTATAGAGGTATCCATCTTATAGGTGTCTGTTAAGAGAGAGTTGACTGACATGCATAAACGCTAACTGAGAAGATTTTAATCCAGATTTTGCACAATAGTACCTCACATCCGTGGAACAATGAAACAATGCATACCTTTTAGATGAGTCAAGGTTTTATTATAAATGTCCAAATCAGCCATATGGTCTAGCCTGCGAGCAAGCTCTCTTGGCGTTTTTTGGGGGAAAAGAGAAAGAGCGAGGGAAAGAGAGCTCTCTTTCACTTTCCCGCCTCCCAAAAAACCCCAGAGAGCTTGCTCGCAGGCTAATATGGTCCAACTATAAATAGCCTGCGAGCAGGCTCACGTTTGGAGTCCATGCATATGCGCGAGCGGTGAAAGCCGTGAACACTGTAGATATCATAACTTAATTTTTCCTTCATCTCAATTTTACACTGATTAGTTTTAGAAAAGAGAAGTTGCTGAAATGTCGACAACGATGGCAGTTAAGTGCTTTGCAAAAACTCATTCAAGCAGTCATGCTTCAAAAATTAGGTCACCATCAAGTGTGTCGAACAAGCAACATTGCCGTTCAGCAAAACTAATGGACTGGTCACACCATCATAATCCACCAAAAAGCAGGGTTCGAATAAACCCCCTAAATCCACCCCAGACCTCTCTACAATGACCAGGATTTTTTTCCAGACTGTGCGCTCATGGCAGCTACCACCGCCATTCTGTCAGGTTCCCCTAACAGTTTGCCGGTACCCGTTTATACTCCTGGGTGAAGAGGGGCACAATGTGACAGTAAAGTGTCTTGCCAAAGAAATCAGCACAATGATAATGACCCCAGCCAGGCTGGGCCCCACCCAATCCCGAGTCCAATGCATTAACCATAATGACACCGCATCTCCCTGGATTTAACTCCCTGGCTGGAGTAATCATACAATTTGTCCAAATATGTATGTTTTGCAATAATAATTATTCTACAGTTATAAATTAATAAATAAAAATATATTTTAAAAATAATTAAAAACAAATTAATTTTTTACCCCAGTATAGCTTCATGCATGTTCTGTGCAATAATCTGATCGTCAACCTGGATCCACAGTTCACCAGCCCCTGTAACCGCAGACCGCCCAAGCTCCATGAAGAAGAAACAGTCTGTGTGTCCGCATCGTCTGATACTGACAAGCTGTAATTCGGTGACTGCCTCTTTGGTTTCCTTGGTAACCAATGCTAAAGTGCAGGTGGACAATTGAAGGTCATATTGCCCAGTGAGATTCTTACTGGTGCCCAGTCCCCTTGGTTTCACAGAAACTGGCCATGTTGACACTGTTAGGAGTAGAGAAGATTGAAGTGATCAGGATTAAGCGGATTCAGGTTGAGCGTTTAAAGTGCTACTACGATCAAATTGTTGATATTCATTTTTTTACATTTTCGTGTACAATATGACTTTCTTATATATCTTGCTAAATTTCAATTCATTACGAACATTAGAAGTCATTTTTTTTGGACTTTTATTTCCGAGAATTTACGGCCGCCATTACTTGACCTTGTTCCAAGGCTTGGTTGTGAATTAGAGAAAATGACGTCAGATACTCAAAAATACCTCACGGGTTGAAATTATAATAACAATAAGTATAGAAAATTGCACGAAGAAAAAGTCCAAAGTTTTTGTTGCTCTTCATGCAATTTTCTATACTTATTGTTATTATAATTTCAACCTGTGAGGTATTTTTGAGTATCTGACGTCATTTTCTCTAATTCGCAACCAAGCCTTGGAACAAGGTCAAGTAATGGCGGCCGTAAATTCTCGGAAATAAAAGTCCAAAAAAATGACTTCTAATGTTCGTAATGGATTGAAATTTGGCAAGATATATAAGAAAGTCATATTGTACACGAAAATGTAAAAAAATGAATATCAAAAATTTGATCGTAGTAGCACTTTAACGGTCTTACACATTGTCGCGTTCGTTGTCTCGGTTGATTGATTGCGTTGCGAGGCAAAATGACAGCTGTTGCTAGGCGGGAATGACGACGTTCTGTCTGGGAGTGCCTTTTCCCAGACAGAACATCGTCATTCCCGCCTAGCAACGGCTGTCATTTTGCCTCGCAATGCAATCAATCAACCATGACAACAAACACGACAACTATAAGACTGTTAAACACTCAACCTGAATCCGTGTAAAATCAAATCACAAATAGACTGCATAAAAATTAACAAAGTAAATATTGCACATCGAGAGCGCACACATGCAGTTTATACTGAGCACACACACCAGTCGGGAGAACAAGTGCCGTTTTAGCAAATTTTTGTTGAAGCACTCGAATAGTTTCCGATTGTTATTATCCAGTCAAGACTGGCACAAGCAGCAAATATGTCATGTTGCTTAGCAACTTTGGGGACAAACACCACGGGCTCAGTCATGTCTCGGAGGCTGGATTTCGCCATCAACTGGTACTTGTTCCTGGGCCGACTGCACAGTCGGTCTTTGTGAGGAAGATTAGCCTTGGCCAGCAATTATGATTAATACCTTGCGGCAGACCAGCCTGGCCATTCCGAAATCTAACCACTGGTACATGTATGAGCTTTTTAACTGCAACACAAGTGGTGGTCTTGTAAAATAGTCCTTTATTCAAGTCCAGTGAAGTCCCAGGGAGAGGGGGGGAGGGGGGGGGGGGGGGGGTGGGGGCATGTGATGAGATGTTAGGGAATGGGAGGCATGTTATTGCCACAACTGGATATCTGCACCGATAATGTAATTTGAAACAAAAATCCAAAATCCTGTCCTTATGAAAAGAGCTCTTCCAAATGTCATCCCTTTCCCCGTAACAAATATTCCAGTGTACCCTCCCCCCCCCCCCCCCCCCCCCCCCCCCCAAACTGGTAATCAATTCAATTTATGAAGGAAATCGCACTGAAACCTACCAGATGCATTCAGGACTTCATCTTTTTTCTGTTCTATCCTCAGGCTCTTCAGCCACGCATTTAACTCGTCCTCTGACTCTGCGATCAAACCAAACACGTCTTCTCGCGTGTACAAAGCGAACACCGATTTTTGCTTCGAATCGTCCTTCTTCGCGATGTTCAGGCAACTCGCGAGGTAAATCACTCGCTTTGGAGAACCTTTCAAACGAAATTTTTTCTCGCTCTCGTAATATTCCAGTCGAGATTTTCCCTTCCTTGGCGACGAACGCAGAACAAAGAAACGCTTCTTTTGGGTCTGTTGACAAATGAGAGATATAAACATGTTTCACGTAAGCGGTAAAGCGTAAATGTGTACATTTCACCGTTTATTAGATACTTCTCTGGCTTTGCGCCAAAAGCCTCGCTAAAGTCTTGATTTTACAAAGTTGATAATGATATTTATTCTGTCAAGCTAACATGAATTTGCATTTGTAAGACAAAACTTGCTTCTTTACTCGTTTTATTTTCACACAAAGAAAGTGACATTGTCTTTCAATTTTCTACACATATGCCTCTCCAATTTGGCAAAACAATGATGAATAGTCAAATATAGCTTCAGGCGATCATAAAAATAAAATCCGTTTCAAAATGGAATACATTTTGATCGCTGATATAAACATTTTAAAAGATTTCTAAATCCAAACTGCATAAAAAAAAACAAGATTAAGCTTACAAAGCTACTTAATAAAGTCAAATTAAAATCTACGCAGAAAATTGAAATCGTAGAAATTGTGGCCTCATACAGTACTTGAATTTGTTAACATGGAAAATAATCAACATTTTGTTCGAGATCGAGAAAAAAAATGTGTCAAACTAACTATTATCAACGGGAAATCTCTCTAGAGGCTTAAAGAAATGCGGCAAGAATGAAATATTAAAGAACGGTTGAAACTTAACATGGTTATTCTTTTAGTTTATTGGAGTGCAAATTAGACCTCTTGTATATACACAGCGAAAGTCAACCAAAACACAACATAGCCCTTGTCGAACTTTCACAACTGCTAGCAGAATGCACAAGAATAAGACAAAACTAATAAAATAACCGTCAAGATGAAAATGACATCAATATCATGGCAAACTTAAGCCAATATATTTTAGAACTTACAACGAAAAGATTTGCCGATCGCGGATCGAACGAGCGCAAGCTTTTACTAAATGACACTCTTTACCTTTAGTCGTCGAAGATGACCCTCTTTGACTATGTCCCCATCATCCATCATGCTTAGTTGCCTAAGAACCATAGAAGGCGGTCACAGAATCTAACTTTTCCAAGACAACAAGTACTAGTAAGCTTACTAATTTAAAATTCGACTGTCGATGTGTGTAAACCTCTCCAAATAAGTGGTCAGATTTCGCAGCTTAGTTCGGTCGCATCGCCCCCTTGTAGTTCGATGTCATCTCAAGAAAGGCACTTATTAGGCTTCGCTATTCTGTTATAATTGCTCCGAGTTGGACCAAAATGTTTCAAGTGGAAGTGATTCGAGAAGAACTGTTTGCAAGACCGTGTTCCATTTTACGAAACAAGTCCCTCTTCAAAGCAAGCGGCACAATCTCAATCGGTACCAGTCTCCGTCAAGTGGCGTGGGATGATAGCGTGGTGATCGAGATAAGCGCGATGTGATAAAATATTCGTGATCCACCGCGCGTGATAACGAAAATAATGATCCAATACCAGTAATCTGCTGCAGAATCAGGAAAAGGGTTCCGTAAATTATCCTTTTTCGTGAAAAAAGTATCAATTTCTTATTGTAAAAGAAAATGCACACCAGCAACTTTATGGCGTCTATTTGTGTTTTTTTTTTTCGCCCCCTTGTAGTTCGGATGTCGTCTCAAGAAAGGCAGTTAAATTATCAGGCTTCGTTATTCCATAAGATTTTAATATGTATCCCAGTTTTCTAAAAAAACAATTTATACCTTTTCAGCTTTGAACAAAACAAAAGCGATATCGCCCTGGCACAATAAGCTTTTTTCAATCTAAGGACAGCCATCTTGATTGATTGACAGATGTCAATATTCGGCGCCAAACCCACGTAAAAATATCCTGGTTAAATAAATGGCATGTGATATGCTGGCTTTGATGCAGATTTAAAACTACTAAAACGTAAACCTTGCCAGACTTCCACTAATGAAATATTTTCCTGTGATAGTAGAATTCAGATAGAACTGATATTTTTTATGTGAAAAAAAAAGAGAATTGCCGGAACCTTTCGCCCGTCGAATCACTGAGCCACTGCAATTGACTCCCAAACCCCGAGGCGAGAGGATAAAACACACATATGGCGCGGCTACAAGTATACAATACCACATCATTGTTGCCTTTTATCCCAAGTGCTTAAAACAAACTAAAGAGGAGTGCTCGACGCCAAGTGAAAATATAAATACACAGTGAGTGTTGTAAAACATAACAAAACATAAACAAATTAGGCAAACACGGATCTATATCTAGATTATTAAAGTCACTTTTTCCGCCAAGAAAACTGACTTGACGTGCTTCAGGGCATGTGCAAAATCCGCCATAAAAAAGCTAGTAAGTTGCCAGGGGGGGGGGGGGGGGGGGGGGGATACTCTGGATTTAAAGTGACGGGAAGGTGCGAAGGTTTTTTGGGGGTTTGAAATTCACGATTTCGGGATTTTTTGGGTAAGAAAATTTTTGCAAATATTTTTTTGGCTAGTTTGATTTTGGTAGGGATTTTTGGGGTACAAAGATTCGCAATAAAAACATTGTTACCGTATTTAGTGCTATGTAGCCACTCATACTTGTTGTTAAAGAGGTAAATGTTTCAAGGTTAAATAATTCAGCATGGGATTTTTGGGGGAGTTTAGTTTTGGTTCAGGGGATTTTTTTGGGTTTCGCGCTTCAAGCCCTTGGGATTTTTTAGGTTTTAATTTATGTCCCTATTCGCATCTCCCCGTCACTTTAAATCCGGAGTACCCCCCCTGGAGTAAGTTGTTTGTTTCCTTCTTTATAACAATATTCTCCGACAATACAAAATTTCGCTTTATCAAAAGGTGTAGTTATTGTTATCGGAAATGTGTGGGTTGGAGTCAAAAGAAGAGTATTTCAGACATTCAACTTCCCATTAAAAGAAAACAGAGCAGCAGCTGCGAATAATTATCATAATTATTTTACGCCTCAATGGCTCGTAACTGGACGCTCGGAATAATAATTACGGTAAAAAATCTCATAAATTACAGTACCTAACAACACTTCGATAAATTGATCTTGGAGGCTTTGCCATTAAAGTGTTAGCAACCAGTGTAAGTGTGAAAGTAATCAATTGGATTTCTTATTCGAACGAGAACTTTCTTCAGAAAACGTCGAATTTGCAAACGCTTTAGCTATGGTCATGATATTAGGCCATGTCCATAAAATGTTTCGTTTCCCATCGCTCTCTCTCCTGAAAGTGGGTCGGTTACAAAAAGAGAAAAGCCGAGAAACGAAATATTGACAAATTAATAAATGACCACTATTTTGCAACGAGCCGATATCACTCTGAAAGGTGTTCAAAGACGTCATTATGAGGGCTGACTAGATGTCAGAGTGACTATATAAGATGTAAACAAAGCATATTGAACTTGGAAACACCCGAGAAAAGGGCGCAGGCAATGAATCAGAAACGTTTTTTTTAACTTTTTGAAAACATTGGGTCGGTCGGGCGATGGGAAATGAAACATTTTATGGGGATGGCCTTACAGTGTACCGTGCAAATTTGCAGCACCTTTTAAAAGCCATTTCGGAGTTTCCGGGCGGATGACTGGTGCAGGTGATGTCTGTTATTCACGATCATTTATCTGTTTTTACTGTAAAATATACCAGACGATTTTTAACGGCGATTTTTTTATCCATTCATGTTACACGATCGAGAGACAAATTTAAACGCAACGTTGTTGCAACCCAGCAATGCAAACACCATCGCAACATTTGAGAGAATTGTTTAAGTTTTCATTCTTTTTTCTCTCTCTCTCAAACATGACATGTAATTTTTAACTGAACTTTGTATGCGATATTTGTTTGTTTGTCGGGGAAATTTTAATTATGCTAACTTAAGAATAATTAAAGCAATGACGTCATGAGATATCCGCCTCCGACGGAGTGGGTTTTCTTACTTACAAGACCAACATCAAAACACGTGGACATAAGCTGTTAGAAAGAAACAGTTTGACCAAATTTTAGCTCTACAGTCGGCCCTTTGTACGTTCCGTTCAAATTATAGCTTTGTAGCGTTTTTCATAACCGAGTTATTACTAAAATAATTTTCACAAAATTACAGTTTAGTATACAGCCGCCATGTTGTGCAAGTAGAGTAGATTCTATCATCATCGTCAACTTTCACTTCAAAGCTCTTTAGTTATTACTTCTAAGTTATTATGACTTCTGAAAATTTAAAAATGACATAACAATGTCCGTCTCTATGACAGTTCAGAAACACGTTTAAATCCGGGACATCACAAATTTCACGATGCTTTATTTCGAAACGAAGCACTCAATCGACACCAAACTTTGTAGAGGTTAGTGTTTTGTATGTCTAGAATATGTGAAAAGAATAGCTTGTATATTTTAGAATTTTGATAACGTCAGATGAATACCACCAATAGACCATATTCGTATTCTCACGGTTGAACTGAACTAGCTTGCTATCGAGGCTCATGCGGGGGAAGACATTAAAAATATTTGCTTTTGAAAAGATTCCCCCGCATGAGCCTCGATTGCAAGCTAGTTCCAGTCCAACCGTGAGAACACGAATATTGTCTATTCCTGCTCGCGTATTTGGCCATTACATCGCGCGGCAAGGAAGCCGCTAGCAACGTATGCTTACCCCAATCTGAACCACGCTTTTGGTTTATAGTTACCTCTTTGATGTTCCGCTAACTTAGTAAACTACTATTTTGTGGTTTCCGTCGAATTGAAGGTAATTTGGAACGTGACAAAACAAAATTTATAATACCGTCGTGGGAAAACAATCCTTATAAACACTGCAAGTGATTACCTGCGTACATCCGCTCCATCCCTCGGGGAAAGGAGCGATTTCTTTTGAGGAGAGGGCGAGGGGGTGGGTGTACTAAGGCTAATACATGCAAGGTCACACGGAAGATACGACGGTGCCGATATGTCACAATTAAGTTTGCGAACCCCAAAACAAGAAAGCCTGCTTACGGGCTATGATAAAATGTTTCACAGGATTTTACAGTAGATCATAGTACATCTACACAGAAAGCTGCATTTTTATCACAAGTTTATTCAGGTCATTCTGAAACTCAATATTGAAACGTATTCGCGGTGTCTTTAATCTCCTACGCAGCCGTTATTTGTGTCGTCACGCAACGCTTCTCCCCACTAGTGGGGAGAAGCGTTGCGTGACGACACAAATAACGGCTGCGTAGGAGACTACGGTGTCTTGTGACCGGCAGAAATAGGCCGCATTTCCGAGTTCCTTTTGCCTCTGCTAAACGAGTCCTAAACCTTTCATATGAAAATAAGTTTTAATTTATGCAAATCAAACTCATTTACATTTGAATGGTTTCGCACCAGGACTCGTTTTGAAACCGAGGCAAAAGGTAACTCGGAAGACCAATCCGGTCGGTTTTCCTTTGTCGCTTGTTTTTCTTCTTTCTTCTCCTCACAAGCCTTTCTTTTCTGCACAGCACCTTAAACGTGCCTTCCTTGCATCTACACGGTTCGCTTCCTTGGTGACGAGAGATTAAAAGACCTATTTCCGATTTCAGTCGGAAAACAACCAATATTGCCAAGCCCGCCGGCGATTTTCAGTTGGTAACGTTACTAAGCAACATGACGTAACAAGATGACGTATCTAGATGGCGGTAAAACTGAACGACGTGACAAACAACATTCGGAGTGCTTGTGTCATTTCTGATTGGTCAACAAGACTCGGAAACTCTTCGGAGTTTCACGAGAATTTGACGAACACGCCACGAATCCCTCCGACCGATTTCATTTTACTTTCTCCCTCTTGGCTTTCCTTTGCCAGCCTTTCCTCGCGGTTTTCCCTTATTTTGTCGTTGCATTGTCGCCTCCTTTACGTGTCGGGCCTTCAGGATTTGATCCTTGGATTTCAGTTCGTTTCCACGCGGTTTAGCGCCTTTTCCGCCAGTAAAACCTTTTCCTTTGGGAGAGAACTTCTTCCCGCCTTTACCTAGAGTAAGTAAACATCACAAAATTAGCATGATAAATAGACACAAAGATTATATGAGCGTTACAGCAAGGCGCCCAAAAGTGTGGCCACTTTTAATTAATTCACATTCTTTCGTGCGTGCTGACTACCCAATCAGAAGCCGAAGAATAGCTATCCTTGTGATTGGATAGTATACGCGCACGAAAGAATGTGAATTAATTAACAGTGGTCACACTTTTGGGAGCCTTGCTGTAATTTTGCCGGTACAAAAGTTTGTGTGTACAAGATTAGAGGTTCCCCTGTAGTTTAAAAAGGTAGAAAATCACCAATACTCAAAGAGGTAATAACAAACCAAAAAGGAACAAGGATGGCTAAGATTGGGGAAGATTAAAATGGCCTGCGTAGCTGCCGGTATTGTTCGCGCGAGGTAAAGTTTTACAAGCCAACGAGCGGCGCAAACTCCTTCCGCCCAGACTCTCGCGGCTTTGCCACTTGCACTTTTGCCACTTTTGCCACTTTTGCGGCTTTGCCGATTACGCGCGCCAACAAGACCGCCAGCCACGCAGGCTAAGATTAAGACGGTCGGTGTGCGGAAGGTCATAGATTCGATTCTTGTTGGGAGAACTCGAAATTTTTTTCCGAGTAGCTTGTGTCACTGACTGATAAACCATTTTTCTGATATTTCTACCAAGCTTAAAATTCACTATCATTTCTTTCCAAATTCAAAGTTGTCTGTTACCTTTCTTGCCCTTTTTGTGTCCTGGCCTCGTTTCATTCTCCTCTCGGTCTTCTGATCCGGGTAAGTCCATCTTGGTTCTTCGTAACCAGTCTTGGTAACTGAGTTGCAACAGTTAGGGTAAACAATGAATCGAATACACCGTATATTTTAGCTAATCGAGATTTTTTCTACTAAAAGAATGGTTTAAGGGGACACTGTTCCGGGTATTTGCTCAAAACTGTTATAAATGCACGAAATGGTCGCTAAATGATAAAAAGCAATTTCTTGAAGAAATTCCATACTACAACAACATATTTGCAAAATGTCAAAGATTTCCGAACCAAACTTGAAACTTTGAAAAACTGACATCCTGTAATTTTTTCAAAAATCCATATTGTAATCCATTTCCATCCTCGCTGTCGTTAGTCAACCTCGCTTCCTAATGGGTTCCTGTCATTTGTCGAGTACTGTTCTACAGAATCAAACCATTATTGTTCAGCTTCCTATGATCTAGATATGTTTCTGAGCATCCCAAAATCATGCTAAAAATGAGGACAGTGTCCCTTTAGATTCAAGCGACTGTCACAGTCAGCTATGACATTGTACAGCAAATGCTCTTAATTATGATGTTTTTTATCAGAATAGGATTGATACTATCCAGGCAGGTTGCTTTTCATTCGCCACTTTAGAAACGAGAAGTAATCTGGGGCGAGTCGCATCTCGCAGTCGCTTGTGGGGCCGTTAGAGAATTGCGTTGCGTGGCAACCAATAACGGCTGCGAGGTAGGCTAAGGCTAGTCTATCGATCGTATATTAGTATGGATGGACGAGTGTACAGGGGCTCTGATAATACCAAGAGGATACATGTTTTTCTTGTATGTTGCAGGTATCCTCACGCCGCTCTCGGTTCTGATCTTCTTCACGTTACCGTCTTCTCCAACATAATTTTTCCTTTTACGATCCCTGAAAAGAAAAAGAAAATCGTTAACTAACCAGAGTTATACAGTGCTGCATGTATTTCCATTTGCATAGCCTGCGTGGCAGGCGTAGAAAGGGGAGGGATGAGGGGAGTTCGGGCGCGAGCGCGAAGCGCTCCTCTTTCTACGCCTGCCACGCAGGCTACCATTTGCATGGACAACATCAAACACTTTAAGGATTCTACAGTACGTAGAAAGAAAAATACACAAGAAGTAAAACAGATTTGCTATCAAAAATAATTATAATTTCAAGAGGCGCGCTCTATCGAAGAGGAGCGGGAGGAGGAGGGGTTGTGGTAGAGGACTGGGAATGAGGTGGATGTATTACGGGGCGGGAGATTTCTCTATTGTAATAGAGAGCTTAAACACAGACGTTTTTGAGCCACAGACGGCAACCGGAAGTCGAATGTTCTCTACTATCGACTTTTTGTCCGTAAGGCAAAGTCGTAAATGTTAAAACGAGAGCTTTCCAACTCATTGTGGGGGTGAGAGCGCGCCAAAAACAAGAACGTTCGCCTTACCGTTGCCGTTCTTGGCTCAATGAAAAACAGTGCGGAGATGGAGATATGTCCAGGATTGAACGCAACTACGAAATACGAAATTGCGAAAATCGCAAGTTACGCAAAATTGTAAATTGTTTTGCGTTCAATCCTGGACATAAGTGAAGATGTGAGGAGCGGGAAGGTTTCTTGTAAGGTCATTTCTGATGAAAGGAAAGGACTTTTTGGGGGGGGGGGGGGGGGGGGAGAGGCGGGAGGGAGGGGGGCTTGTTTCAATCTAGAAGCAGACATATTTCGCGGCGGGTACTAATCGAGGAAAATACAGTAAGTTTTTCAGTACCATCTTTTGATGGAGTTTGCTTGTCGCATTCCTTCATCCTCGTCAGCTTGGATGTCCATCACAGCACCAGAAACATCCTTCTCAAATGACTTCAAACCAAGCCTTAAAGAAAAGACAAGAAGCTTGATCAGTGTCTAATTCTCACTGCAATCGAGCAGTTTTCAATTGAGTTACAAAAGTAATCCGGAATTGCTTTGGTTTTACTTTACTACGTTCTGTGATTGGTTTAAAAATCTTGCGCCACCTTCTCAACCAATCAGATGTAAAACCACAAGCAGTCGCGACTTGGTCGCACGCGTTTTCCCGCGCTTTGCGCCGGTTGCATGTATTTGCTTTGAGATCTCATTGGTTCATTGTACTGTTTAGGCTTGTGATTGGCCATAGTAATCGCCTTGGTTTTCAGTTGGTTTTACGACACTCGGTTGAAGACCGCTCAATCAATTGCCCGTTCCGAAGTTCAAAAAGGGACTGGGCACTAGTTTACCAATTGTTCAAATTACGTCATATTAAAAATTTAATCCCATCACCAGAAAGATCGCATGAAAATTAGTACGTTTACCAAGTTTGGTTATGTTACATTGCATAGTAACCAGGCTGTGAGCTGTCAAAGGTCGTCCAAATTCCATACAAACGTCTCTAATTTTTCTGATTTTTGAAAGCCTTCTACATGGTTGAAATCCAACGAAACAACCCCAAATCTGGTAAACCGACTAATTTTAATGTGATCTTTCTTGTGACGGGCTCCAATTTTTAATTAAATCAAAATTTAAAAACTCGTCCCCAGTCTCCATTTGAACTTCGGAATGGGCAATACCTGTTCAAAACAGGCAGATCGAAGAGAAACAAGAAATGCGTCAAGTAGGAGATATTGTCTTGATCTGTCACCTGAAAGCTAATATCTGCTGATTTACTAGAACTTCGAACACCCATAAACCCCTACTTACCCCAGGCCTTTCTCGCCATAATAATCCGCAGCAGTATGGGGAATATAGTTCTCGTCTCTGAAATTCTTCATGGAATGACCTAAGTGAAGAAAGAAGCATTCAAACACGTTTATGACGACATAATATATTTTCATGGCATTTTTATACTTCCTCCATTCATACCAGTGCTGTGGTAACCAAAAGACTAAACGTAGACAGATAACGGCAGTTTACAACACACTGAAGTTACCGTAAGGGCCTATTTATACGGTACAACTTTGTCGCATGCGATATACATGTCCTTACAACTCACAAGCCTACCACATTAATTGTTTCGTGTAAATCAAACATTCAACTTGCTTACGATTATCGGGTACGACGCAAACAATGTCGTAGGATTTTGAAACATGTTTTGAAACCACACGACAAATCGTAGCCATAATGTTAAATGATGGGAGTTGTATACAATTTTTGCAGGACGCGAGCAGTGCGAGCTACAAAAGTCGCATGCCACAGTCGTAAGCAAAGGTGGCCAAAAGTCGTACCATCAAAATGGCCTTACCGATAACATCGGTCACACTATTTACTAAAGTTCTGTAGCCAATCACAACAATGGCCAAACATGCTGGATCCGCCCTATGTCACGATACTTTAAGCCATTTTTGCGAAGTACAAAATCACCATCAAATTGAAGAAAGCCTCAAAATACTAGTTTACTAAGGTAGAAAAACACCAAAATAGGTGATAATAAACCAAACAGGAACAAGGATGGTTGAGGATGGAGAAGATTAAGACGGATTGCGAATGTCGAACTTGAAAAAAATTGCCATCCGTGACGTAGCTCCTTTACGTTACATCAACCACAACATAACTACCTTCAGGATCGGACTTGGATTGTTTTCTCTTCTTTTTCTGGCTTGGATCAAATACGGTGGCAAAGACTCCCTGGTAAAACAACAAAAAGCATTATATTAACTCATCAAGGGTTGCAATCAGGGGATATATCCTCCGGCAAAACTGTAACAAGCGCTTGAAATGTTACTTCGGTTTATGACCGCTATAAGAAACTGTATGAAGTCTAACCAGAAACTTATGGGTTTCTGGTCTAACTTATTACAGGAAATTTTCGCTACATCAAAATTAGTATCAAGCTAGCCTAAAAAGTCTAAGTCGTACCCTCGTCCTTTAACTCCACTATGTCACAATATTTTAAGTCATTTTTGCGATGTACAAATTAACCTTTAAATTGAAGGAAACCTCAAAATAATAGTTTACTAAGGTAGAAAAAACACCAAAGAGATAATAAGAAACCAAACAGGAACAAGGATGGTTAAGGATGGAAAAGAATACGATGGATTGCAAACGACGAACTTGAAACATTAGGCTAAATTTTTCAAGGTGCACAAACCACGACGGCTGACATTTAGGGCAGTATGCGCAAACATTAAAATAAAAACGCCGGTACTATTTCATGTCACGAAAAATCAAATAAAACATTTCACCGAGTTCACTTTCTTCAGACCTGTACTCTAGGGCGGCCAAGTCCCGGGGGGTTATTACGTGGAGGAGGACGATCTTGAAGGAGTTGAAAGTAGTCGGTATAGAGCGGGAGAAAGCAGTTGGTCCAGGATAGAGAAGGCTGGAGAGACCTTGTCCAGGCCATATGTGCCACTTGGCATTTAGAAGTTGAGTGAGTACTACTTGGAAATGAGGACCGCGCGAAAACTGGAGGTGAGTCTCCAGTTTTCGCTCGGCCATTTTTCCCTCTCGTTCGCTCGACGGACTAAGGAAAAGAGTGACTGCTTGTAGTCCAGGGCAGCGGCGGAGATCGAGCCTACAGAGAGAAGAAGTCTACAACCTTCCCCACCACTCCCATCACGAACTTCAATCCAAAATACCTTCAAATCAATTCAGGAATTACTAAACTTACCTTGATTTCGTCCGTGATTACGTAACTGTCTTGTTCTTCACGTTCGGCGCCACCACCCCTCCCCGGGACGGTCGCAGAGTCGTCCTGTTTATGCCGCTGAGCTCTTTGTATCACATCGCTGTGACGTTTTCTGTAAACAAATCACAGGTCAATGCCATTACGTTAAAATATCACGAGTAGAGTTTAACTTGCAGAATTTGAGTGAAAGAAACTTTATCAGTCTGATGACGGCCACCGAAAATTTAGTTAAAATTAAAGGATACGATAATTTTAGGATATGTCACGATATTTTAAGTCATTTTTGCGAAGTGCAAAATAACCTTTAAATTGAAGGAGGCCTCGAAATAGTTGTTTACTAAGGTAGAAAAACACCACAGAGGTGATAATAAACCAAACTGGAACAAGGATGGTTGAGGATGGAGAAGATTAAAACGGATTGCGAACGGCGAACTTGAAAAACAATTGCCAATTTTTTCAAGATGCGTCATCCGTGACGTAGCCCCTTTAAGAACTTACCGTTGATTTCACTGTTACGCGACTGTTTAAGGTGGCGCAGGACCCTTGCTCATGAATAAATTCATAAGCTTAATTTCTCGGGTGGGTGTTGTCTTCTAAACCTTCAAATCTCCGAATTTTGAAAGTCGATTCCGCTGAAACTTAATAGGGATATTGGCGGATGATGGAACTATATCATGATTGTGGTTTTTCTGGCAGATCGCGCTGTACGGTGATACGTTAAGCTTCTAAAGTTAGAATTGTGGACATGCAATTTTTGTGTCCAAGCTTTCAACTTGAGAAGCGTTCTAAATTAAATGTTTGTATTACCTAGTGGTAGATAATAACCTCTTTTGTGATGTGACAGAAGCAGATTTTGCAATTTCAAGACTCGTTGAAAGTTATTGCCTTCCAATGGAGTAAAATTTTGAAAATTAGAATTTGAAACGTTCTATCTTCTTTTTGAAAGGCTTTTTTGCAATTCCGCTTCTGTCACATCACAATACAGTACACTAAGTTTACCTTCCTCGTGTATCAATTCCTGAAATTATATATCCGCGACGAAAGCTTGGACACAAAATTGTCGGTTTTGCCCCGTTCCGAAGACTGACCGAGTCAACAAAGTGTATGACAACAAAAGTTGTGAATCTAATTATGATAATTCGGGACATTGAATTGCACGTGCCGCAAAACTAAGAACAATAACTTTCTAATTATCAATACACCGAAAACAAATGTTTTTGAATCGATTATAGTAACGTTATAAAAACACCTTCTCATGAATATTTCGCGTACGGTCGGCATCAGTCGTCACGGTTCGTGCATACTCTTTAAATGAATACATACATAATGAGAGCAAGGGTCCTGCGTCACCTTAAGTCAAAACTCCTCTGAGCGGCTTGCAAACGATTTCCGTCAATCATACATGTCCGTACCTTATATGGAAGGTGTTTACTCGCGGTAACATCGAACACTTCCATATAAGGTATGACATGTATGATTGACGGAAATATTTTGCAAACCGCTCAGAGGAGTTTTGATTTAAACGGTCGCGTAACAATGAAATCGACGGTAAAGATCGGGTAAAACTTTTCAAACTCAAATATGTTTTCAACCGATCGCAAAAACATTTGCAGTAATTCTGTCAGTGGCAGAAGATTAAAGGGACACTGTCCTGATTTTAGCATGATTTTGGGAAGCTCAGAAACATATCTAGATCATAGGAAGTTGAACAATAATGGTTTGATTCTGTAGAATAGCACTCGACAAATGACAGGAACCCATTAGGAAGTGAGGATGACGAACGACAGCGAGGATGGAAATGGATTGGAAAAAAATGGAAACGTCAGGATGTCAGTTTTTCAAAGTTTCAAATTTGGCTCGGAAATCTTTGAAATTTTGCAAAAATTTAGTTGCAGTATGGAATTTCTTGAAGAAATTGCTTTTTATCATTTAGTTTGAGTTTGAACACATGATTGTGCCAAGTGGCTATTGAAATGTATTGCTGAAAACAGAATCGAAAAATATTAAAATCCGAATGAGAAAAAACGCGTTTTTATGATTTCCTTATTTGGTAATTCCCTATGATTGACAGCTGTCAAACTCCCTCAACTGTTGACTTGACAGATCAAAATTATGGTAAAAGAATGTTTTGAATCCTCAAAATCAGTTGCTTTTCGTTTGAATTTGCTAGCACAACTCACTTCTGCTACAGAAACACTTGAAAAAACTATATTTTGAATTTCCCGCCAAAGGGTCATGTGACCTAATTCAACCAATCAGAATGCTCAAAAGTGGTAAAAAGGCCAAATTTTGATTGTCCATATCTTTGGAACGATTTAAGATATTGACCTGAAATTTTGGATTTTGAAATTAGGCATTGGGATGCTTACTGAGACATTTTTGGGAGATATTCAGAGGACAAATATACCCAGGGCAAATACCTTAAGTTTCTCATTTCATAGATTTAGGGACCATTTCATGCATTTATAACAGTTTTGCGCAAATACGCCGGGACAGTGTCCCTTTAATCATCGGTTTTGGAATTTTCGGTGGTACCCGCATGCAGTTTTCGCTGATGAAGTTGCTAAGCAACACAATGTTCCCTTTTGCTGTCGAGGGCTCATAAACAGAAACCCTTTGGGCGCTAAGGACCGAGTTAGATTGCTTGATTTTTTGCTGACAACTGTCTCGTGTAGAGAGCTTGCTCGCAGGCTACAAATTTATCATGTTTGCTGATGAACTCGTCACCGGAAACAAAGCTAGGATTCTTTGAGGTCAAAACTAGGAGTGCTCATGCCCAACCCCGGAGAAAGGTGGCCGGAGGGGGGTAGACTGCAAAACAGTCCGTATTTTAGCGCAAAAGCCGGGCTGAACGTGGCCCGAAAAGGATCTGGAACGAGCGTGACGATTACGAGTGGGATTGGGGAGAGACGCTGAAAAAGAGACTGTTTTGCAGTCTAGGGGTACTGTTGGAATTGACTGACGCATTACGACACAAATTGTTTCGTCTAAACATAGTTAATAGAGGGAAATGGTTATGAAGCTCGGCAAACTTCAAAGGAGCAAACAGAGGCCAAGATTTATGTTGGAATGTCCACGACCGTGCACAATCTTTTGTTTTGCGCTCATACACTATGCATGAATTACGTAACCAAAACGTTTCTATTGGTTAGTTGCTTAAACACACGTAAACACGTTTTTGTATTTTGTCAGGTTTTGTGCACGGTCAAGGCTAAAAAAAAGAACAAAAAGGTATAACAAAGAACTTTGCCGGGCTTCATAGCCATTTCCCTCTATTAACTATGGTCTAAATCAAACCTGCAGCTCGCTTACAATTGTCGCTACAAAGTCGTGCGGGAGTAAATGGGACCAAAGTCGCGTCCTGCGAGTGTCACACGCAGCAGTCATACGCGTACGCCAAAGTAATATCTTCTAAATCGGTCATAGCGATAATTTAGACTTGACTAAACCCACCTTTTTGACATCATGACGGACTGCGCCGTGGACTTAGACGAAGAACCAATCTCGAAAATTGTCTGCAGCAGAGTAACACAGAAATAAAGATACAAAGAAACGATTAAACAACGCTGAATATAATGAAACATTTGTTTTTTTAGCATTGCTCTATTTTCAGTATTTTTTATGTTTTCATACAGGTACTGTTTATAACAGCCTTGGGCTGAGTCATAGCTTCGAATCTTAGGATCATGTTTGACTGTGTGTACGCTTACGGAAGGTGTCCGCATTATGCACGTTGTAACAATTTATGCGTTGACGTGGCTGGATTATGAGCGTGTAAAACGAACATTAGACTGCGAGTGTAAAAGAAAGGAACTTGTAATTACAGTTACCTGTCTGGGCCTGAAATTCCTCACACCATCCAAGATGTCGACTCTTGAAGCAGAAGCCTCGTTAGAAGATGTACTATCAGACCCTGCACAAATAAAATTGAGAGAAAAATCAACAACAACAACTGGATCATTGCCATATATCTTGTCTCGTAAATATATCTTACACGATCTTACATGTTTCGTACAACTTGTCTCGCCGTATTCGAGAAAGTTACGAGGCACGTTGCATGAAACGATTGCAGCGTATAACGTTAATGGCAATGAGTTTATATAGCGAATTTTCCATGTGTGTATGTTCAAATGCGCATTACAATTTGAACTAGCTCGGGGGGTAAGATCGGACGTCAGCATGTTTAGGCGGCTATGAAATGTACAGCCGCCATCAGTCCATTCATGATCTTCACTCCACCCACAACACCGGGGACTATTATGTCCCCTACTCTTTTCAGTGATGTGAGTTTCCGAGGGGGTACTCAACAAAGTTTTGTATCGGGAGGCTCCGCCCCGAGGTCCAAACCCTTACCATTTCAATTTTCATACACCATTTTTCACAGAAAAGGTAACCCTTTCATATATAGGCTCGATTACCAGCCGCTGTTCGGGAAAATGCGAACTTCCATAGAAAATGGTAGCCCTTTAACATACCTACAGTAGAAAAAACTGCATCCCTTTTCTATACCCTTGGAAAACAAAGGAACGAAACGTTTTGGCTAATAATCGAGCGACTGTTACTAAACTTTTCACGTGAGTAACCCCCGCCCTAAAATACGTGGATGAATCAGCCGTTCGCTGCGTCTGTTCGAGATAGGTTGAAAGGCCCTTTTAAACACCTAAATGACAGTTTTCTCTACCCTTTTCTATAGTTCAACTCGTGAAATCCCTACCCTTTTATATACCTCTACCCTGCAATAGTCCATTGTAAGGAGCATCCCCACCCCACCCCCACGGGTTCTTCAACGTCCCCTACTAATTTATATTTCGTATGAGGAGATGTAGGAGATAGGGCCAACGTTCAGTCAGCTAATATAACCAATACAGATTTTTCTGAGCATAAAAATGAAATGACTACATAAAATAGTAAAAAAGAGACTTACTGAACAGAGGATGAATTGTAAGAGTGGCTGTGTCGATTTGTTTGGCTCTCTTGCTAGACTCTGAAGAAGCGCTAGGTCTGGATTTGATGTACTGTTTGTAGCCATTAACAGCCACTTGACGGAGGGAAATCTGAATACAACATAACAAAACAATGAACTTATCACAGCAACAACTTTATTAACACATTTAATAAACAATAAGTATAGGAAATCGTATGAACGCGAGTGCAATTCGTGATTAATGGGCACGAGTGATGTTTTGAAAGTTCTCAAAATTGCACGAGCCTTTAGGCGAGTGCAATTTGAGAACTTTCAAAACATCACGAGTGACCATAAATCACTAATTGCACGAGCAGTTCATACGATTTTTTGTTTATAATATCCTCAACAAAATTTTGCTGCGGCCATCACGCTACTCTGCACACGAAACGCTTCACTTGTTTCCAAAGTGCTCACATGTTTTATTTGAACGCGCAGGCAAACCAAGCGTGAACTTTTTGAAAGAATTACAGTACTATAGTTTAGAAAACAATTAACCATTAACTTGAAAGCTTATTTCAATGCCATTAAGCGGCAAAAACGTCTCTTCTTGTCCGGTACCGTTTATCGCAATTCCGTATTGCACTCTATAACCTATTTATGCATTCGTCATTGACCAATCAGAAGCTGCATATTTTGTTGACAGGGATGTAGATAATAGCCGGGAGCCGGTAAAAATACCCGGCTGTCACGCTGATTTTCCCGGCTGAAAAACCATGTACAGTCTTTAAAATGGATTACCTCTTTCTCCTGAATGTTTTTAGCCAAATATTTTGTAGCTTTTCTGACCGTTTGTACCTCTGTTATTGTCTTACCGTAAATAACACGACTGTAAACACGGCATTAGCACGCCATTTTGAACGACGATCGTGTGTTTGCTCAAGGCTCATTGACCAGCGGTGTCTCTACTTCATGTATGCGAAATAATGTACGCCAATTCGCGTTAACGCTTTGCTTATTAACTGAATCGTGGTATTTATTCTTGTATGTATTGTAAGGAACATAAAAGACACATCACAAAGTTTTTCACAGCTTTATTAACAGAAAAACATTGATTCTTGCTTACTGAGAACAGTCCAAAATGGCAATGAATTAACCCCTGAAAATCGAGGAAAACGCATTTGCGAGAGTCTAGATTTCAAATTTTCTGGGGGGCATGCCCCCATACCCCCCTAGTCGGATGGTGCCTTTGGCACCATGGGCCTCCGGCCAAGTATTTCCGCCTATTAGCTATATAATCCCGCCTGTCAAAAAATGAATCTACATCCCTGGTTGAGTATATTATAAGTTACGCTATGAAAGGGATGGCACCTCCTAGATCCACCGTATCGAAAAATATGGCGACTGGTACATTTGCCCATAATTCTTACCGCACGAAAGCCCTAAAACCGCTCATAAAAACGCACAGAAAAGTTCTAAAAACTTCGAACCTAGTATACACAATGTTGTTAGTACAGGGACGACTTTCGCCAAAAAAATATGGCTTTCCATGTGCCTTATTGGCTGTGTTAGGTTCGCAAGGTATTGTGGTAAAATGTACAGCCGCCATATTTTTCCGTACGGTGGATTTCCACCCCAATCGATCGGTAAAAGCCTAGTCTCCCAGTCCGGGTCATTGTGTTGTGTTCTTGGGCAAGACACTTAACTCTCACAGTGCCTCTCTCCACCCAGGAGTATAAACGGGTAGTATGCGGTACCGGCAAATTGTCAGGGTAACATCCCATCCAGGGGAGTAGCGATAGTAGTAGTATTGAATCTACCAAAGCCTAATACTACCACGTATGGCCTTAAGTCGTGGCGTTACCAGGCTGCCAAGCTGTGGAACGCCCTTCCTCAAACTGCGAAAACGGCAACAAACTACAAAGCATTCTGGAATGGACTTATACATGTAGATATAGACCTTCAAGATCAGTAGCAGAACATGTCCATTGCAATATTATCTTAGGTTTTTAACAAAATATTTTAATTATACCACATTATCTTTGTCTTTTTAATCAATTTAACTGTGTATATATATTAATGTTTTATACTTTATAATTTTTTTAAATCGTGGCATTACCTGTAAATTAGCTTGTGTTTTTACCTATAGCTAAGTGTATTGTCCACGTTTAAATAAAGTCTATCTGTCTGTCTGTCTGTCTGTCTGTCTGTCTGTCTGTCTATACTCCTAGTCGCTTCATGCTATGGAAACCAGCCTTGTTAAGTTGTTAAGTGTCAGCCTGAAAGGCTTGTAGACTTTAACCATTTATTTATGTCGCAAGTTTGCGCCCCAAGCTGTTCTAGTAATTTGATTGGATAATAAGAATCCTACTTACCAGGTCATGTGACTGGTCGTGCGCTGTTTTCAGGAAATTCTCCTCGTCATCCACGCATAGCTGAGGAACCGAGCCTATTAGCCCGTCATCATAAGCCCGCGAGTCGTTTTGTGCCAGCTTCAGCGGTCGACCAAGGAAAAGATGAAGATCCACCATGTGCGCTAACTAAGAGGTGAGATGGAAAACGACGTCACACAAACACGCACAAAGCCCTTAGTTAGTCGTTCAATACGCCCAAAAGCAAATAGAATCGTCTTGACGTATTATATGTTCTTGTACACGCGGTCTTTATACTAAGACGCATAACCATACAGAGCAGGCCCCAGTTGTTCAAAGGATGGATAACGATATCCACCGGATCAGGGGGGGGGGGGGGGGGGAGGGGGTAGAAAGCCGGCATTTTTTCTTTGAGGACATAGTGGTGCCGGGCAACAGACCAACAGAGCGAATCCTGTGTCAATCAAGCCGTTGCTAAGAATGACGTCAACCAAAACTTCATTGTTTCAATCAGGAAACTTTTTCAAGCTCGCAGCGAAGAGCTGTACGCGTGTAGCCTGCAAACGCAGCGCTGGCGGATTTTTGGCCTGATCTTTCACGCCGAGAAAATATCTCGGCACCGCTAGCGTGAAACAACAAGCGAAAAATCCGTCTGAGCTGCATTTGCAGGCTACAGAGAGAGTCTTTCGGATACGGTTAGTATAGTAGCTACTACTGGAACGAAAAGCGAAGTCGGATGAAAATCGTAATACACGAGGCGAAGTGAAATCAGACAACGAAAAAGAACACGTCTTAATTCGTTTTCGAACGAAAACAACCCAGGAAAAACACATTTTTGTTATCATGCATACTAATTTTAGGTATGAATTTCTTGCCTGACTAGCTTTTTTATTGTTAATAAGTTCCCGTGGTACAATCCTCTTAGCAACTAGTTGAGTGCTACTGCGCACACTCGGTTGCCCGGCACCGCTATGTCCGTAATTATGCAAACCATTTATAAAAAGTTTCTATCCCCCCCCCTGCACCGGATAAATCACTATCCAGTGTATAAGTGTTAACAAAACAAACTACGCTATCCACTGGATAGTGATTTATCCGGTGGATAGCGTTATCCGCCCTTTGAACAACCAGGCCCAGGGGTCTATAACTAGAGGTTTCCATCTCGGGTATTGGGTCTTGTCCCATCAGATTCACGTTTAGGCTATTTTTAGTTATAGACCTCTGTACAGACGCATATACCTGCGATCAGGCGTTCTTTTCCTTTTCTTTCTTTTCGCAGAGAAACGAGAGCGCGGAGGTTAAGACGCATAACCCGGGGGGGGGGGGGTACTCCCTTATATGGCCTATACGGGGACGTGCCGCTGGACAGGGTATGGTTTTTGGTCTCTCTGCCCTGAACAGGGTATATAATTTCTTGCGAGTCTGCCCTAAACAGGGTGTCACCCAAACATGGGTCAAGTACCCCCTCCCCCCCCCCGGACGCATAATTCCAGTGGGATTTATTGCGGCGATAAGCCATACTTGGCCATAGGGATGTGTGGACATTGCTTAAAAATGTTCTATATTTTCTTTTACCCTTTATGAATGAGTTGTTTACAGCGACATTCAAATTATACAAATTCGTATTCGGAGTGGCAGTCTAAACTGAGAAACTCCTAAAACAGCCGAAGCAAACTTTTCGACTAAAACATTTGAAAATAAACGCCAGTTATGTCCTGACAAGGTCATTTATAACCAGTCCAGAGCTACAACTAATTAGTCTCGCTGGTATTACTTGATTCGACTACGTTTTATACACCATGGAACCGGCGTGTTCTACTTTGATATTTGTGTGGGCATTGCGCGATGTCAGCGAGGTCTTGAATTACATTCGACGGGACTGAAATGCGACGTATTTTAAAAAGAAGCTGTCACGATATTTTAAGTCCTCATTTTTGCGAAGTGCAAAATCACCTCAAAATTGAAGAAAACCTCAAAATAACCGTTTACTTAAGTAGAAAAACACCAGAGGTAATAAGAAACCAAACAGGAACAAGGATGGTCGAGGATGGAGAAGATTAAGACGGATTGGGAATGGTGAACTTGAAAAATTAGCCAATTTTTTCGAGATTTGTCATCCTTTTATATGTAATTGGGTCTAACAAGTACCGGCAAATTGATATTCGTAAAAACATTCAACTTACAATAGTGATGCTTGAAATAATTAGTAGAAACTCGAAATTCTGAACAAAACCTAAGAACAAATTTTTTCAAAACATGAAAGTGTGCGAGGAGGCGATGAAAGGTATTACCCATATGTTGGTACACTATATTTACCATATATGAAGTACCTACGCGATTTTACGTACTCAATTTCCTGCTCGCGTGATTTGCATGTTGTCACAGGTTGTGTGCTCATCGAGGTCATCGAGTGCGTTGCACGAACTTCAGTGAGTCTCCACTCCAATACACGATTACAGCTATGGCATCACCAACACGTTCAAGCATTTCAAAACATCCCCAGCGACAGGACATGCTTCTCACCATGAATTCGTTTTCGAAAGTCACAAACATTTTGCGATGTTTCTCTGGTAGTTGACAATCGCCGACTTCCCGCACACAAAGTTGTGCTAGCCGCCAGCAGTCCCTTCTTCAAAGCTTCGTTTATGAGCGAGTTGACTCGAGAAAAATTCCCCGATGAATTCGAAGTTGATCTACCGGAGTTTTCATCCCGACAGTATCGAGGAACTTTTGAATTTATTTACACTGGGCGAGGTTGGAGTTTCCGAAGAGAATGCCGAAGAATTACTTAGTTGCGGCCGATTACTTCGATATCCCGAGCCTGAAAGAAACTTGTGCCGAATTCTTGATGATCAGCCTGAAGCCGTCGAACTGTTTGTCGATTCAGGTTTTCGCCGATAGGTACAGCCATGAATTGCTACACGAAGCCGCGACGGATTACATTTGCAATAATCTCTCAGCATTTGGAAAACAGAGGAGTTTTTATCTGCGGATTTCGCTGACGTGAAAGAGCTTATTTGCGGTGAAAAGACTCGTGATCAAATCTCAAAAAGGCGAAGAAGAAGTCTTTGAGGGAATAAGAACATGGGTAAGCCATGATACGGAAACAAGAGAGCATTGTTTCGCGGAATTATTCCGCCATGTTCGCTTGTCGGCCATGTCAGTTCAATTCATCACCGAGGTCATTAACCGTGACGAGTTCGTGACGCGAAGTCACGACTGCCAAAATTTGGTCACGGCAGCGCTCAGTCTCCCGGATGAAGAGCGTCTATTAAACATTGTCTAAATGTGTTCCATGGGTTATGTAGGTAAAACCACTCTATACAAACAGACATAAAAATAGAATGAATTTTCTGGTTGAGAATTTTTAAAAGTAAACAGTGATTCGCATAAACAAGAAGAATTTTGTCCCAGCCTGAAAAAATTAGGGCTTCGATCCTTCAGGCTGCAAATTAAGCTTATGTAAATCTGTAACTAAGCAAATAGTAGAGAATCGGAGAAAAGACACACTTGATGAGTCATTTCTTATAAACATTTCCAGAGCTATATTTTATGGCCTTCTCGAGATCTTGATGTAAACACAACTAACAACAGTTGAAGATGTACTTCACAAGTTCACTCAATAATCCAACCTTTAAGTGCAACAAAGGGTAGAAAACGAAATATAAAATGCTACATAGGCTTACACGATTTGAAGGGAAAACAGTTGCTTCGCCCACACGTTATTCAACTCGCCCACACTGTCCATTCTTCGTGCAAAATATAAACAGGTCTTTGCTTTCCTATATTTCGGTCGAGACATTTACTCAAAAGGCTGTTCAAAATCCACTGAGAGCCATAACAGATTCCACGAGTAAACAGTCAACAACGTCCGCCATCTTTGATGTCTCGTTCGCGCGTGTACGCGAGTATCAGATTCTATCGGCTAATTTTATTGGTCAACTACAAAACAAAAGGTTTGACGTCACGGAAAATCGTTTCCCAGCTCGGTTCGCAGACGCTAATTTTCGGCGAAGGAACTCGAGCCGGAAAATTACGTCTGCTCTCGCAGGCTAGTGTATAAGTGTTAACAAAACAAACTACGCTATCCACAGCCTCGTTATGATGGACCCTGGGAACGAGGTTGCGCTATCCACTGGATAGTGATTTATCCGGTGGATAGCGTTATCCGCCCTTTGAACAACCAGGCCAAGGGGTCTATAACTAGAGGTTTCCATCTCGGGTATTGGGTCTTGTCCCATCAGATTCACGTTTAGGCTATTTTTAGTTATAGACCTCTGTACAGACGCATATAACCTTCGACCAGGCGTTCTTTTCCTTTTCTTTCTTTTCGCAGAGAACGAGAGCGCGGAGATTAAGACGCATAACCCGGGGGGGGGGGGGGGGGGGTACTCCCTTATATGGCCTATACGGGGACGTGCCGCTGGACAGGGTATGGTTTTTGGTCTCTCTGCCCTGAACAGGGTATATAATTTCATGCGAGTCTGCCCTAAACAGGTGTTTAAAATAAACCTGTCCTAAACAGGGTATTGTTCCTGGGTATTGTTGCACGGAAACGTTTGCCGGTCTTTAGCAGCTCATCAGTCAACATCACATCATTTTTCAAGACAAGATAAATGTTATTGTTGTCGGTATCCTACACTTGTTTAGAACAAGAGAGCGTGTATTTTGTCGTTTGCCCTAAACAGGGTCCTAAAATAGAGGGTGTTGCCCTACACAGGGTGGGTGTTTTAGGTTTTTTTTTCCCTAAACAGGGTCAGGGTTTCAAACCCTCAGCGGCACCCCTATACCCAAACATGGGTCAAGTACCCCCCCCCCCCCCCCCCCCCGACGCATAATTCCAGTGGGATTTATTGCGGCGATATTTAAAGCCATAGGGATGTGTGGACATTGCTTAAAAATGTTCTATATTTTTCTTTTACCCTTTATGAATAAGTTGTTTACAACGACATTCAAATTATACAAATTCGTATTCGGAGTGCAGTCCAAACAGAGAAACTCCTAAAAAGGCCTTAGCAAACGTTTTCGACTAAAAAATTGAAAATAAAGCGCCAGTTATGTCCTGACAAGGTCATTTATAACCAGAGCTACAACTAATTAGTCTCGCTGGTATCACTTAATTCGACTACGTTTTATATACGATGGAAGCAGCGTGTTCTACTTTGCTATTTGGGTGGGCATTGCGCGATTTCGGCGAGGTGTTGAATTTGCGAAGTGCAAAATTGAAGAAAACCTCAAAATAACCGTTTACTAAGGTAGAAAAACACCAAAGAGGTAATAAGAAACCAAACAGGAACAAGGATGGTCGAGGATGGAGAAGATTAAGACGGATTGGGAATGGTGAACTTGAAAAAATTAGCCAATTTTTTCGAGATTTGTCATCCTTTTATATGTAATTGGGTCTAACAAGTACCGGCAAATTGATATTCGTAAAAAACATTCAACTTACAATAGTGATGCTTGAAATAATTATAGAAACTCGAAATTCTGAACAAAACCTAATAGAACAAATTTTCAAAACATGAAAGTGTACGAGGAGGCGATGAAAGGTATTACCCATATGTTGGTACACTATATTTACCATATATGAAGTACCTACGCGATTTACGTACTCAATTTCCTGCTCGCGTGATTTGCATGTTGTCACAGTTTGTGTGCTCATCGAGGTCATCGAGTGCGTTGCACGAAATTCAGTGAGTCTCCACTCCAATACACGATTACAGCTATGGCATCACCAACACGTTCAAGCATTTCAAAACATCCCCAGCGACAGGACATGCTACTCACTATGAATTCGTTTCGAAAGTCACAAACATTTTGCGATGTTTCTCTGGTAGTCGACAATCGCCGACTTCCCGCACACAAAGTTGTGCTAGCCGCCAGCAGTCCCGTCTTCAAAGCTTCGTTTATGAGCGAGTTGACTCGAGAAAAATCCCCCGAAGAATTCGAAGTTGATCTACCGGAATTTCATCCCGACAGTATAGAGGAACTTTTGAATTTTATTTACACTGGCGAGGTTGACGTTTCCGAAGAGAATGCCGAAGAATTGCTAGTTGCGGCCGATTATTTCGATATCCAGAGCCTGAAAGAAACTTGTGCCGAATTCTTGATGATCAGCCTGAAGCCGTCGAACTGTTTGTCGATTCAGAATTTCGCCGATACATACGGCCATGAATTGCTACACGAAGCCGCGACGGATTACATTTGCAATAATCTCTCAGCCATTTGGAAAACAGAGGAGTTTTTATCTGCGGATTTAGCCGATGCGAAAGAGCTTATTTGCGGTGAAAGACTCGTTTATCAAATCTCAAAAAGGCGAAGAAGAAGTCTTTGAGGAATAAGAGCATGGGTAAGCCATGATACGGAAACAAGAGAGCATTGTTTCGCGGAATTATTCCGCCATGTTCGCTTGTCGGCCATGTCAGTTCAATTCATCACCGAGGTCATTAACCGTGACGAGTTCGTGACGCGAAGTCACGACTGCCAAAATTTGGTCACGGCAGCGCTCAGTCTCCCGGATGAAGAGCGTGACGAGCCACGAGGTGTCACAGAAAGTATTGTGTTACTGAGCAAGAACGGTTGCGCTTCCTGCTACGTTCCCGCGACTGGAACCTGGTTCGATTTGGCTAGTAGATTGCCCAGCTTCAACGAAGTAAGGACAATAACTATCTGTGAAGGCATTGTGTATGCCATTGGCTGGGAAGATGACCGTTTAACTATAGAACAATTTGACCCGCAAAAAAACATTTGGTCAGCACTATTACCAACTGTAATCCATGGCAAGCATTCCAATGGCGGCCGTGACAGTAGAGGACAGCATATTTATTCTCAAGGAAAATGGTGTGATGCGTTTCAAGCCAGCGCACGATTTAATGCAAGATGTGGCCCCAATGGACTCCTGGCGAAGGGGCTTATGTGCGGTGTCCTTAAACGGGTTCGTTTATGCAAATTGGGGGCCATGATGGCTTTAGACAGCTAGGGCTTGATAGCGTAGAGCGGTACGACACTAGCAACAACCAATGGGAATACGTTTCATCAATGGACGAGAAGCGTTGCTTTGCAAGTGCGACTGTCATGAGCAACAAAATCTTTGTGGTGGGAGGCACAGGGGATTACTTTTTACCGCTTCAGAACTGCGAGCTGTATGATCCAATAACAGATGTGTGGAGCTTGCTTGTGGCGGAATTGTGTGTGCCACGCTCAAATGCCGCCATCGGCAAAGCAAAGAAGAAGATTTTTGTGTTCGGAGGAACTTACAGTAATGGGATTGTGGAGTGTTATGACAGGGACAAGGAGGAATGGTCGGAAGTTGGAAAGATGCCGTCCACAATGCCTTTTAATCATGCGTGTGTGACATGGCTTCCGAAAGCGCTGTTTAAGTCACTGAAAGGTGACACGCTTCTATGTGAACAACAGAACGACTAAATAATGCACAATTCCATTTGAATGTTTGCTACAACCAAGTTCCAGATTTATCATTACATTAGCATGTTTAGTGGGGGGGGGGGGGGGTGGGGGGGGGGCACAAAGCATAGTGAGTGGAAAAAAGGCAAGGGGATAGCCTGCGAGAAGGCTCACGTTTGGGCTCATACATGAACAGCATCACGTGCGAGCCAGTGCTGAAGCGTGATTCTCACAGCTTTCGCCACTCGTGTATGAGCCCCAAATGTGAGCCTGCTCGCAGGCTAGCAAGGGGACTATTACTTGCGCCACTCCCCACTAACCAAACGCCTGGAAAAGGCTATCATTACAGATGTTACTAGGCACAGGCTTACCATCCTCTGTTTGTATGGATGGCAAGCCTGTAAACAGGGTGCCCAATATCAGGTTATGGGCGTTTAAACAAAGGAACACAATACCATGTAGCATTCTAAAAAAAAAACATTCTTAGGTTAGAAAAAAACCCCAGCAATAATGGTTGATGTTGTACAACAGTACTCGACAAATGATAGGAAGCAAGCATGGAAATTGCTGTGGGTCAAGTTGCAGAAATCATGTCATAAAATGATACTTTAGCATGTGCAGCTTGTAGAAAGCTAATCTACTTTTTTATGCAACTTTAGAAAATGAAAAGACAGCTGTTAAGCTCGGGCCAAACAAGGATGAGAGTTGCTGCCGGAGAGTTCATACTCTCTCACTCTTGTTTGACCTGATTTCAACTCTTATGCCCTCTCAGCGACTCTCATTAGCTATCATCGATTTTTTCTTGTGATTTTTGTCAAGAGTTCTCTTGTTTGGCCCGAGGTGGTGATAGTCAATGAGAGCTAAAGACAACCCTCCTGAGGGCCGGGTTGTTCAAAGGACGATTAAACTAATCCAGGATTAGCGCCAATTTTGATTTCAGTTTTGTAACTTTTCAGTGAGGTTTTCTGTTTATATTTCTTGTCTTTCTGTTTTGACTTTGACTAATCTTAAAACTTCACAAAACATTAGCAGACAAAAACACTTTTATACAAGAGAAATATTAAGACGATTTCCGCTGGACGTTCGAGCAAAAAACGCAAAAAATTAAGTTACCAAAAAAATACTCATAGCACGGTAACATTTTGAATACAGTTAGGGACTGTGCAATAATTACCAGGAGGGGGGGCTCTAGGTAAAATAAGTCACTCAAGAGGGGGGGCTTAACATTTTATTTAAAGTACATATTACATTGGCGAATCCATACCTATTTATAAGGTGGGGGCCGAAAAATTTTCCGGCCCGAGGAAGCCTTCACCGGACCTGAAAATAACACACATGCCCTTTTCCGTCTGCTATGGTTCTGTTGAACATTGCTACGGAGGTGATGTTTGTTCCAGACACGGATGTCCAACAATTAAACATGCAGTAGGAGCTCTTCTTTCTGTTATAAGATTTTAATCCACACTAGTGTGTGTAGAGAAAATGTAGCAGCGTACTTGTATAAAGGTGTGTGTATACTGTGAGGGGGGGGGGGGGGGGGGTCGTACATAATTTCTGACTGATTAGAGGGGGGGCAATAACTAAATTTACTCCTTTAGGAGGGGGGTATTACCTAATATTTGGCTACATGAAGCCCATTTTCCAACCCCCCCCCTCCTGATAATTATTGCACAGTTATCGATAAATTAGCTCCCAAGCTGACCCCGCGAGAGAAGTCATTACATATCGCTTATAGCTTTTCCTTGGAGTTTCCGATCTTTTCCGATTATTCAGCAAAGTTTTAGATAACATTAAGCTTTCCAATGATAGGTGCGATCTTAGCATTATTGAAGCGTTCTTGCAACAGATGAAGCAAATACACGAGCATATCATTTTGAAGTGAAAATTAAGCAGTGAACTGTGTAGCAATTTATGTGCAGCCGTTTTTGTGGAAAACTTGCTCACAGTAAACCTTGAAGTCTTGGAACTTATTGAACGTAATTAGAAAAAAATCTATCTTCGTTTTATGAAAATATTCGCGTTTTCTTAAAAAACAAGGTCTTTTAATAACGCTTGTATCTCTTAATCGTTTATTCCGATTGCCCTAAAATTAAAAGCCTTCTATAATTTGAAGATTCCTTGTCTAGATTACCAAAAATTACAGAAATCGGTTAACGCTTTCACGCGGAAAATATTAAAGGGAGCCTCCGCTCCAATAAATAACCGCGGGCCACCCTAAATACTGCAATAAATCACCTTGGATGTTGGAAGAAAACTCGAAAATCTAAATGATAACTCGTAACTTTATACAAACTCTTCTAAAGTGCTTTCATGCATCCAGTGCGATTTATTGCGGCGATAAGCCATACTTGGCCATAGGGATGTGTGGACATTGCTTAAAAATTTTCTATATTTTCTTTTACCCTTTATAAATAAGTTGTTTACAACGACATTCAAATTATACAAATTCGTATTCGGAGTGCAGTATAAACAGAGAAACTCCTAAAACAGCCGAAGCAAACTTTTCGACTAAAAAAATTAAAAATAAAGCGCCAGTTATGTCCTGACAAGGTCATTTACCACCAGAGCTACAACTAATAGACCTTTCTCCAAAATGGCCGCCGCAAATTCAAAATGATTAAAATTAAACTGAGCGGAAAATCAATATCAGCACCTGAAAGACCACCTCTTGTTTGGTAATCGTACGAAGTTTGGTTAGGTTAGGTTCTACCTGAGTCGAGAAAACGGAAATTGAAAACTGGAAAATTTAGAGAAGTTTGTATGACTGGGGGTATGCATGCGTATACCCCCAGTCATACAAATGTCTCTAAATTTTCAAGTTTTCAACTTCCGTTTTCTCAGGTACTGGTATTGATAAATCATTTGAATTTGCGGCAGCCAGTTTGGAGAAAAGTCTATTAGTCTCGCTGGTATTACTTGATTCGACTACGTTTCATGCACCATGGAAGCAGCGTGTTCTACTTTGTATTTGTGTAGGCATTGCGCGATTTCAGCGAGGTCTTGAATTACATTCGACGGGACTGAAATGCGACGTATCAAAGAAGCTATGTCACGATATTTAAGTCCACATTTTTGCGAAGTGTAAAATTGAAGAAAACCTCAAAAATAACCGTTTACTAAGGTAGAAAAACACCAAAGAGGTAATAATAAACCAAACAGGAACAAGGATGGTCGAGGATGGAGAAGATTAAGAAGGATTGGGAATGGCGAACTTGAAAAAATTGGCCAATTTTTTCGAGATTCGTCATCCTTTATGTAATTGGGTCTAACAAGTACCGGCAAATTGACTCTCTCCTCCGCAGAGGCTCATATATGGGAGAATCAGCTGAACGAAGTGAGTGCAGGCGCGAGAAACCCGGAGAGAGCGACGGCGGGAGCCTCTGCCAGACACCACACCCAATATGGCCGCCATCCGGGGGAGGCAACTTTTTATCAGTGTTCCTCACCGGGGTACGGTGGTGTATGTATAACTGCCGTATGTCAGTAAAATGGCGGCTGCATCAGAATCTGTTCGGAAGTTTATACGCGATGTACAAGTAGAGAACTAAAACTTTAAATGCATGGAAATCTGAGTATGTTTTGTTGTGTTCTGATGGGTTGATCTACAGAATTCAACATTCTCGAGACCCGCCATGTGGCGATCAAGAAATTCAGGAAGCAAAGGATTCCCCGGCGACTGAAACTCTCAACAACCTATTAATTCTGTCCCAAAAGAAAAGAGAACAAGTAAGCTTAGTTTTCCGGCTATGAAATGTGTTTTATTAATCTCTACGTGTTTAAAACGTCGAGTGCAAAACTTGCGATTCAAACCAAAAGCTGTAAGCTCATTAAGTTAAACTAACGCTAAATTAAACTAAATGCAACCAGCAGGAATTTAAGACCAAAAACACGAAATACAAGAAGACATTTACCGTCAAGAGATATCTCTTGGAGCGAAAAGTCAAGCTCTTCCGCCATTGTTTCCAAAGAATAACACACTTGCAAGACCACCCCCCACGGGTTTCAGGAGGACTTCGCGATCGATTCGGAGACCAACATTTGGCTTTTTTTTAGTAAATATGAAACCTCGTCTTAAAAATAACGATCGCTAACTGTAGCAACATACCTAGCGCTGATTTTGCCAAGTTTCAAGCTGTCAAATTTAGCGAGGGCTGAGAAATCGTCCAATGTACAAGAAAACGACAAAGATGTACAAGAAAACGACACAAATCTGGCAGAGGCTCGCCGCTTCGTTGATCCGTCAGTTACTTGCGCCTGCACACACCACGCTCAGCGGATTTCTCCTAAAACCCCATTGAGCCTCTGCGGAGGAGAAATTGATATTCGTAAAAACATTCAACTTACAATGGTGATGCTTGAAATAATTATAGAAATTCGAAATTCTGAACAAAACCTAATAGAACAAATTTTCAAAACATGAAAGTGTACGAGGAGACGATGAAAGGTATTACTACGGAAGCTTTGTAAGTGCCATCCGACATACGTAAAATCCGACATCCGACTTGTTAATATCCGACATCCGACTTGTTAATATCCGACATCCGACTTGTTAATATCCGACATCCGACTTGTTAATATCCGACATCCGACTTGTTAATATCCGACATCCGACTTGTTAAAATCCGACATCCGACTTGTTAATATCCGACATGTTAAAATCCGACATCCGACTTGTTAATATCCGACATCCGACATTGAAAATCCCTCATCCCAGATCCCTGTGTACTTCGCTTATGGCGCGGATGGCGGAAATTAAAATTTTTTAAGGACAAAATCCTTGTTTCAATGGATGTAATATAACAAAATACCGCAAATAGAGCGGGTTAATACAGTATTTGCAGTATACAACACCTTCTACAAACACGAACCTCCTATGCCAAGCGCTTGCTTGAAAAAGCACTGCAGGAAAATTCATTTCAATTTAATGGTAACAACTTTACTAAAATGGCAGTCGTATTCGCCAATTTTCATGGCGAAAATTCAGACAGAAATACTGAAATACAAAAGGATAACAGACAAGTCTTGCCCTTTGTAACACAATATCACCCAGCAGTACCTAACCTAAAACAAATACTTTAAATAAAAAAAATGTATTTTGTATTATCAATAATAGAGGGTTCTACCCTCGACTATGCCCTCTCCGACATTATTATAGAGCAACAACAAGTGCTAAAACCGCTCATCATATCATACAGATGGGGGCATTCGCTGGAAGATATATACTAGTAACAGCCAAACTATGAAAAAGGCTAAAACACAGTCGCGTTGGAGTCTAGAATTCGTCGCTCAAAGAAGCCCGGAAAGAAGTCGACTAAGTTCAATATCGGATGTCGGGTTTTAACAAGTCGGATGTCGGATATTAACAAGTCGGATGTCGGATATTAACAAGTCGGATGTCGGATATTAACAAGTCGGATGTCGGATATTAACAAGTCGGATGTCGGATATTAACAAGTCGGATGTCGGATTTTAACAAGTCGGATGTCGGATATTAACAAGTCGGATGTCGGATTTTAACAAGTCGGATGTCGGATATTAACAAGTCGGATGTCGGATTTTAACAAGTCGGATGTCGGATATTAACAAGTCGGATGTCGGATTTTAACAAGTCGGATGTCGGATATTAACAAGTCGGATGTCGGATTTTAACGTATGTCGGATGGCACTTACAAGCTTCCGTATTACCCATATGTTGGTACACTATATTTACCATATATGAAGTGCCTACGCGATTTACATACTCAATTTCCTGCTCGCGTGATTTGTCACAGCTTGTGTGCTCATCGAGGGCGTTGCACGAAATTCAGCGAGTCTCCACTCCAATACACGATTACAGCTATGGAATCACTAACACGTTCAAGCATTTCAGAACATCGACAGGACATGCTTCTCACCATGAATTCGTTTCGAAAGTCACAAACATTTTGCGATGTTTCTCTGGTAGTCGACAATCGCCGACTTCCCGCACACAAAGTTGTGCTAGCCGCCAGCAGTCCCGTCTTCAAAGCTTCGTTCATGAGCGAGTTGACTCGAGAAAAATCCCCCGATGAATTCGAAGTTGATTTACCGGAGTTTCATCCCGACAGTATCGAGGAACTTTTGAATTATATTTACACTGGCGAGGTTGGAGTTTCCGAAGAGAATGCCGAAGAATTGCTAGTTGCGGCCGATTACTTCGATATCCCTAGCCTGAAAGAAACTTGTGCGGTATTCTTGACGATCAGCCTGAAGCTGTCGAACTGTTTGTCGATTCAGATTTTCGCCGATAGATACGGCCATGAATTGCTACACGAAGCCGCAACGGATTACATTTGCAATAATCTCTCTGCGATTTGGAAAACAGAGGAGTTTTTATCTGCGGATTTCGCTGACGTCAAAGAGCTTATTTGCGGTGAAAGACTCGTTATCAAATCTCAAAAAGGCGAAGAAGAAGTCTTTGAGGGAATAAGAGCATGGGTAAGTCATGATACGGAAACAAGAGAGCATTGTTTCGCGGAATTATTTCGCCATGTTCGCTTGTCGGCCATGTCAATTCAATTCATCACCGAGGTCATTAACCGTGACGAGTTCGTGACGCGAAGTCACGACTGCCAAAATTTGGTCACGGCAGCGCTCAGTCTCCCGGATGAAGAGCGTGACGAGCCACGAGGTGTCACAGAAAGTATTGTGTTACTGAGCAAGAACGGTTGCGCTTCCTGCTACGTTCCCGCGACTGGAACCTGGTTCGATTTGGCTAGATTGCCCAGCTCCAACGAAGTCAGGACAATAACTATCTGTGAAGGCATTGTGTTTGCCATTGGCTGGGAAGATGACTGTTTAACTATAGATCAATTTGTCCCGCAAGGCAACATTTGGTCAGCACTATTACCAACTGTAACAAGCAATCCAATGGCAAGCATTCCAATGGCGGCCGTGACAGTAGAGGACAGCATATATATTCTCAAGGAAAATGGTGTGATGCATTTCAAGCCAGCGCACGATGATTTAATGCAAGATGTGGCCCCAATGGACTCCTGGCGAAGGGGCTTATGTGCGGTGTCCTTAAACGGGTTCGTTTATGCAATTGGGGGCCATGATGGCTTTAGACAGCTAGGGCTTGATAGCGTAGAGCGGTACGACACTAGCAACACCAATGGGAATACGTTTCATCAATGGACGAGAAGCGTTGCTTTGCAAGTGCGACTGTCATGAGCAACAAAATCTTCGTGGTGGGAGGCACAGGGGATTACTTTTTACCGCTTCAGAACTGCGAGCTGTATGATCCAATAACAGATGTGTGGAGCTTGCTTGTGGCGAAATTGCGTGTGCCACGCTCAAATGCTGCCATCGGCAAAGCAAAGAAGAAGATTTTTGTGTTCGGAGGAACTTACAGTAATGGGATTGTGGAGTGTTATGACAGGGACAAGGAGGAATGGTCGAAAGTTGGAAAGATGCCGTCCACAATGCCTTTTAATCATGCGTGTGTGGCATGGCTTCCGAAAGCGCTGTTTAAGTCACTGAAAGGTGACACGCTTCTATGTAACAACAGAACGACTAAATAATGCACAATTCCATTTGAATGTTTGCTACAACCAAGTTCCAGATTTATCATTACATTAGCATGTTTAGTGGGGGGGGTGGCACAAAGCATAGTGAGTGGAAAAAAGGCAAGGGGATAGCCTGCGAGAAGGCTCACGTTTGGGCTCATACATGAACAGCATCACGTGCGAGCCAGTGCTGAAGCGTGATTCTCACAGCTTTCGCCACTCGTGTATGAGCCCCAAATGTGAGCCTGTCGCTAGCAAGGGGACTATTACTTGCACCGCTCCCCACTAACCAAACGCCTGGAAAAGGCTATCATTACAGATGTTACTAGGCACAGGCTTACCATCCTCTGTTTGTATGGATGGCAAGCCTGTAAACAGGGTGCCCAATATCAGGTTATGGGCGTTAAACAAAGGAACACAATACCATGTAGCATTCTAAAAAAAAAACCATTCTTAGGTTAGAAAAAAACCCCAGCAATAATGGTTGATGTTGTACAACAGTACTCGACAAATGATAGGAAGCCATGATAGGAAGCAAGCATGGAAATTGCTGTGGGTCAAGTTGCAGAAATCATGTCATAAAAATGATACTTTAGCATGTGCAGCTTGTAGAAAGCTAATCTACTTTTTTATGCAACTTTAGAAAATGAAAAGACAGCTGTTAAGCCCGGGCCAAACAAGGATGAGAGTTGCTGCCGGAGAGTTCATACTCTCTCACTCTTGTTTGACCTGATTTCAACTCTTATGCCCTCTCAGCGACTCTCGTTAGCTATCATCGATTTTTTCTTGTGATTTTCGTCAAGAGTTCTCTTGTTTGGCCCGAGGTGGTGATAGTCAATGAGAGTTGAAGACAACCCTCCTGAGGGCCTGGTTGTTCAAAGGACGATTAAACTAATCCAGGATTAGCGCCAATTTTGATTTCAGTTTTGTAACTTTTCAGTGAGGTTTTCTGTTTATATTAATTTTCTTGTCTTTCTGTTTTGACTTTGACTAATCTTAAAACTTCACAAAACATTAGCAGACAAAAACACTTTTATGCAAGAGAAATATTAAGACGATTTCCGCTGGACATTCGAGCAAAAAGCGCAAAAAATTAAGTTACCCAAAAAATACTCATAGCACGGTAACATTTTGAATACAGTTAAGAAGAAATTATCGATAAATTAGCTCCCAAGCTGACCCCGCGAGAGAAGTCATCTTTTAATTAAAAAGACGCTTCATGTCAGTTCAAAACAAAATGGCGTGTGTTTTTATCATTTTTTACGAGGTTTGACATTAATTTTCTCAAGGATGCTTGAGAATTTAATTGCGGGGTCACTTAGAGAAGTGAATTAAAGTGATATGTTTCAAATAGTATTCAAAATGTTACCGTGCTATGAGCAGTTCTTTAGTAATTAATTTTTGCACTTATTGCTTGAACGTTGAGCGGAATCCGTCTTAAAAGCTTGATTAACTTTTAATCCTGGATTAGCGTTAATCGGCTTTCGAACAACCGGGCCGTGAGGACCAAATCTCAGCATCTATCATCCTCATTTGGCCCGGGTTTTACACTACAAATCGCAAGGCTCGTGCAACTTGCAACATTAATTTTACTTTTGCAAAGTAAGTTATACGAAAAATTGCTAACTGCAAAATGATTATTCAACATGTTTGCAATGATAGAGCGGTTTTTAATAATATTATTATTGAGTGTAGTGAAATCCAAAAGTAATCACTCTGGCCAATCACAACAGAAAAAAAAGCAAAACAAGGAACCAATCAGAACTTGAAGCAAATACATGTAACCGGTGTCAAGCGCGGGAAAACACGTACAACCAAGTCACCATTGGTTTTAGTTTGGCATCTGATTGGTTAAGAAAGTGGCACAGGTATTTAGAACCAATCAGAGAGCCCAGCATACTAAAGCAAAACCAAAGCCAACATGTATTATATTACTTTCGGCACTCAACTAAAAACCGCTCTATGCAATAGGTATTGCTATTTATACCTCATCACTACCCACGAGAGAATAAGCTGTTCCACTGCGACCAGCTCTTGCAACTCGACCTGAGTTTTAAAAAAAACAGCGTAATTAATATTATTATAATATTTATTATTGTTACCTTGTTGTCACAGTGTAAATACTCTCCTGACCACCCAACATACAGTTCTTGTAATGGTAGTACTGATTTTGGTGGTACATCACAAGAAAATATACTCGACTAGTACATGTAAATTTCAACATCTGTAATTTTTTTTTACTGTTCAAACCAAATAATAATTTTTATAGCGCTAATTTTAAGTAGGTATTCAAAAGTGCTTTAGGATGTAGTGTTTGCTTGCAGCTAATTAAAAATCTGTAAAGGAAAAATCACCTGTTGAGCTACAAAGTTTGCTCTTTTTTTGTTTGTTTGCTTTATTAATCATTTGCTTGCTTTACCGCTGCCTGGTAAGCTCAGTTGGTTGGGCGCCAGACTGCAGAGCGGGAGGTTGTGGGTTCGAAACCCGGCTGGACCACCAACCAAACTTTCACGAGTGTTACCATAACTCTATGGAAACGATTTTTATTGTTTTTATGAAATAAAAGCACAAAGCAATTTTCTATTTTTCCATAGAGTTATGGTAAATGGTTTTGAGCCAATCAGAGCGTGCATAGTATCTTGTTTATTTTTGCCCCCGGAGGGGTTTTGGCCCAGAGGCCAAAACCCCGAGGAGGCAGAATAGTAGTCCCCGCGTGTATATATATATATGGAATTGAAGAAAATATAAAAATAAATATATATATTGAAATATATTGATATATATGTTACAGTATGCGGATGAATCTCGATTTGACAAAACTGGGCGCGCGGGGTGGTATCGGGTAATTTTTCACCAGGGCCGCAAGGTGGTATTGGGTAATTTTGGCATGAGGCCGGTTCGCTTCAAAAGTTCGCTTTGCCGCCGTTCATCTGAAGAAAATTTGCAATTCAAAGGTGAGTATCTTGCATTACAGTGATTTCTTTGAATACAAAGGTCATTCAACAGTACCGGATAGAATTGTTCGGTACACAACTTGATTTGTCACACACAAATCAGCAACGGGGTCGACAGACTCGATCCAAAACTCTGTTAGACGCTGTCTGATAATTAGCGGTTACAACCGCAACATTCTTGTATTTTCAAGTGTATATAAGACATTGTTGTAAGAGGTTAAGCCTCAGAACGAATAGTGAATAGAACGGAACGGAATTGTGAGTGTAAAGAACTGTGAATCTACGAATAAACGCATTTTATAACTTGGAGAGATACAGTCCTCATTTGATTGTGAACCAGCATCGGGAGATATTCCCGAATTAACAGATGCAAACAGATCAGAATCTCAAGTCAAAAAAAGTAAAACCCAGTCAAAAGGATCAGCATCTTTTCAACAAACTTCATTGTTCAGTATAAATAAACCCAGATCGTTATTATTTATCTGAATAACTGAGTTTTGTTCCATTTAGTGTTATTTCAAGGATTGAACGATCAGTATTAAAGTTGCTACACCATTGATCATTATAAGCTACATCACAAAATCTACTTAAAAAATGTCCGAAATATTTCTATAAACAAAACGTAATATCATCAAATGGCGGGGGCAGATATAGTGAGAACTATTACTAGTATAAATTTTAATGGAATGGAATAAGAATCTTGAATCACTAACCTACTCGATGAATAAAAAGCTTGGATTTGGCTGGAAAGTTGTAGTTGATGACGTTGTCCAACATGGGTATGTCAATTCCACGAGCCTAATGATGAAACAGATGAAAATAATTAACCAAAAGTAATATTTGCTTCACAGGATAAAAATATTCATGAGAGAAACAGACTGAGGTAACTTCAGACTAGTCTCCTTCACAGCCGTTATCTGGGTCATCACGCAATCTGGGTCGTCATGCAATCTGGGTCATCACGCAATCTGGGTCGTCATGCAATGCAAGCAAATAATAATTGTTGTACTCTAAGCAAGTGAAACTCTAGTTTCTGTAGCACAGAGTGACTAGGAGTATTGCTACTGCCCATGGCTGAGATACTGGTCCATCGCAGGTTACCCCAGCCAGTATTTTGACAGGTTGCCTAACAATAATTATTTGTTGGTACCCATTTATATTCCTATAGAGAGAGGCCTTGTGAAAGTACACTGTAAAGTGTCTAGGACTCGAACCAGGACATATCAATCCAGCGTCCAGTGCACTAACCATTAGGCCACCGCGCCTTAAACCACAGGTAACCCAAGCTGTTTATATTATTTATACCATTACTTATACATTACTCATACATAGAGCTTGGGTTACCTGTGGTTAAACAGTCACGAAAAAACCCATCTAGGAATGCGAACAGTATCATACCACACAATCTGCATCATGGATTGAGCATCTTAAAAATTTAGCCTGAATTTTTCAAGTTCGTCGATTATAATCCGTCTCAATCTTTCCCAGTCTTAACCATCCTTGTTCCATTTAATACAGTTTGACATTATTACCTGTTTGGTGTTTTAATTTCTACCTATTAGTTTGAGGTTTCCTTGGATTTGACGGTTATTAACACCTAGCTGAAAATGACAGAATAGTTATATTGTGACATAGCTTAACTTACAGCCACGTCAGTAACGACCATGACATTCGTCTTCTTGTGTTGAAACTTGCCAATGTTGATCTTCCTTGCTATATAAAGAAACAAAAATGAATGTAGAAATCTCTCTAATTTTGTGCATGTACAGACAAGAGAGGATGATCTAAGAGAAGGATTCCTCGTGCCCCATGATTTTTTTGAAATCTATTAATAGTTTCGCACCATGCTGTAAAAATTATATTTACATGTATTTCCTTCTGATCGAGGTCCGACATCACAATACTCGAACTGATGCATCAGGTAGCGCTAAATAGCTCAGCTACATGTATGGATGGAAAATTAAATATTATCATTGGAAGAGACCAATGTATGAGGGAATGCTTCTCTCATCCTATCTTGGTACAGTCTGAAACAACTTCAAATAGCGTACAAAAGGTAAGGTAAATCCTGTCTTCAAACCTACATGTAGGATACAACACAAATTTCTCAGCCAGCCATTTCCAAAGCGGACACCCGCTTCTTACGGACAGTTTTGTTTGTCCCGACGACACATATTTTCTCTTATATCAGCCCGCTTAATACGGACACCCGGATAATACGGACACTTTTTCATGTCCCTTTGGTGTCCGTATTAACCAGGTTCCACTGTACAAGAATATTCATCAACAATATCTTGTACTGCAGGCAGGCCACACCAAAGACTTCCAAGTTCACTAACCTGCTGGATCCAGTGTGCTGTAAACATAAGAGCATTCTATCCCAGCGAATTCTAGCAGCTAACAAACAGAGGAAGATACAACCAATTCAGTGAGTTGTAACTTTAGAATGACCACAAAAGACAGTTATGGAAATGGACTGTAACTGAATTAGGATGAAATGCCAACTGTCTCTCTTTATAAATTGCAAGCAAAGAAACAAAGCAATGTATAGGAATTGCACGCAGTCCAATAGCCTCCTAACGCAGACATGCTTTGGGCTCGTCAAGCATAATTTTCTGAGGAAAGATTGCATGACGAGCCCATAGAGCATCTGTGTCCAGCTGTCCAGCTGCTCCCCGGAAGGCTGCCACAGATCAGCTGCTCCCTGGAAAGCTGTCATTGATAGAAACCTGCTGGTACCCCAGTGGTGGATTCAGACCTGTTTATAAGGTGGGGGGGGGGGGGGGGGGGTGCAGTCTGTACCCATACACCTGGGTGGAAAGAAGCACTGTGACAAGTAAAAATTAATGCCTCGCCCAACAACACAAAACTATGACCATGGCCAGACTCAATCGTAACCTCTTGATCTGAGCGTGACACTAACCATCAGGGTAACCTGACTCCCGTTGTTTGTATAATTTCTCTTTATAAATAAAGATATAGAAAATGGTGCGTGTGTTTACATAGCCTGATGTAAACACAAGAGACAGTTTGGGAGAATTTGAAAGTACTTATGTAAGTCCAAGCCGCAGGAAAGGGTTTACATAAGTACTTTCAAATTCTCCCAAACTTTCTTGAGTGTTTGCATCAGGCTATGTAAACAAGAAGCGGCCGTTTTCTATTTCTTGTATAAAATAAAGCCAACAAAATGCAATGATACGTCATAACCGTGTTTACATACATGTAGCCCGATGCAACATTCTCTTAGCCGGCTTGGGTTCTTAATGTGCTTTCCTATTTTGTATTATTATACAATACTGATGCTATCTCAATTTTGATTGGCTAAAACCACTCTGCTAATTCCAGATACAGACACTGGTATTTGTGCATGTAGGTATGACACGTTTTTGTAGACAATGGCTTCTATACATGTTGATTGACATCATGCACATGTACCATGTGTCGTTCGCTTCATTAGTGGTTCGGCTTCGGCAGATAACACCAACAGGTCTCGGCCTTGATAATTCTCGCTATCATGTGAAAACTGAATTCAATAATACCATAACTGTTTATTATCTGTTAAAATATAGACTGAAAGATGCACGCGCTCTGATTCACCCATGTCCAATACACACCAACTGAGTCGGGTCGTCTTTTCTCGTAGACGACCCGTCTAGCGGAAGTCAGGTCGTGATGTTCGAAACGGAAGTGAACTCGACTTACTGGAAGTCAGCCCGCCAAATCCGAGAGATGTGACCATGAATATTTTGACAGATCGTGACGATCCGTACAGTTCGTGACGATCCGTACAGTTCGTGACGATCCGTACAGTTCGTGACGACCCGACACAGTTAAAGTCGATCCGACTTTTTCGTAGTCAGGTCGTGAGAGAAAGCGGCACGCGACATATAATATGTCTGCACGCGACATATATATGTGTATACCTCGTTCTAAAAGTATGAGGCCACAAACACACTAAACACAATATATATTTGTTCTAAAAGCGTGAGGCCACAAACACACTAAACCCAATGTATATTCTTCATTCTAAAAGCGTGAGGCCACAAACACACTATTAAAAGCGTGAGGTCGCAAACACGCTATACATGACCTACAAAGTACATATTGCAAGACCACAAACAAATGAGATCTGCATGCATAACACGTTCTAAAAGTATGAGGGCACAATTAAACGAGCGAGGTACACAGGCTACAAACACGCTTATACGGGAAAGTGATCATGAAACACTTGGTTCATTTTCAACTTGATGTCATTCTTCCTTTATTTGCTCTATACCATATTGGAATTCAAGTGGTTCAATAAGGCAGGTTTTGTTGAAGTTGCTTTTAATGTATAACAAAAAGTTATATATTGAAATTAACTTACAGAAAATATAATTATAACATATTTATAGTAAAATGGAAACTTTTAAAAGGCACTAAAAATTGTAGTAGAAATACCATCACTTTCAAAAAGCCGCGAGTGTTTTCTAAATTTCTCAAGTGTTCTCAAATTCCCGGAGTGTTTTATGACAGTATAATACATGGTTTTGGCTTCTTTATTTGTTAATTATTTATAGTTGTTTGATTTTGATATAAAAAGTATCTTGCATCAGGCTATGTAAACAGGGGCACCATTTTCTGTTAAACGCGTACCTCTTTCAAGTATTCCACATGGTGCTTTGTGGCTGTGAAGACAAGTGTCTGCTCTGATGGATTGATCAAGTTTTGAAGAATGTGCAACAACACAGCTGAAACAATCAAAGTTAACGTTTTAACAAAATGTCTAGCACCTTTGCACACATTGCATGCCTATGATAATAATAATAACCAATCTTTTTGGGGGGTGGAGGAGTGAGTAGATAAGGAAAGGTAGTTTGTTTCCAAGCTATGCGAGATGGATGTGCAAAATTACTTTCATGCCGAGAATATTATTATTTTTATTATTTTGTTTTCTTGAAAGGACATGTGTCCGACTAAGTCACCATTTTGGTCGGACAAAACAAAAATGAGGTTGGCCATCATACAGTACTGCTTGATAAGTAAACCTGCTAATAATCTAACGCGTTGTCAATGCAGAGTAAACTGTAGTTTACGTTTAGAACAAAATGTGGTAAAATGCGTTAGCATTTGCGTTGGAAGGCAAAAAAATTGTCCGGACATTATGTCCGACCACAGTTGGGATTTCATCGGACATTGGCAAATTTGGGTCGGCCATTGTCCGATGACCGACTGTTATTTGCAGCCCTGAATTTAACCCCACTAGGAAACTATCTCCCCACGGAATTACATGGGATTTTCTGATATTTAAACAAAGTCTAAGTTAGGCCATGGGGTCTAAAGCTACTTATAAGCAGGTCAGTCTTGACTAAGTAGCTAATTCTTTTTTTAGTCTGTGTTGAAATAAACTGTCTATCTGACAGTGTCTGTCTGTCTGTCTGTCTGTCTGTCTGTCTGTCTGTCTGTCTGTCTGTCTGTCTGTCTGTCTGTCTGTCTGTTCTACACCACCTAAACTGGGTTTACTGTATGTAAGTTTATTAATGCAGTTTAAACTTGAGTTAGGCCATGGTTTTGTTAAACAAAGTCTAAGTTGGGCCATGGGGTCTAAAGCTACTTATAAGCAGGTCAGTCTTGACTAAGTAGCTAATTCTTTTTTTAGTCTGTGTTGAAATAAACTGTCTATCTGACAGTGTCTGTCTGTCTGTCTGTCTGTCTGTCTGTCTGTCTGTCTGTCTGTCTGTCTGTCTGTTCTACACCACCTAAACTGGGTTTACTGTATGTAAGTTTATTAATGCAGTTTAAACTTGAGTTAGGCCATGGTTTTGTTAAACAAAGTCTAAGTTGGGCCATGGGGTCTAAAGCTACTTATAAGCAGGTCAGTCTTGACTAAGTAGCTAATTCTTTTTTAGTCTGTGTCTGTCTATTCTACACCTTCTAAACAGGGTTTACTGTATGTAAGTTTATTATGCAAGAGTTAGGCCATGGTTTTGTTAAGGTAGTACAATTTATTGGGTGAGTCGTAAAATATAAAGTTGCCTTCGTTTACAGCCAGCTGGTAGATAAAACATTATTATGATCAATTCCAAAAGATAAGAGTCCACCGTTTGCGGGTTTTGGAGAAAGTGGAGATTGAATTTCGTTGTCTGGGGCGCCATTTTAAGACGCCATCTTGGATTTGCAGATGTAAGTATCGAACGGTGGAAGCTAAGGATATACGCTCTGGTATTTTGTTCACGGGAGTCTCGCACAACATTCCAGATTATTTTTCGTGTGTGCTCATGTTGATCAGGCTGGTAAGTACAAGGCTCAAGATGGCGGATCAATTTGCAGAGAAATCGCGATGAAAAACTGGCTGAATTCGTCAAATTCGGCGTCTTTTTGACTTACATGTGATAAAATTTAACAAATTGCCACTAGGAAAAACTCAATGCTGACGAAATTTGGCACAGTTTTTGTCCACATGTTAAGTAATCTTCCTGCATTTAGCCGCAAAAAAACATTCAATTTGAATAAAATTAAGGGAGTCATGTCCTTGATTTTAATGCCTGTTAATAATTAACACAGAATTTGCTGTTTCACTGCGGCTAACTCATATTTCATGTATTTTCTTCATAACTGTTTATAAAACAAAAATTATGACTACTAATTAAAACATAAACCTAAAAATGAGAAAAAACTGATTTTTACACCGCTTGCGAGGTAATCAATTTCACACATTCCCGTTACGAAAATGAAAATGTCGATTTCAGAATCTGTTTCTCTGATAAAAATGACTTAACAACTTCTTCTATGGAATTTTAAATGGATTTGAAACAGTTCTCAAAAAGGGTCCTTTTTCGGAGCATTTTAGCCAGTTGTACTACCTTAAACACTGTCTAGGGAATATTGTTTTGATGTATCACCAAATTCTCAGACCTGATATTAAAAGAAATATGTGGTAACCAGTAAGGAGAATTTGTTTAATCAATCAAGTATGCTTGGTCTGTCTTACCTGGTTTGTCATCTGACCTCAGTGAAAAGAAAGCCAGCTTTAGAAAAAAAGAACAACAAAAAAAAGTTTATCACCATTGTACGCTGGTTCCTAGATTAACGTCTTAAATTTGATTGGGTAAAACAAAAATTTAATGGAACCCACGACAGAGAAAGTTGTCAAAAATATGTCAAATAATTTTACTGATCAAAGATTTTGACAATAGCCTATGAGCAGGCTCACATTTGGAGTCCATGCGCGAGTGGCGAAAGCTGTGAGAATCACACGTGCACCGGCAAGAAAGCTTTCTCACTGGCTCGCTTCCCTTGCCAGCTCGCATGTGATTCTCACAGCTTTTGCCACTCGCATATGGGCCCCAAACATGTGGGCCTGTACTTTGACAAGTGGCAACAGCATACTGCAAAAAATCGGAAGGAGTTTTTGTCTGAGATTTGGGGGCCGGAAAGTTTATTTTCGGAGGGGCTTATAAATTATTCAGAATTTTACAGTGGGGCACATCAAAATTAATGTAATTTATTGCAAAATATTGTTCTCAACTGGCAGCATGAGGCCAGTCTCAGCCTCTAGGGTTAGCCAATAATAATTTTTATTATTTTGCCAGAGTATACCTGCCAACTTTCCCTGAGTCATGAAATGTGTGAGATTTCTGTCTCAGAGTACCTGGATTTTCGAAGATGTTCTGACAATTTCCGAACAATGCCGAAGATTTCCAAAGATGATCTAACAATTTCCGAACATTGCCGAAGATGTCCAAAAGATTTCCGAAGATATTTGCGAATTAAAGATAGCCCACAATGCATTTTGTACATGGTTCGGAGGATTCAAGCACGACTGTAGCGTCATTTATAGGAACTTTTTTTGATCAAAATTGAATAGAATTTAGTTCAGGAACAAGTAGTCCGGATTTGTACTCAGTCAGGACTCAGTGAGAAATTGACCTGTATGTGTGAGATTGATGTGTTTGATCTGCTGACATGACACGTACATGTATGCATAATGTGTGAGAGTTGACATGTATGTACCATAGAAACACTACTGCAGTTTGTTTCATTTTCTTGAATCATGCAGACATGTTAAATTTATAAGTATTAAAAACAAAACAAACAACCACAAAAATAAATTAATATCCAATAAGTTAAAATATGACATACCTTTAACTGCTCACTTAGTTTGGAGTCAACATCCAGTCTTATTAGGACAGGATCAGTTAAGCCTATCAAAGGAAGACACTTTAATTTAATAATTTGTAAAATTATGTAAAAAAAATATTTTTTAATATTTAAAATTTTTATCCCAGGAGGGTACTCTGGGGAGGTGTGAAGGATTTTTTTTGGTTTGAAATTCACAATTTCAGGATTTTTGGGGGTATTCAACAACATCTTAATGGGAAGATTCTTGGTCAAAACAATGTTACCATATTATTGTTACCGTACTTTTGTCTTAGCACAAATACATGTACACTTTTAATTTGGAGCCAGTTGGAGCAATTGAGCTGAAAATCGCCATTGTGGCCAAAAGTGTGAAAATTCAGCATGGGATTTTTTGGGCTTAATTTTGGTTCAGGGGATTTTTTGGGGTTTCGCTTCAAGCCCTATGGATTTTTTAAGGTTTTAATTTATGTCCCTGTCACATGCACCTCCCTGTCACCTTAAATCTGGAGTACCCTGCCCTCCCACCCCTGGGAATTTAATTAGATCAATAATTTTATTGATCTAATGAAATTGAAAAAAACACTGCTTCCTGTGAGTGATAGTTAACTTGGCTCTATGCCTCATTGACTCAAAACATAAGCTTGTAATCTATTATTGTGATGATCAATTAAGCCACATTTACCTGCTTTAGTGAAATCCACTAGCAACTTTGGAAGCGTTGCAGAAAACAGCAGGGTTTGTCTAAAAAACGAAAATGGTGCTACGTTAAAACAGGATGTACAGATGTACATGTATGTAGATGTAGGACGCATGTCTCTGGGTCATAGAGAAGAGAGAAACTGCCCAGCGGAGACGGGCATGAAAATGGCACTACGTTAAAACAGGAAAATGGCACTACATTAACTGTAGGACACATGCAGGGTCATCGGGAGAGAAGAGAGAAACTGCCCAAGGGAGAGCCAAATGGCAGGAGATTGTGAAGGACAATGTACAATGTTCTTACCTGGAGTCTGGAAGACGGTTGATGATTTCATGAAGTTGCTGAGCAAATCCCATCTCAAAAAGCCTGTAACCAAAGAAGAAAGTTGAGATCTAATACAGTTGAACCTTCCGTAAGCGGACACCCTCGGGACCAGAAAAAGTGTCCGCTTAAGAGAGGTGTCCGCTTATGGGAGGTTAAAAATGTAATGTTTGTATGTAGCTGGGTACAATTGACCAAGTGTCCGCCTACAGGAGGTGTCCATTAGCGGAGGTTCGACTGTAGTACTTTCTAACATTCAAAATTCCAGATGTTAACTTTTTTATTTTCCATACTTTTTCCGGGGCTGGAACACTACATGTAGTTGTAGATTTTCATACAAGCCACAGTAGACACATGATACCCTTGGCTACATGTGTACACCACATGTAGTAAGTAAGTAAAAAAGTAAGTAAGCAACTTTATTTTACGAGGGTAAACACATAACAGTTAAACACTGATAAACTAGTGGCCCTCGATCCTAGGTATCTAAATTTAAATGGTAGTTGTAGATTTTCATACAAGCCACTGACAGTAGACACATGATACCCTTGGCTTCATGTACACTAGTTGCAGATTTTCATATACAAGTCACAGTAGACACAGGATACCCTTGGCTAATATTTTTTCGGAATTATACCTGTCGGCTTCATCAAACACAACGTATTCCACAGCTGACAGCTTCAGGTCCATTTCCATCATGACATGAAGAAACCGTCCTGGAGTGGCCACGATACTGCATAAAAACAACAACAACAACAACAACAACAACAACAAAATAAGACAGAATAAAAAAAGTTACTAAGTAAACTTTTTATATAAAAAATTCATCACAATGAACAATGATCTTCAAAGGTTAAAAGACAAGTTTTTGCCTGTCTGACAGCCCTGCCTGAATGCTACAAAATTAACGTTTAAAATTAACTACAGTGTACAGTCATGTACATGTATGTACTTACATATCTGGATTTCCATGCAATGCTGCAAACTGACCTTCAAAACTAAAAACAATATTAATAATAAATTAAACATAAATAAAAAAAATTAAAATACTATTAGCCAGGCATTTGGTCAGTAGGCCGGGAGAGACGCGAAGAGCGGCGTACTAGCGTGAAGCATGGCAAGCACCTGGAACAGGCTAAAATACTATGAGCTTATTGAGTGAATGCACAGGAGGGCCACAGAGGAAAATATCTGGCTAGAGGTCATGACGCACAGACTGAGCAAAGTGAGGTCTGTGCAAAATGACAAAGAGCCAATAATTTCACCTCTGGTCCAACCTAACTCAGTCAGAAAGTACATAATTATTTACCAGACATGTACATGTACAGTGTACCACCTCTATCAAGCATTACTTTGCTGGAAAGACAAGTTGTGAAAAAGTCTTGGTCAACATTCATCTTGTTGTATTCTAGATAATGCGATGCAATTCCGAGCATCTCTCAGGTATAACGCCTTTATGTTAATGCAAGTGTACTGTCCTTTTCTTTTGTCAAGTAGTACAACTTGTAATTACATGTAGAGGCATGACTCATGCGATTCCTGTCGAAACACAGTGTGTCAGAGTGTGTGTCAAGCATAACCTCTTCATGTTAGTGAACTGCAATGTCCATCATTTGTCAACGAGTAGCATTTGTGCACAAGTAGTAAACCTTAGCTCATCCCTACATGTATCTCCTTTGTGCCTAGTGGCACATAAGGCCTCAAACCTTAGCTCATGCCTTGTATGAATTGGTTGACTTGAATGTAAACCAGGACAACCCTTATGAAGTCAACAGTATTGCCCATTCCGAAGTTCAAAAAGGGACTGGGCCCTAGTTTAGCCATTGTTCAAATTGTGTCATGTATTAAGACATGAATCCCATCACCAGAAAGATCGCATGAAAATAAGTAAGTTTACCAAGTTTGGTTATGTTACATTGCATAGTAACCAGGCTGTGAGCTGTCAAAGGTCGCCCAAATTCCATACAATGTCTCTAATTTTTCTGATTTTTGAAAGCCTTCTACATGGTTGCAATCAAACGAAACAACCCCAAACTTGGTAAACTGACCTTTTTTTAATGTGATCTTTCTTGTGATGGGCTCCAGTGTTTAATTAATTAAATTGAAATTTAAAAACTTGTCCGCAGTCTCCATTTGAACTTCGGAACGGGCAATTGGACATGCATGACTTAATAATACTTGCCTGTCTCCACCCAGTATAACAGCAGCCTTTAAACCTGTGAACCTACCAAGCTGAAAATCAGAATGAAAATTTAATAATGATTATGACACTTGATATAGCTGAAAATGTTTGTTTTTGTTTTTGTTTTTAACTTATTAGTTTAAGTTTTAATAGGTTCCGAACCACCATGGTTAAAAAAAGTTAAAAGTGTGTCTAGAAGCCAAGTGGCTTATCAGGCCAGTGCTAACATTGTATCTCTGGTGTCTGTAGCATGAAGCGACTATAAGCAGTATCGCTACTCCCCTGGATAGGATGATAGTCCATCGCAGGTTAATTACCCCTCAGCATTTTTAACAGGCAGCAGAGTGCCCTGACAATTTGTCGGTACCCATTTATACTCCTGGGTGAAGAGAGGCACTGTGTCTCGAACCCTGACCACTTGATCTGGAGTCCAACATGCTAACCATTATATTACATGTAGGTACACCAGTTGAAATTTTTTTTGCTCACTCCACAGAGGCTGTGAACAGACTAATCTCTTGTGGAAAGAAATGATGGTATATTTTTAAGCTTGGTAGAAATATGAGAAAGATATTATTCTGTCAGTGACACAAGCTACTCGGAAAAAAATTCCGAGTTCCCCGAACAGGAGTCGAACCTATGACCTTCCGCACACCGGTCGGACGCTAGTATAACCTAGTTATATGGCCTTAGCTCCCACGAGTCTCCTGTAGCTCAGTGGTAGAGCGTCCGACCAGTGTGCGGAAGGTCATAGGTTTGACTCCTGTTGGGGGAACTCGGAATTTTTTTCCGAGTAGCTTGTGTCACCGACAGAATAATATCTTTCTCAGACTAATCTCTTGTTTTGTTGATGTTTTGGATAATTTAACTGCCAGGTTCAAATAAACATTGGGTCTACAAGGTCATAATAAACCCCTCAGCGTTTAACAACAAAAAATATAGCATTTTGTTTAAACCTCCAGTTTAAAAGTTACATGGTACTTCTGTTACCTCTTTGGTGAATTTGAGAGTCTGAAGGGCTAATTCACGTGTGGGCGACAGGATCAACCCTCGAGCACCAACCTAAATAAATAGTTTAATAAAATATTTTACATGACTACAGGTAAACTTTGAAATATTGGCCACACATTGCGGGAAGCCAACATCTGACAAGACCAGGCAGGTCCTGTCAGAGTGGAATTTGCAGTGTAAAAAGAGGGTGGGCCTGGAGGAGATCAATGGAAGAGGAGCTCAAAGAAGCCTCTATGACAGAGCCTACAAATAGTAAGAGTCAGCTGGTGCAGCATTGTCAGTGCCCATCCATTTCACAAAAACAGAATGATTGAGAAGACTAAACTAAACTAAACTTAACTTAAACTACATGTAAACGACAACAACGTGGAAGGTACACTGGTACCCAGGCCCCTAACCCATTACACTCTACTTTGTTCCACTCGGAACGTAATGGCCTACTGTACGTCAAACTTTGAAATCATTGTGACATCACTCTTTATTGTAAGTGTAGTACCGGCTGATCCATCCAGCAAGCTGTACAGTACAAACCCAGGGCTTATACACGTAACTGGGATTTTATCATCTGATGGTATTCTCATTAATTAATAAAACCTTACATGTACCTTAGCTGAATGGGTTTTCAGTCTTTCAAACATTGGTATCAAGAAGGCAGCAGTTTTACCAGAGCCTGACAAAATAGTGACAAACAAGTATAATTAGGATTTGTAATTTTGAGTAAAAGACTTGTTCAAATAAAATCATACATGTACCTGTGCGTGCCATGGCTACAACATCTTTTTCTTCCATAATCACTGGTATTGTCTATGGAAAAATAATTTTACACATGTACACAATGTAAATTTGAGCATTGCTTTTTATTTTATTTCCAATAAAGGTTTTTTCGGAACTCAGACCGTAATTTTTGTAATAAAAGTTTTTAAGAAACTAATTGTTTCTAAAAGCCTCCAGGAATATTTTGTTAGGGTCAACCAAAGTTCATCAGCCCAATCAAAGAATGTCAGTTCACAGGATTAAAAACAAGGTCTGTTGAGGGTTAAAATTGGGTTATACAATGTAACCCGGCAAATGAAATCCATTGTGCCTTTGATCCGTTGACCTATTGATATTATATGTTACGTTGTGTTCTGTTCGCATTCATAATGAAATTATTATTGATGCTCAATGTTATATTACACATTAGTAAAAATCTACTAGTATACTAATGCAAATGAGACAATCTGATTGGCTGAGCTACTCGTATACTATCAGCCATTAGTGTGCAGTGGCTGGAGGTCATCTACGAAATTGCAGTTTCTTCTCGTTTCTCTTTAGTTTTGGAAGAGGATTTAGAGTTATTACAAGACAATTGTTATAATTTTTACTAAAACAATTAGATTATTCGCTCTCAATTTCTATGATGTGATAGTTGATTCGGCCTATGGCCTCATACGGCCTCATCAACTATCACATCATAGAAATCTCAAGCTCATAATCTAATTGTTAAGTAGAGAATACTTGCCTTTCTTTGAATAGGTGTGGGGAGTCTGTAACCTTTCTTCATAACTCCTTTGAATACTGGAAAACTCAAACCTACATGTAGATAGAAGATCACATGATGCTTGTCAGAGGGCAATCTAAACCTATTGTAGGCCTCCTAAAAGATACTGTACACTATGTACAGTTCTAAATGATTCATATTCAAACACTAATTTATCCACTCAAGAAATAGTAAAAATCATTGTTACACTGTGGGGTGCCCAAGGTTTTAGTATACATGTACATGTAGGTAATCGCAAGGGGCCGAGTAAGACGAGTAAAATTAAGGGTTAAATCACTTGATGTGTTTTCAGAAATTTGCAGAATTTATTGTAAAAGTTGCGTAGCGATGAGGGCAATTTATAAATTCTGAAAACACAAGGAATCATGAGACTACTTGTTAATATAAAGGGCAAAATTAGTGTGATAAAGACATTGGGTGATCTTTGGCAATCTACATGTACAGTCATGTATTGGAAATATTTGCTGACCTTCCGATCACGTGAACTCGTAAGAGGACCTCAGGTAATTTTAGGAAATATTCGGCAAACTTTGGAATTGTTCGGGTCAACTTTGGAATCATCAGGAGTCCTTGAATGATCTTTGGGAATCTTCGGGATAATTAATTTTTGCCCTGATCCACAAGCTGTGAATTGATTTATCTTGAACAGTTTACTGTACATTACAAAAATGGAATCAGGTGCAACTGAAAATGTAATAATTTACCCATTGATTGAAATCCTCCAGACTTCTTTTTTTTCTTGTTATGCTCAGTGATGAGTCCTCTGGTGTTGAGCCCTGTGTCATCATCACCACCATCACCGCCTGGTCTGAAATGTTCATCTTCTTCATGATTATAGAGTCCACCAGTTTCTACCTGTTACAAATGTATGCCAAATAGAATTATTATAGTAACTGATACAAAAAAAAAGGGTAATTTTCCACTGGCTGAGTGAAATGAAATAAGTGGAAAATGTTTTTCCCACACACCACTGGGGCCTGGGTATAGGTCGTGTGACCGGTAAGGCGGGCAGTAGTTTTTGTTGCGCCCGCCATTATCAACCTTTCCCACCCACCCTAAGACTTCAGTTTTTGTGTGACATTAGTATAAATGTAATGCGCAAACCTTGTTATTTTTGGAAACTTCCCAGTTTTAACTTGATGGTACAGTTGTATGTGTACAGTTTTTTGATTTTACAATAAAGGTCGAACTGCGGCGGACACCAGTGGTGTGTGAGAAATTAAATTACATAATCTAATAATTAGGTGTCCATTCAGCCAATGGACACCTACATGTATATAAGACGGCATGTACGTTAACAGCAATGAAAACAACATACAATTGGCCATTTCTGAGTTCCTTTAACCTCTGTTTCAAAATGAGTCCTGTTACAAATTCATTCAAATGAAAACTGAGTTTGATTTGCATTTGAATGAACTTGCAAGTAAAACTCATTTTCGATATGATATGAAAATGAGTTCATTCAAATCAAACTCATTTTCATTTGATGGTTTTGCAACATGACTCGTTTGCTTACTTGGAAATGGCCTATTGAAACAAATGAAACAGGAATAAAAAGAAAGCAGAAAAAATAACATGCTTCAGGACTAGAAAGAGGGGAAGTGCATGTAACTTCAGCTTAGAGGCATTAGATGTTGTGGGGGTGACTTGACTGGGAGAATCACCAACAGGGAAACACAACCAGACCAATCTGATTACAGGGCACGAACAATGAATTCCAACTAAAGTTGTTTGAATCAATCAGTTTTCCGTCCGCTCGGGATTGGTTCAAACGACTTTAGTTGTAATTCATTGTTCGCTTCCTGTAATCTGATTGGTCAATTTTGTTTGAGTGACCCCAGTAATAGTAGCCACACTGTAATTGCCAAGTGACATTAAAACAAGGTCTCTCCATTCCTCCAGTTAAGATTCAAAACCTGTAGTTCTGCCTCAGCAGTCCACCTCCAGGTTGACTGCCCCTTTTCCTTTTACCCTCTAAATGTCTACTATAAAGCTTACTAATACAAAGATAAATGTGTTGTAGTTTATGATTGGTGTCATGGCCATTTACTTACTTGATGCAATAAGTTCAAATTTTATACGAAGCAGAAATCAACAATACCTCATCAAACTCGTCAATCTCCTTATCTTTTCCTTTCTTTCTTCTAAAATTCTGGGGAGTCGTTGTTTTCCCTCCTTTCTTGCCCTTTTTCTGCTTGGAATTCGTACTCGGTTTACCTTTTGATGACACGAAAGACTTTTTCTTAGCCATGATCAATTGACAGTCGTATGATTCTCGGTCAGTGAAGCTAGATAAACCATTCAAAAGTGTAAAGTTGTTACACTGCTCACTTCGATTCGTCCGCCATTTTACCATGTGTACAGAGCCTGCAGTAATAGTGAACAGCGGTTGCATCATCGATTCAGCGATCTTATTGGTCAATACTATGGCGACGTAACATCAATTAGCCAATCAGAGCTTCGCTTTGGACGCGGCAAGTCTGAACACGCGCGAAAAATTGTTTTTCTCACCTGCGTCATTCATATGAAGAAGAAACGCATTGAGTAGTTTGCACCATTCGACAATTTACTTCAAACTAGCCGAACAATCTCCTTGTTACAGCACTAAAAACGAAATGGAGGGATGTATATCGACTGTACAAGTTACCCCACCGATGGAGGACAAGCCGGCCTTCACGCAGCATATTTTATGGGCCCCGAAGAAGAAGCGCTTGCATCGAAGGGTGATTTCTGCAGATCTTCCATCTGGCGCAAGAGCACATACGCATTCGAAAATCAGAAAACGCCTAATATTCCCCTGTCCGGAAGAAAGTGAAAGAAAAGACAAAGAAGAAGTGCCCAGTAACATGCCCGAGTGTAAAAAGGAGTCTAACATTGGGGAAAAGCATTCTGCGAGGACGCCGGATTGTTCGGGAGCTCGAGACAAGCGAAATGGAAACTGTCTTCACCTCGACCTCTCGAAGGCAACCTTGAAGACAACCACCAACCAGAAAGGAGTCAGAAATGTTGATCCCCAACGCATCAAGAGAAAGCTTGCTTTAAGCAGCTTTCGATGAGAGACGAAACACTTTAAGACACTGAACATTGCAGAGAGTATAAAGCTTAATATTTTGGCATACAGTTGTCGAAAATTCAGAAAATTTGAAGAAGAAAAAAAACTTTGACGCAGTTTGAAACTGCGATATTTTGAAAGCTACGCAATTTTGCAGCAATTAATTTATATGAATAGCGTTCCAAGAGCGTGCATCAGTGTTTGTTGATTGGTATTTAATTTAAGCTGTTCTAAACAGCTCATATCAACAAATGCAGAAATTGTGACTATTAATTTATGTGAGCTGGACTTGCACATTGGATTCCATGCATCTGTAGAATTATGTAATACGCTTTGCTTGCAAGAATGGAAAGCAACTGGTCAATGGACTAAGGACAGAAAGTCAATTGTAAAGCTATAAAAAAGTAATATATAAAAAATCCTGTAAGTTATTGAGAAATATGTACATGTAAACTATTACAAAAAATTTTGTATTAAAACTGCAAACTCAAACTCCCTGTGGTATGTAATAATTAAAATTGAATTTCCCCCTTGGGCTGAAATTTCAGCCCTGTGAGGGGGCTGGAATTTTGTTGCGATTACATGACGAATTTCATGACACCATCTAGTTTGATTGAAAACACAATCACTGGGCTGAAAACTCCATTCCGATTACATAGGCTTTTTCAGTGGGATGAAAATTCCAGCCAGCCCGGTTTTGAGAAACCGGGCTGGCATTTTTAGTCCTGACTGAATTTCAGCTCGGACTGAAACCTTCTCCAACTTCATTTCAAGAGAATTTTCTGTAAGCCTGGCTGAAATATCAGCCCCCTAACTGGGCTGACATTCGGCATGTAATTGGCCCCTTAGTCTTACCCCACCAAAAATCTTTACAATAAATTATTCATCAAAAGATGAGGTTGATTTAATGTGTGGGATGACAATTTTCAGGGTTACCAATTGGCCATATTTTCGTATTCTCGGTTTGATCTGGAACTAGCTTGCAATGGAGGCTAATGCAGGGGAATAACATTCCTCTGCATTAGCCTCCAAGGCTCACGTCTGGGGTCTGAGCCTGCTCGCAGGCTATTGCAAGCCACTTCAATACCGAGAATATGAATATGGCCTATTTCATAGTCATGTAAAAAGCCTGGATAGTGGGAGGAAAGGAGGGAGGGGGAGGGGGGGGGGGGGGGGGGGGGGAGTCTGCAGGAGGTGGATAAAGAGAGAATGGAAAGAGGGATTCCCAAGGTGGCAGAAACTGGGAGAAATAGTTAAAAATTCACAACATTGTGTAATATATTGCAATAATAATTGAAAAAGCACAAAGAGATGGAGCCACAGTAGCTAGTCTCTTTTGCAGCTGTTGTTGCCTGACGGCCCAAATAATGTCTGCGAAGGAGACTAGAGTCACCGAGATACCAGAAAGCAAACTACAATTCATACAACAACAATTTTATTAACAACAATAGTAAAATTATAACAAAAAAATATTTGTCCTGTGCCTACATTTTGCACCCCTATAACCTTACCAGAGAAATAACAACTGGGTACAGGTCTGCCACTAAGCTACAACTAAGCTAGCTAATTTTATCATGGCAACCATCGATTTCACTATTACGCAACCTTTTAAAACTTCTCTGAGGGGTTCGCAAAATATTTCCATAAATCATACATGTCATACCTTATATGGAAGTGTTTGATTTTTACTGCGAGTGAAACCACTTCCTTATAAGGTATGACATGTATGAAAAACAGAAATCTTTTGCAAACCGCGCACAGTAGTTTTAATTAGATTTTAAAGGTCGCGCAACAGTGAAGTCGATGGTAACAGGTTTCACCAATCCCTTCACTACTTGATTCTATACCCAACCCATCCACCCACCATTTGGGTTGTCACACAGTGCTTATGAAAAACATTACCAAAGCATTGTGCGCGACAATCTGTGACAAGTATGCATAAAATGGCAACTGCCATCATGCAGCGTTGCTGTAGATACAGCGTCCTGGTTCAAAGATAAAGTGCTTATAAAAAAAATATGTAGTTTGTTTCAGTATGGTACGTTATGACTATGTTTCTCCTAAAAGAATATACAAGACATACCCAAAAATGGCAGACAGTGCTATAAATTTTAAAATATTCTCTTCCCAATAACTTGGTTATGAAGAACACTGTTCAGCTAAATTAAAATTTTGCAAATTTGTTTTTCCCACCTACAGTACCCTTACTATCATCTGAAATTTGTTGTTGTTATTGCTCAAGAATGTGATATTTAATTTTATTATACAACTAAGACAGTTGAGAGGGCCAATCAGATCAGAATGCTTTATTGCCGGTCCGATATTTTCTAAGTATCGCACCGGGTAAATTTTTTTTTATAATATTTTATTTATGGCTTAATTTCCGCTTCTATTTTAAAATAAAGTTGTGTAATAAATGTACTGGGAGAATATCAGCCCTCTGTCTTTTCTGTATATACCTCACTACAGTTAATCTGTACTGTCAAGACATAGGGCCCTCACACTTGGTTAATAAGATATATACATGTAAATGGTTTGTAGGTGCAAAAAGTGAAAACTAATCAAATGTCTTCATGGCCACGGCTGCCTCTGATTAGACTACATAAATCAAATTGTATTTAAAGTGCAATGGATTGTAAAAATTTTGGTTTTCATTTGCTTCTCTTCAGAAAATAATAATTTGTTGCAAGAATGGAAACCCCACTCAGTTAAAAAACTGCACATGCATAGTTCATTTAAAAATAATAGACCATTCCAATCTCTACTACTTACCAGCAAACTATTATTGAGTTTATTCCTGTCTTTTAAACCCTGTCTAGCAGTATTTCCTAATTTCTAACCGTTCCCTATCCAATTCTTTTAAGAAATTAATTAAATTAATTATTAAAATAATTAAAATTACATTAATTATTAAAATAATTATCTAATTTTCACTGTGTTCTAGATAGTGAATCTTAAATTATTTCAAAACCTTGGCAAAAAGACAGTTTTTGGCGATCAACTAGGAATCAAATAGCTGCAACATTACTATAGCTATGTACCATAAAATTAGTAATTTATAACTCATTATAATAATTATTATAATATACTCAACAAAATATGCAGCTTCTGATTGGTCAATGACGAGTGCATAAATAGGTTATAGAGTGCAATACGGAATTGTGATAAACGGTACCGGACAAGTAGAGACGTTTTTGCCGCTTAATGGCATTGAAATAAGCTTTCAAGTTAATGGTTAAATATTTTCTAAACTATAGTACTGTAATTCTTTCAAAAAGTTCACGCTTGGTTTGCCTGCGCGTTCAAATAAAACATGTGAACACTCTGGAAACTAGTAAAGCGTTTCGTGTGCAGAGTAGCGTGATGGCCGCAGCAAAATTTTGTTGAGAATATTATAAACAAAAAATCGTATGAACTGCTCGTGCAATTAGTGTTTTATGGTCACTCGTGATGTTTTGAAAGTTCTCAAATTGCACTCGCCTAAAGGCTCGTGCAATTTTGAGAACTTTCAAAACATCACTCGTGCCCATAAATCACGAATTGCACTCGCGTTCATACGATTTCCTATACTTATAGACTAAAATTAATGATTATTTGAAAGTACGTGCACCTACATGTAACCCTTGCGGCAGTGATAATGACAAATATAATACGTGCAAAGCAAAAAACATGTACATCCTTATGTACAAAAATTTCAAAATAACTATTAACCTACCTAGTATTACAATTTAAATTTAACGAAAGATTCATACCGTCATGTACCTTTCTGTAGGAAATTCTCACAACATCTAACTTGTTGCAATATTTTTTTTGGAATTCGAGAAAATTTTAAGTGACTGATGCAGGAATAAGACGTGTACTACACACATGGTGTTGTAAATGCCATTTTCACATCCTTCTTAACAGATTAATGAGCCTTTCTTGATTGAGCCTTCCAATCGTGTTGACCACCTAAGCAACAAAAAAAACATAATTTACTATCAAACTCCACTTAGTACGCTACGTTGGACTCAGGATCGAGCAGTCCAGGTTCAAACGCTGGCCAGCCGGCCATTGTGTTCTGTTCTTTAACTCTCACAGTGCCTCTCTCCACCCAGGAACTTATAAATGGGTACCAGCAACAAAATGCTGGGAGATCAACTAGTATCCCCTTCAACATGGCCTAAGGGGCCCCTAGTTAAACCTTGATTTTTGTATTGATTGTATACCAAAATGTACTAGACAGTTGAACTCGCAATAAGAAATTAAAACAATTTGAAAAGTAAAAAAAAAAAAACTAGCATCCCATCCAGGGGGAGTAGCAATACTCCTAGTTGCTATGGAAACTTGGCTTCATGCTATGGAAACTGGGATAAGCTTCGGCAGTGTGGGCCAGTTTTTGGCCAGAGTGTTGCAGAATATTAGAATATTTTCCTACTTTCCCCGGTTCCTGCCACAATGAGAATCCAGCTTCCCACCCTTTCCTCTCCTGCCTCAGTGCCTCCCAGGCCATAGACTTTCTTCCCCCATTACTCCCAGGTTTCTGGCCCCCTGTCCCTCCTCACTAGAAATGGTTAGCCTATCATCCCAGGGGGGTACTTCCTATAATGGACTATACGGGGAGGCTCCATCTGATTTTTCAGGCTGGAGGTATATAAAAGGGTAGGGATTTCATGAGTTGAAGTATAGAAAAGGGTAGGGAAAACTGTCATTTAGGTGTTTAAAAGGGCGGCCTTTCAAAATAACTCAAACGGATGCACCTAACAGCTGAATCATCCAATATTTTAAGGGGCTACTCAAGCAAAAAGTTCAGTAAAAGTCGTAAAAGGGATGCAGTGTTTCAACTGTAGGTATGTGAAAGGGGTACCATTTTCTGTGAAAGGTATATGAAAGGGTTACCTTTCAAAATGGTATATAAAAGGGTAAGGGTTTGGACCTTGGGACGGAGCCTCCCCGTATAAAACTTTGTTGAGTACTCTCCCCCCTAGGCCTATCATGTCTTATGACTTACATGTAAAACTCTCTTACCTAGTTCTGTCCATTTCACTCTCGGCAGCAAAGTAATACGTCCTTGACGATGAGTCAGTTGAAATAGCATTGAAGCAAAACTTCTTCCCGGTATGGACTCCTATCTGAATTGTATAGTCAATTAGCTTGGCCACGCCCAATGCAACGGTGTTGGACATATCAGAATAATAGTACAGAAAGCCATTCTTGAGGACAAAGTAGCGGCGTCTCCAAGTCTTGATGTTGTGTCCTTGTTTATACAGGTAACCATGGCAATCAGGATCTCTGATTGACAAAGCTGGAATGCTGACATTGTGGACGCTGCCTTCCAAAATGTTGAATGGATGGGACTAGATGAGAATAGGATACGGAAAAGTGTTAGAATTATGCAAAATAATTCTGCTGGTTTTATTTCCCTGTACTTTCGAGACATGTGTAGTAATTGAAACAAACTTAAACTACAAAACGAACTGCTTCGCTGGTGACGAACACGTTCCCAAAGTCCTAGGCAACCAGGCCGACTTGGTAACCTTACTCACTAGATCAAAATGTACCTGCTCTGTGGCTCGTCTTGCAAAAATAATTTATTATTAATGAACTAAAAATTAGTTATTTTTTAAATTATTTTTTAAATTTAGTTAATTAATGTTAATTAATAATTAACAAAACTTAACAGTGGAGATTCAAGTCTTCTTGGATATTTAAAATATTATGCAGCTTTAGAAGTGACAATTTTGTTGGTTCCTGATGGTAATGTAACCCATATAATTCAAGTTGTGTTCAACCTACAATCATAATAATTTTCATGATAGTGCCTATAATTTTTATTTTCTTTGAATCATTTATCTTGCTTCACATCTCTTTTTAATAGCGACCCTTAGATTGGAGTACGAGTATGAGATTGACTATGAGTACGACTTTCAAATTTCAAATCAGCCACGTTCCCAGAGCCCTCGCTCCTCCCTGTTACTGACCAGTAGAAAAGGAGGCTCTAGGAACAAGATAGACGTGTTAATGTAGTAAACACTGCGCACTAGGTTTGAAAAGTCATACTCGTACTCAATCTCGTACTCATACTCCGATCTAAAGGTCGCTATTGATACATACACTGCCAGAAGACTCTTTGATAGCATCCATCATGGCAAACATCCACTTCTTCCTGTCCGTGTCACTTCCCGCGCACATGTAGTACGTCCTTGCTCCACCTTTGGTCAACTTGAAGCAATGGTTCTTGTTTACTTCTGGTGCTTTTGATATGGAGTAATTTGACAGGATAATAACACCACAGGGAACCTTATCCTTTGACTGCTTGTAGTAGTACAAACACTTATCGCTTCGAAGTGCAAACCTGGAGTGTGGGAACCAGAAAAAAAATCAGACCAAGCTACCATGTATAACTCTGCCAACAGGAAGGCTTGTATTTCTACATCATCCAAATTGACAGTGCCAACTCGTGATCAGTCCAAATTTATTAGAAACTCTGTAACAAATACATTGTATGCGAGGGTGGTTAACACTGACAGTAAGTCAACCCGCTATCTACAAGAATGGTAATGGTAATAGCATTTATTATAGTGCATTTTCTACTGTATATCCAAATGCGCTTTACAATATTCAACTCAGGGGTGAGATCAGACGCCAGCATGTAAAGGCATCTATGGCATCTATGGCATCTATTAATCGAAGTTTCAATTTCTCCTATATACATTTGTAAATGTGGTTTTCTATGACAATGTTTTGTGGAGTTTGACATTAGTCAAAGTCAAAACTGAAGAGCAAAAAATATAACAGAAAATCTCACAGAAAAGCTACAAAACTGAAATCAAAATTCACGCTAATCCAGGATTAGCTTAATCGTGCTTTGAACAACCGGGCCCAGCCTTCTAAATTAAACACTTTTTGTATCTTGTTCTATATTTAACATATTCCTCTCATACATTTATATTTTGCTACTGCCTTACTGAATGACATAACGTGTGCAGGGTTGGAAATTAGCACTCGCCCGCTCTCCCATGCGAGTGTCAGAAGTGTCGGGCGAGTAGAAATCAGCGATCGCTCGCCCGTTTGGTGAGTACGATTTTTATCTCTGAAGTAATTAATTTGCAAATAAACACTGTTTTTTACTTTCAAGTTTGGCAAGAAAATCTCTAAACATAAACTTACCAGTTCTAGTTTACATATTTTTATATATTATATTACGAGATGTCCAACAAATTGGCGTTGAGATACGACTTTGTGCTTCGTAGACAAACATGGCTTCCTTTTAGTGATAATTACATAACGCATGGATGTGTACAAAATGATACCGCTGGTTACCGCGATCAGGTAAACAAGATGGCTTCCGCGAAGAACAGACCCGTTTGCTCGCAAAGTAAAGGATCTCACAAGGATTTGTCAATAAAAGCCGTATTGAAATATAAAGTAATAGTGCCTACATTGTGTTTTCTTCGGTTTAAGGTATTTTAGTAAAAATTTTCATTCAAGAAGTAACTCTGAGTTTACGACACGCTCGACAAATGTTGCCAGCGATTTGTTTTGCCATGTGCGAATTCACTGCAAGGACGTTGCTCTCCAGTAAGTTTTAAAATGAAGTGAGTTCACTGAGTTGATAGTGTGTTAAAAATGTGGAAATATCTTCCCGGAGTATCCAAAGTATCTGACGAGAAAAAGATCGACCAATCTGTCCTGAAAACAGTCCGTGATTCTAGGGGCCGAGGGGTGGGGGGTATATCTCTGGGCGAGTGGAAAAAAATCCGGGCGAGTACATCCTGATAGTCACTCGCCCAAATGGCGAGTGCTCTAAAAATTAAGTGTCCAACCCTGCGTGTGGCATGGAATTTTCGAAGGAGTTTAAAGTGCACCTAACCCATGACATAAGACTCGATATGAGACTGCTGACCAGTTACCACAAAATGTGTCAAATAACTCCTGCCCAAATAACATTTTTCACAGGGAAGAACCAACAACTGCGTTCAATGAATGTCATTAATATCAATTACATTCCTGAGCTGGCTCACGGAAGCCTTTGATTATGTTCAATATTATCCAAGATAAATGCAGAGAAATGACAGTGGCGCTACACTGTGCGGTTCCTGGGTTGACGTCATAAGCCGCTTTCGGCACCAGGCTCCCTATACGCGGTTGTGGAACAAACAAGCTTCAGAAGAGCATAGAAAATCGAGGATTCAACCAAATCCAAAATTTTTTTGCAGAAATACATGTAGATTTCCATGTAGATTTAGATTTAGATTTATTTAACCAAATAAAAATTGGTGCACTTTCATTTCGATTTTTTGCATTTCGCAGGAACAAATTTTCACGAATTTGGATTTCATACTTTATCTCTGGGAGCAAATTTTCATGGATCTTGGGCAAGTTTTTGTCCGGTATTTCACGTAAGGTACTTGTAATATTGTTTGCAGTCAATTTAATATCTAAATAAATGGAGTAAATTTTCGCAGGAGTTTATTTTTACAGGATCTAATTTTCTCAGATCGTTCCCGCGAAATTCGCAAAAAAAAATTAGATACCCAAAAAATTTCATGCCACACAGGGTCACTATCAATATTTATGGTACCTATAAGCTACATGTACATGTAGCTTTTAAAGATTGTCAGAATAAATCTAATTTTTGGTACAATTTATGCTAATGAGAGGATAAAAGAAAAGTGACAAAAACAAAGATCACCTTCTCACACACCACTGGTAGCCATGTCAAGCCGACCGCCGCAAGCCTGACCTTTATTGTAAAATCAAAAAACTATACACATATCACACTAAAACTGGGAAGCCTCCAAATTACAAGCTTTGTACATTAGTTACATTGTATAACGCCGAAATTAAAAATACAACAAAATACTACTGAAATTCTTTGGGTGGGTGGGTGGGAAGGTCAGTAATGGCGGACGCAACAAAAACAACTGCCCCGCCTCACCGGGTCACATGACCTATACCCAGGCTCCAGCGGTGTGTGAGAAAAACATTTTCCACTTTTTTCGTTTCACTCAGCCAGTGGAAAATTACCCTTATTGTGAGATACTATTGCGATTAATATGCCAGTCTGCATATAACTCGGATAAGTTATCATTATAAAAATGATAAATTATCAGAATTAGACACACTGCTGACAGACGAGCATTTTCCATGAGCCTCCACCAACGAAAACCTCCCAAAGTGGACACACTGCTGACAGACGGGCATTTTCCATGAGCCTCCACCAACGAAAACCTCCCAAAGTGGACACTTAGTCATGTTCCTAGCTAAACACAAACACTACATTTTAAACCTCCCATAAGCGGACACCTCTCTTAAGCGGACACTTTTACTTGTCCCAGGGGTGTCCATTTAACTGATCATGTAAACGTCTCACCATCTTTTCCTCCAATTTTTGAGTGTTAAGCCAGAACCGCCCATCTTTAGCAGATGTCCCCTGATGTAATCTACAAAATCAACAAAACAAGTTAGAGAGGTTTGTTAGAATAAAGTCTGTTGTCAACCTGGTGGCTTAGCAGGTACCCCCTCCCCCTCCCCTGAGGGTTCTCTAATACACCCAAAACTGAAACTAGTCACTTAATTAATTGAAAGTCAGTCATGCAGATCATGCAAGAAAGCAGACGTAAGGTCGTGGGAGAAACCTGATGTCTCGTCATGCAAAAAGTCGACTCAATTTACCAGAAGTGATTGTCATGCAAGACTTGTACAGCGGTTTCGAGAAAGGCTGTCGGAAAAAAAGCGCACGTGACAATCCAGAAAGGTATTGTGGGTAGTTTTAAGTTCACGGTTCCTTGACTTCGGCATTTCAGGGAAATCTGAGAAAATGGCACGAGACGCCATGGACGTACATTGTATGTTTGCGAGTGCTACAAGAAAGCAACAAAAGTAGGTTCGACAGCAACAGTGTCAGGAATGTAGCTTGCTGATCACATCCCAGATTACCTTTCGGGATTGTCACGTGCGCTTTTTCCGACAAACTTGGACCTGACCTATGGACCCTAATCCAGTAATCCGTCTACTTTTCAAAAACCTCCGGCTACTAAAAAACTTAGAGAAAACCCTGCTGAGGGAGAGTAGTAGATGTTGTTGGGTAGACAGGACTCGACACAGGTCAACATGGCTTGTTCAGTATTTAAAAGTTTACTCAATGATACAATACCAGACTTGTTTGGATATGTTGGATTTTTAATTTCCTACCTTTCAGGTTTTGATAATGGTATTATACACAGAAACATCACACAGGTTTGACAATTTTTTAAACCATAATCAAAATTAATTTAAACCACGCTGCCAGAAATATCCAAACACATCATACAGTTGACTCCCGATAACTCGAACCTTCAAGGGGAATCAAAAAAGGTTCGAGTTATCGGGAGGGTTCCAGTTATTGAGGGTAAAATTAGTAAGAAAATGACCTGAAGGGGAAACGAAAAAGGTTCGAGTTATCGGGATGTTCGAGTTATTGAGGGTAAAATTAGTAAGAAAATGACCTGAAGGGGAAACGAAAAAGGTTCGAGTTAGCGGGAGGTTCGAGTTATCGAGGGTTCAAGTTATCGGGATTCAACTGTAGTACAGTCAAACCGGTACCTCTGCTAACGGACATCTCCTAGTCATGATCCTGTAGCCACATACAAACAGCCTACATTTTTAACCTACCATAAGCGGACACCTCTTCTAAGCAGAGACTTTTTCTGGTCCCAAGGGTGTCCATTTATGGGAGGTTACTGTGTATATATTTTTTGTGCTCTCAGTCTGACGACTCTTACTGAATTATTGATTGTTCGGAAATTAAATGGTCAGCAGAACTCACCATCTTTGGGAGATTTTCCATCTGCATTATCACCTTTGTTGTAACTATCCTTGAAGTCTTTCTCTGAAACAGTTGATGAGTCTGATGACACGCGATCCCTATCAGTCTCTAGAAGCCAGGACTTTCTCCTAGTAGCAGCAACATTTTCAGGTACAAATGTAGCATCATCGTCATCATCACCGTAATCAGAAGGTGTGTCAGAATCTATGCCATCATCTGTGTAAGTTGGAGATGTCGGGCGACTGTTTGAGCTTCCTTCTGTGTCCAAGGAATCAAGGCTTTTACGCTCGGATATTCCACTTTCATCAGTTGTAATTTCAATGTCGGGTATAGACATGCAAGCCTTTGCAACTTCCATGTCGAGTTCATCCACGGAATCTGACTTCTCAATGGAGGCTTCTTTACCATTTTTGGAATCCTCAGCAATTGTTTCTTTTGGTAATTCCTCAGTGGTATCTGTTGCTGTTGAGTCAACTTCCTGTCTGGCAATTTCTCGCACATCAGCTGTTTCACTTGTGGCCAATACATTACTCTCAACTTGTAGATCTTCATTAGTTGGTATATCTTGTTTATCTGATACAGAATTTTCCATTTTATCTTCCCGCACTTCAGCGGCATCCACATCAATTTCTTTGCTATCGTCGCAAACGTTATCCACTGCGTCTTTGCTATTGTCAGCATCTTTGCTATCTTTGTGAGTACTTTCCACCACAGTTTCATCGTTATTTGAGTCAACAGAGCCTGCATTTAATGTCACATCTGTATCACAAACCGTTGCTTGTTTACCAGTTTCACAAAAAGACGGAACATTACATTCTTCATCTGTCTTTAAAACGACAAATTCTTCTGAAGCTTGCGATGCCACTAATTCCTCCTTTCCTTTTGTCTCTATGGTGTCTGCTACAGTGGCCTGTGAAGTGCGCGGTTCTTCTATGTCATTTTCAAGTGTCTGACCCTCCTGGGTGTTGACAGTTAGTTCTTCTCCTTCACCATTCTCTATAAATTCCTTTTTACTGTTTGATCGTTTTAGCTTTGTCACCGCAGAGGACAACTGCTGCTCTAAGCCTGCCAGATCCTCCATCGCCTTTGATAGCCTCTTTGCGACATCTGTTTCTGATGTACTGGGATCATTTTTACTTGGCAAGTCTCTATTCTCTGATAGCTCTCCTTTATCATCTGATGGAACACCTGCAATGTCAACACTGTGTTCTCTAGGATCAGCTGATGAACTTTCTTTTGCATCAGCTGCTGTTACGTCACTGCTTCCTGTACTCTTATCTAAACCTTCAGTTCCACCAGTTAGTTCTTCAGTTCTATCTGCTTCATTTGTTGCATCAGAACATGATTGTACAGTATCACTTGTAGGACTTAATTCGTCAGGTTTACTTTCTTTGCATACTGGATTTGGCATGACCTGCTCACTGCTTTGTATTGGTACGTCTGTGGCACTTTGTAAAGGGTTATCAGCGTTTAACTGTTCACTGCTTTCTGTTGGTACATCTGTGGCATTTTGCAAAGGGTTATCAGAGTTTAACTGTTCACTGCTTTCTGTTGAAACTTCTGCGGCACTTTGTAAAGGGTTATCAGCGTTTAACTGTTCACTGCTTTCTGTTGGTACTTCTGTGGCACTTTGCACAGGATTATCATCAGAGTTTACTTGACTACTCACAGGAACAGATTCTGCAGAATCAACTTTCTCTACATCATCACTTGCTTGAGAACATGTCTGTTCATCTACACTGCTACTGACATCTTTAACTTGCAACATGTTAGGATCAGAAGATTCTGTTGTTTCTCCTTGATCATGTGTTCTATTCAAAGAATCTCTCTGGTCAGTTTCTGCTGTTTCACTTTGATCATTTGTTCCACTATTAGCATCTGTTTGAAGTTCATCTATACTGCTATTGACGTCTTTAAGCTTTGAAACAAAAGGATCAGAAACCGTGTTTATTTCCCCTTGATCGTGTGTTCCATTCACAGTATCTGTCTGTTCATCTGCACAGCTATCTATAACTTGCAAAACAGAAGGAACAGAAGTGTTTATTTCTCCTTGATCGCGTGTTCCGCTTGCAGTATCTGTCTGTTCATCTGCACAGCTATCTATAACTTGCAAAACAGAAGGAACAGAAGTGTTTATTTCTCCTTGATCGCGTGTTCCGCTTGCAGTATCTGTCTGTTCATCTGCACAGCTATCTATAACTTCCGAAACAGAAGGAACAGAAGTGTTTATTTCTCCTTGATCGCGTGTTCCGCTTGCAGTATCTGTCTGTTCATCTGCACACAGCTATCTATAACTTGCAAAACAGAAGGAACAGAAGCCCCTACTGCTTCACTTATTGTTCCATTCTCGGCATCCGTCTCTTCATTCTGGAGCTCTGGATCATTGGCAATCTCCATAAAAGAGTCAAACAGCTCATCAGCAGTCGCATCATCAGTTGTCAAACAATTAGCTGCGTCATTCATTACACAACCGGTATCATTGCCTGTTTCTTCAGACATTGTTCATAAAGTCAAGTCAGAAAGCTACCACCATACACTATAAATCATAGATAACCATTGGTGAGCATCCAACTGGACGTGATTCCTGTGTAAAATAAAATGAGAAATCCTACAGTATTCTCTAGGCATACAAATATAAATTTCACAGTCAATATTGAGCCTCTATAGGTAATTGCAGAGTCGAATTGTCAACTTTTTTACCCAATTGATCACGGTTTTCTTCAGGGCCTGACAACATCCAACAATCTTGTTCTCAATCTTCTCAGGTTTAAGTTTATGTGGATGATTGATGACTGATGTCATCGTTAGCAGTCATTGTTGATATTGATCGTCATTAAAAAAAATAATTTATGTTATAATTAAATATTCTAGCTCTGACATATTTGACACATCTGAAGTCCTATGATAATTTGTAAATCGACACTTCAATCTCTGAATTCTGCAGTCGTCTCAACTTTGATTTTGTTGCCGGATACCCATAGAGGCTCGATATTCACTTGATTTCCAGAGAGTTTTCTCTGTATGAAAGACCATCATGTACATGTAAACCTCATTTTAAAAGGGGAAAATATTGGACCGATTTTGTCCTTTGAGACCTGTATACTCAGTAAAGGCTGTGCAAAGCGAGGATGAGAATTGATGAGAGTTGGCTCTCATGAGAGTTTTCTTCAACTCTCATCGACTATCATCACCTCGGGCCAAACGAGGATGAGAGAGTTGCTGAGAGTTGGCTCTCATGAGATCCTAGAGTTTCTTCAACTCTAATCAACTATCATCGCCTCAGAGTTGGCTCTTGTGAGAATATTCTTCAACTTGATTCTATTGACTATCATCACCTTGGGCCAAACGAGAGCGAGAGTTGTTGATGACTCTCAAGAAAAATTTGAGCAGGTTCAAATTTGATGAGAAGGCATGAGCGTGAGTCAGAGTTTCAGGCCAAACGAACTCTCGTCAACTCTCATCCTTGTTTGGCCCAAGCTTAAACACGAAGACGCACTATAAAAGGAGAGGTACCTAAGGTACCTCGAGTTCATTTGTCAATCAACAGCGAATGAGACAATGGCTGAAAATTAGTCGTCAGTAGAGAATAAATAATGTTTTGTTTTTCTTTCTATAAATCATTCTAAATCCCACGGAATAATGACTAGTTTCTTGAAATATTTCGGTGTGCAAGAAACAGCAAAAGAACAGAATATTATCATAACTAACGTGCGTGTTTACGCTGACACAACCCGCAAAATTCAAACTCGGTCATGAAAGTTTCATATTTGAAGTACATAATTTTGAATTATCTGTTCTAAAAGTTTTAATTCACATCTTACCGAGAACAAACGAGGAAATTTGAGACAGTATAAGGTTTATGTTCATAGTGGATACACAAATAAATTTATTGTAAAGGAATACAAGAACATTACAAAGCTCTAGCCTCCACATGCAATACTAAAATGCAAATTAGATGGAAAGTATGAGGAAAGTAGGAGGAGCTTAGCCTTTTATAGTGCGTCTTCGTGTTTAAAGATGATTTCCAGTCCGTACTACGCATGCTCAGGGTTTGTTTACATTTTTGTTTTGAATTTGTTGATATGTTACACTTTGGTGATAGCATACATGAAGTTGTTATGAAGTTTTTGGGTCCGCCATACGTGTCGTTGAGTTCCTGAATGCTCAATGAGCAGAAACGTCGGTTTGGTATAATGCCGAGGTTCTTCTACTCGTTATTATTGTTTGCCTTTCAGTCCGAAATTTCTCATTTCTTGTTGCCATACATTTATTTCAGTATTAGTTATGAGAATTTGGATATTTAATCAAGACAATACCGCCTCTTTGTTTGTTTTTCTTTATTTTTCATCACATGTCTAAATGACAATGCCATTGATAGAATTTCAAAAAGTACAAATGAGGTGTTGATCAGTCTCAGAAATTATCCGGGTTAAAATGAAGCAAATGAATGCCCTGAACAAAGTTGAGTTAACCATTAACCACATAAAACTCTCTCAGCACTTCCTGTTCGTACAGAAGATTAGAAATCTCGCAATAGCGATTACAAAATCTGTAGACGGGTCAAATTCCTCGTCCCAATTTGTTTGAAGAATTAAAACAAGTCGTAAAATGGGATTCCAGCTGCGACAACAAACCCAAAAGCTTTAGTTATGCAAATATCAGACTCCTAGCTGAACAAGTTTTAGCTTGGTTTCCGCCATTTTACTTTCAAAAATAAACACACTCACTTAAAATGACTACACTTAGGTTTAGGATACTTCAGCTGAAGAAATCAAAGCGTCTTGAAGACTTTTGCGCACAAAATATTCACTTAACTGGTTAAAATTAATCAGCTTATCTTTTATTGATGAACCACGATCGACTAGACTCAAAATTTGATTTCGCATTGCGCGAAGGCAAACATGTACGTTTCAGCCAACGATTAGCATAAAAAACACCATATTCTACACCAATTAATGCGAAAGAGGCAGGAAAATTTGCGATGTAACCGGAGGAAAAGTAGGAAATAGACGATTAGTTTCATTTTAGATCATGCGATCAAAACACTGTCACTACAGTAAATATTTCTTACCTTCGAGCTTCAACCTTCACACGATCTCATGCTCGATCGAAAATCACGCGCGCCCTTCGAGCAATGTTATCAGTCACAATCAATTTTATCTTTGAATGGATGGTCATCTGAATAAAGATTTGCTCTTGACAAACAATTCTACACGTCGAACGCCAAGTTGAACAGAGCACGGCCTTTTCTCCGCATACGGGAAGTCAGCGACTGAAACGCACACTTTTAATCGTCCGAGCTGTCAATCACTTGTGGCCGCGGGCCAGACGCGGGAAAATTAATGTTTTATTTTTTTATTCAAAACTTCTTGAACCTTCTTTATAAATGTTTTTATAACAGTATAATGGTGATTTCAGCTGATTGGAATGCCGAAAAGAAAATTTTATTTTTAGACTACGATCGTAATCTAGAAGTTTATTATACTGGGTTTTCCGTTGTGCCGTCTGAAAAAGGGTTATATTATTTCCTTCTCGATCTAAAATCATTTTCACTTGTCTTTTGGCATATAATATTTATCTATGCTCTTGTCTCACTCGATGCTACGTTTATAGTAGAGGGCTTTCCCTCCGGCTAAAACACTTTTAAAATAAAGTTTTTGATTGATTGATTGATTGATTGATTGATTCCTTTATGGCTCCGTCAATTCCAAGCCCGACCATGCCCCCCCCGGGCATTTGTCGGGCATTTTACAACTTTTCCATCCCTGGGGTGGGGCATTTGCTATAACCGGGCAACCCGGGGGTGGGGCATTGTCAAAGGCAACGTGATCTTTCGGATTTTAAAAGACGTATATGCTTTGTTGTTTATTTAAAATTTCATGATTGCCCCCGATATAAAAATATAAAAACTGAGTTGATATTAAACCTCGTTTGAGTCCCGCACTTTTCAAGTGTACCGGAGCCCCACCCCCACCCCACATGTGCAAAAATGTACACTGTTGCTTTCCACGTGCGAACCAAAGATGGCGGAACGAAGCTTCAACTTCTCCTGAGGTGCGTTGCAATTGTAATTAAATAAAACAAAACGTCCCAAACACCATGACAATGATTACAGGTGTAAATAAATAGCCAGGCAAAGAGCTATGTATCTGTGAAAAATAATTATAGTGTCTGATCATTTATAATACTTCTGTTTGGAATTTAGATTTTTAAATCCGTACAAGAAAATAAAATTTTAAGCTTGTCCGGTGGGTCGGGCATTTGCACTCTTCCTGAAGCCCCACCGTGGGGATTTTGTGCATATAAGCTGACCCCACCGTGGGGCATTTTCAACGTTCTGACAAAAAAATGACAAATGCCCGACAAATGCCCGGGGGGGGGATGAGCGGGCTTGGAATTGACGGAGCCATTATCCTTTCATATTTTGTTTCATCGCCCCCGACCAAGCGCGAAGTAACGCCACGATTTTTCGCGCTTGCAGCCGTTCAGGAATAAATCGGCTCGACGCAGTCGACGGTCCTATTAGAAAAGGTGGAGAGTCGCCAAGTCTCATGACCCTACATCCACGCCACACCCGAATGAATCAGACAGGACAAAAGGGCCAGTATGGCAAAATGGGCGTGACCAACAGCGTGACGACTCAAGACGTCACGAAATCCACGAAACCCGTCTCCAGGCTCCTCCAGGCCCTCTTTATACAAAATGGCAGCGAACACCACCATGAACACGGACACGAACACTCACATGTACTTGTGAGAAAAAATTGTTATAATGCTTTCCACATTCAAGACAAGACTCTTTCCTAGATCAAGTCTTTATCGATTGCTGGCGACAAGGAGCCTTCGAACTAGTGCGATCGCGCTACAAAGCACGCAAAACAAAGCAAGTGATCGCCAACGGTTGGTGATTTTAGGCACCGGTTGGGGAAGCTACAGCGTCTTGAAACAAATCAACAAGAAACTGTTTGACGTTATCGTGGTCAGCCCACGAAACCACTTCCTTTTTACGCCGTTGCTGTGCAGTACAACTGTGGGCACGTTAGAGTTTCGAAGCATCATCGAACCAATTAGAAACACTGGATTTCGAGACGAACACCATTTTCAACTCGCGGAGGCGATCAAGTTGCTTCCAGATGAACATACGATTGTGTGTAAGAGTGCTTTGAACGATGATCGTTACGACTTGAAGTACGATAAATTGGTGATCGGAGTCGGTGCCGTCAGCAATACGTTTGGCGTCCCTGGTGTTTACGAGCACGCATTATTTCTCAAAGAGATTTCTGATGCAAGAATGATCAGGAATCAAATTCTCAAAAACTTTGAACTGGCTATGCAACCTGGCGTTGCCGAAGAGGAAAAGAAGCGCCTGCTGCATTTTGTCATTGTTGGGGGTGGTCCCACAGGGGTGGAGTTTGGGGCGGAGTTGTACGACTTTGTGAAACAGGACGTCACAAGGTTGTATGTGCATGAGAAGTGCAATGTCAGCGTGACATTGATTGAAGCAAGGCAGATCCTGCCATCTTTTGATGAAAAGCTCAGGGCTTTCGCAGAACGAAAGATGAGGCAGCGAGACCAGTTTGAACTAGTGCAGAGTAGTGTGACGGAAGTGCACGCTGATCACATCAAGTTGCAAGATGGGACAATAATGCCTTGTGGTTTGGTTGTGTGGTCTACTGGGCTTGCTCCAAGACAATTTACTGGTAAGCAAACACTAGATAATTTCATGGCTTGAGTGACCACATACACTGTGGGTTGGAATGCAACTTCATTCCCAGGATCTCTCTTCTCCCCCCCCCCCCCCCCCCCCCAGGGGACAAGAAGAAGAGAGACCCTGGGAACAAGATTGTGTAGCTCTCTAATTCAAGGATATAAAAGAACCACCAACGACGTAATCAACCCGGGGGGGGGGGGGGGGTACTTGGCCCATGTTTGGGTATAGGGGTGCCGCTGAGGGTTTGAAACCCTGACCCTGTTTAGGCCAAAAATAACCTAAAATGCCCACCCTGTGTAGGGCAACACCCTCCATTTTAGGACCCTGTTTAGGGCAAACGACAAAATACACACTCTCTTGTTATAAACAAGTGTAGGATACCGACAACAATAGCATTTATCTTGTCTTGAAAATGATGTGATGTTGAGTGATGAGCTGCTAAAGACCGGCAAACTTCTCCGTGCAACAATAGCCCGGAACAATACCCCGTTTAGGACAGACTCACATGAAATTATATACCCTGTTCAGGGCTGGGAGGCCAAAAACCATACCCTGTCCAGCGGCACGTCCCCGTATAGGCCACATAAGGGAGTACCCCCCCCCCCCCGGGGTAATCAACCCTGGCAGACTGACCATCATCCCTCAGTGAATCATTCCCATTCATTCGTAGCCTGCATAGCTGACGGTCTTGTTGGCGCGCGAAAGCAAAATTTGCTTTGCCGCTTACGAATTTTGCCTTTGTGCGCCAACAAGACCGCCAGCTACGCAGACTAATTCATTCGTTCATAAAATTAAACAGGGGTCCTTCTGTTATGTCCTTCAGGGCAAGAAACTTTACTGTCACAGTGCCATTCCACAGCCAGTAGTATATATAAATGTGTATTGCCGAATTGTTGGGGAAACCTGAAAATGTTGCAGGGTGACAGCTTATGGGCTTGGCATCCCATCCTATTTGAGCTCTAAAATAATTATTTTTATTTTAAGCTTCAGTAGATCTTCCAAAGAACAAAAACAGTCAGTTACTGGTAGATCAATTTCTCAGAGTCAAGGGAATCAGTGATGGATCAATGTTCGCCATTGGAGACTGCTCCTTTATCGAAGCCAACCCTTACCCCTGCACTGCTCAAGTCGCTGAAAGAGAGGGCAGTTTATGTGGCAAAATCCCTGGGACTTTTAGCACAGGGGAAAGGCTCTGAGGTAGAGTCGTTCTCGTGGAAGAACATCGGTATGCTGGCTTACCTCGGAGATTACCAGGGCCTGGCGGATTTTCCCACAAGCAAGTTGCAGGGCTTCAAATCTTGGATTCTTTGGAGATCGGTGTATTTCACCAAGCTGGGAAGTTGGAGGTCAAGATTTCAGGTGCCATTTGATTGGATGAGAACATTTATCTGGGGAAGGGATGTTTCTCAGTTTTAGATGGCACCGTGAGTTGATGGATCATACCTAGCTACTTGATTGCCTTTTATCCCATACCATGAGGAACCCAGCCAATCAGAAGGCTGGAAAGCCATTGCATATTTGGCAGTATCACATACATACGGGTTGTATTCAACTAGTTTATTTACCCAATAAGATATTCTCAAAACAACTTTGTTATTAATCTTTCTCGGAAATCTCCTGAAATCCTCAGCAATCTTCAGAAATGTTCTGAAAATGATGGGAAATCATTGCTAGATCTGTGGACAATTTTTGGAAGTCTTTGGAACTTGTATCTTAGTTGGAAATATTTAATTTTTCTTTTTGTTTGTATACACACTTCCCTAAATGCTGAAAAATTGAGTCACTCGTGGATATTTAATGGTATACCACTTAAAAGCATTTCATAGCTAGTGTATATTATCATGATAAAGGTTGCCGTTTAATTATTATTATTATCTGATGGTTTTACACAAATTTAATTATATATTGTCTATAGTTGCTTATATTTATATACATATGTACATTAGACTGCGAGCAGTCGGTCTTTTCTCCTCAGATCTTTGGCGCGAGCGGAAATGTATAATTATGCAAATTAGATGAAAAAAATTGTCATCAATTTTCTAACTAAGGTATAATATTGTAGTTATTATCCTTCAAATATTTTTTCACAAGGCCGCCCTGACTGTTTGCCGTCGAAGGTCTCGGCCAAGCTGTTAAACAAAAATAATTTTGTTGGCGTTCAAAAATATTGCTAGTCTGTTCAAAACATTCAGTACGTGCGAAAGTAAAACGCAAATTTTGAAAACTGGGGAATATCACTTGGGGAATATCACCGGATATTCCCCAGTTTTGGCTGTGTCATGTGACGTGTTTAAACCAATCGGGCGCGAGAAAATATTTGATGGATTATAACAGTGAATAGTCAGTGATGAGAGAACTAACCAATCAGATTCGCAAGATACGATGAGTGTCCACTAATTAAAGTTATACAATAAAACAAACATTCTTGGATACTGTTTTCTCATTCCATAATTATATATGTAGCAAAGAAACGAGAATGCAAACGTCAATCCTAGCATATTTAACAGATTGTGTACATTACTTTTAAACTTGTTCCAATGACACCAATCAATAAACGATTTGTTCGACATGTTTGTATGAGAAATGATTTTAAAAGTTGCAAGCCATGAGTTTGTAGATCAAAACAAAAAGTTGTTAGGAACACTTGTGACAAATAGCTCCACTATGTCTCAATCAACAACACATGATAATTCTAAATCCTCATTGTTTATTTGTTTAAGACGATTTCCGCTGGACGTTCGAGCAAAAAGTGCAAAAAATTAAGTTACCAAAAAAATACTCATGGCACGGTAACATTTTGAATACAGTTAAGAAGAAATTATCGATAAATTAGCTCCAAAGCTGACCCTGCGAGAGAAGTCATTACATATTTTAATTAAAAATACGCTTCATGTCAGTTCAAAACAAAATGGCGTGCGTTTTCATCATTTTTTACGAGGTTTGACATTAATTTTCTCGAGAATGCTTGAGATTTAATTGCGGGGTCACTTGGAGAAGTGAATTAAAGTGATATGTTTCAATAGTATTCAAAATGTTACCGTGCTATGAGCAGTTTTTTAGTAATTAATTTTGCACTTATTGCTCGAACGTTGAGCGGAATCCGTCTTAACTAGTAATACGTGAGTTTTTGGGATGTGATAATAACCAGGCTTCAGAGATCGACTGGAGTTCGTTAGGCTCCTAACATCTGTATGTGCGCCTTTCCTGCTCACGATCTTGGGCTGTTCAACGAGGGAAGGAGAATCGACAACCGCCGTGTTTTTGTTATCTTATATCGGATTTCATACCTGTAAAGCCTGTTTTTGTTTTTGCCCCAAATGCCCCCGCACTCCCGCACTAACGTTCAGCAAAGCCGCACAAGTTGCAGAGGGTACGTCTCGAACAACGCGTATTATCTCAACTTCCCCATATAAATTCGATCGATAAACACATGCTAAGCTTGGAGCAATTCTTGAGTAGACGTTCCTGTTTAGTTCTGTCTTCATTTTGACGGCAGTATTATTTCGAAGTCAGTGTTATTAACCAAAAAAGAAGGGAAAAGAACCTGGGAGGATTCGAACCCTCATTCCCAGGTCTACCCGATGATGAGATTGAAAGGTTAGCGCCTTCCTTCGCGCCTTGTGACGTCATTTCCACCAGACACCTAATCCTGAATATGACCCAAACTGTCCACGAGATTTCAGCTCTTTGGCGGACAAAATTATAAGCCTCACACGCTCAGCCTTCGGCCTTGCTTGGCGAGGAATTACCCATTATACTATAGTTTCTAAAAATGTTAGCTTTATTTGTATTCAAAGAGACAATAATATAGTTATTGAGTTATCCGTCTAAACTTGTAATCGTCGTAAGCTCGTCGGAGTTATCGTCCGAGACGATTTATACGTCTTGTGTGAAAACGGCCGATATCAACTTTTCACCATCACGGTTTCAAAGTATTTATTAACCCCCCTCCCCCCCCCTAATTAAAAGTTGCACAAAATTTAATTAATTGCACCCATTACCCCATAGTCGGTGTCCGAAAGTACAAATTTGATCGTGAAACTTGAGAAAGTTTGAAGAACACAAACAGCTCCGCAGAAAGTACTGCTCGATAGCTGTTGTATCCGCAGACGTAAATGTAAAAAAACTGAAATATGTGTACTATATCAGAAAGGTTATATACCCTTGACTATACCACATAGAAATACTGTTCAACAGTGATCTGCTGTTCATTTGATTTGTTCGACACCTCGGCAAACATTACAGCCACATTTCACTCTAGTACTTTTTGTTTGGCTCTAGATGGAAAAGGTCGGTACAAACTAACCAAAGCAAAAACTGAAGGAAAGAAATAAAGCTGATATCATTGATACGTAATAAAACGCAATACTTTAATGATGGCTGCCACGTCAAATTGGAGACAGTAAAGTGATATCGAAGGGATGACGTTCGACACAGCTATCTACAATTGGGTTCATTTATAGTTATCTCCAACTTGATGATAAACTAAATGTTTCACTTGTCCGCCGACGCCGCACAACAGTTTCTTTAGCAGCTAATCCTCCAATACATCTGCTATTAACTGATCATGCTGGGCTAGGGCGATAAACAAAATACCTTTAACTTCAATCGCCGGCAAAGCCAAATGAAAAGCCTTGCTCCACTTTTTGGCTGTACAAGACCTTTTTTAACATTAAACTCCTTGAAAACTTTCACCGTTTTCCAATGAACTTGTTACAGAAATAATCCTGCCCAGCTACACTCAGTGTAATCTTCAAATAATCATTTGGGTTTAAAGAGTTGATCGAGATGTAAAACTGCGATATTAAGTCTAGTCGCGTAATACAAGCAAATCTTGACAGAAGTGGGACGTTCAGTAGTTCTTTCGCTCAGGTGGTGCATAAATTACTGCTCTTAGAACCACGCCTTCCGGCGCAAAACCAGATGAGGTCATGGTTGTGTAGTTTTCTTGTAAATGAAACCACAAAGAGATGATCAACTGCAAATGTCTGAACTAATGTCTGCTAACGTAGTAGGAATCGTCTAAAAATGAACTCGCCTTGTTTGGTGTTTAATTTGTGGTCGATACTTAGCCTTTGTTTGTTGGCGACCTCGGCATGGCGAGTGCAGAATGGTGTCGAGAATTGGGGTTCTACTCCTCGAGGTTGGTACGCTCCAAACACAAACACCCTTTACCAAAGATCATTCTATGGCCCCAAACATGACGCGCCAAAGGCAACATCGGCAGTGCGATCCCAGAATGGTGTGGGGAACGGGCGTGATGTTCCTCGAGGTTGGTACGGTCCAAACACAAATTACCTTTACCAAAGATCATTCTATGGCCCCAAACATGACGCGCCAAAGGCAACATCGGCAAGGCGACTCCAGAATGGCATTGGGAACGCGCGTAATCTTCCTCGAGGTTGGTACGGTCCAAACACAAATTACCTTTACCAAAGATCATTCTATGGCCCCAAACATGACGTTCCAAAGGCAACATCGGCAGGGCGACCCCCGAATGGTGTGGGAAACGGGCGTGATGTTCCTCGAATGTGGAACGCTCCAAAAACAAACCCTTACCAAAGACCATTCTATGGCCCCAGAGTGGGAAAGACAAGCTCGCCATTGCGAATCCAGAATGGTATTGGGAACGCGCGTAATCGTCCTCGAGATTGGAACGCGCCAAAAACAAATCCTTACCAAAGACCATTCTATGGCCCCAAGCAAAGCGTGGGAAAGACAAGCTCCTCATTGCGACTCCAGAATGCGGGTATTGGGAACGGACACAATGGTCCTCGAAATTGGAACGCAGCAAAGACAAACCTTAACCAAAACCCATTCTATGGCTCCAACCAAAGAGTGGGAAAGACATACTCGCCATTGCGAAACCAGAATGCGGGTAACGGGAACGGACAACATATTCCTCGAAATTGGAACGGCCCTAAGGCAAACCCTCACCAAAGACCATTCTATGGCCCTAACCATAAGGTGGGAAAGCCAAACTCGCCATTCCGATTCCAGAATGGTGTTGGGAGTGGACGTGATATTCGTCAAAAATGGAATACTCCAAACCCAAACCTTTACCAAAGACCATCCTATGGTCCCAACCACAAAGTTGGAAAGACAAGCTCGCCATTGCGAGTCCAGAATGGTTTTGGGAATGGACCTAATATTCGTCGAAACTGGATCCCTCCTAAAGCAAACCCTTACCAAATGCCATTCTATGGCCCCAACTATGAAGCAGAAAAGACAATAATTCCAGAAGCTCCTATGTTAATGCAAACCAGTGTGGTTAACACTCCACTTGGAAGAACTATCGCACCTAGAATTTCTCAATGGCTGTCTACAGTTCAACGCAGTCGAGTACCACATACTGGAGAGCTGAACAGAAGTCCTATTCGTGCTTTGGTCTCAACGCCAGAAATTGACAGCAGAACAACGGGTCTTACTGCACCGCGTTTGACAAGTGACTATCGGGCGCAAGAATATGCCATAGGACGAAAGTTGGAACCCTTACCAAGTCAAAGTCCTAATGATGTATATAATACAGGGGACGTTGCACTTCAAACTGTTTTATCAAACGTGAGCCCAAGCAACTTAATTCCCGAGAGTGTGTCGAACCAGCGGGCCACATCAAGAACAGGGTACATAGAAACTGAGACGGAAGACGAACAGACGCCAGTACCGAGGAAGTCCTATGTAGCTTCGAGCTATATTAGAAAGGAAAGCAGGTTGAACGATCCAAAGCTGATCAAGCTGAGATACATTCTCCCGAATCTAAAAAAGCGAAATCTCAATCAAGTGAGAGTTGAAGACGAAAAACAATTGGCTTACTCCATGTCAGGTACTGGAGCAAGACGGGGCGTTTCCACTGGTACTCGCAGTTTTGATAAACGTAGCTCGGAAACTAACTCGATAGAAAAGAAATCGTCCATACGTAAAGTAAAGGGACGCCAGAACTGGGGTATCATAAATGAGTTCGCGCCTAACGTTAGGCTTGCGACCATGATTCTGTTGAAGCAAAAGAGACAGAACGTACGCAAAAGGGCATTGAAGCAATTTTCTAAGCCTTCCAAAAAATCGTCTAAAAGAGTTAAATTTGCGGCAAAGGCGGCCACGAAAACGTGGGAGAGTCCAGGTCATAACGACGGAATACAAAACTTATCAGCTTCAAAGAAGCAAAACGAAAGCCAGGCATCTACGAGGCACAACGTTTTTTTCAAAATACATCATGCGAAGAGTCAAGGTTCTCCAAAGAGAAAGAAAGAAAAAAATACCAGAAATTTTATAAATGGGAGGAGCGATGGATTTTACATCAATCCACGTAAAGCATACCTAAACAGACAGTTCTCACCGTTTGATGGCATGGTTAATGAACGAAGATATGAGCCAAATGTCGATGGTAGAGAGCAGTTTCAGACCGCGCAGATACAAATGGCGGAGCGCATGCGTGAGATGCGATCTCGAGGTTTATTCCATTCCTTGGGCAATATCAACCCACAGTTCTTTAGTCGTGCTCCCTTCCGATATCCCGCCATGCCTATGCCACAACAGTTTGTGGCGATGCAACGATATGGATTACCAGCAAGAACCTTTCCGATTCGATACAGCAGGACGCCTTTTCCTCAAACACAAAATTATTTCGGCACTCCTTGGAATGCTGCATTGGCAAACAGTATGAGAGGAGCACAAGTAGAGGAGAGTGATAATGTTGGTGTAACCCCTCAGGACAGTTACGATCAGGAATCAGTACAACCAAATACGGAAGAAAACAATGCTCTTGAGACCTCCTCGCAAGTGGATAGTGGTAAACTTGCTAACAGCTATCAAAGCCCGATCACAGAACAAACCTCCCAGATTCTCAAAATAGAGGATAATAAAGCATTTGAAGGCCATCCTATTGTAAACACGGAAAATATCGATGCTAGTGGTCAAGGCGTGTACGGAAAGACAAACCCTCGAATGACAGGAATGCAAGTAACAGATGAATCACCTACGACGCTTAACAAGTGGTTCCCTGTAAGAACAGGCAAAGTATCGCCAATGAACGATCCTCGGACGTTCTCCTCTCAGTGGCCTTCTGGACTTCCTGGCCTGGACATCGCTACAGGATTTAATAACCTCCGAGCAAGGGGTTACTTCCCCGCAATGAATACCCCTGCAACATTCAATCGCTTTTACTACCAGAATAATGAACAGAGTCTTCAGCCTGAATTTGTCAAAGAGGAAAATACAAATAACGTTGCCTCAAATGGGAATAATATCGACGAAAGTAATACTCTGGCATTTAATCGAGGTTATCAGATACCATTTTCATCCCGTTTAATGATGCAACGATTTGGAATGAGCGGTACATCAGGTGAGGGATACTTTCCAAACCCATATCCCACATTCCCATTTACCAATTTCCCATACAGCAATTTTCCGAATCGTGGTAATTATAAGAGACGTGTTCTGAACAAACGTGAGTTACGTCATGGCAAGAACTCTTCCGAAGTACCCCGTGGGAAAGCTAAGCTGTTTAATGGACCATCTTCAGATGGAAAGAAAAGAAGTCACAATTCGAGCTTCAACAATTCCATTACATCCCAAAGTGCAAATTATACAATAAGTAAGGTGAACAAAGCGGCCGGGAAAACACATGCACACTCAAGTGAATCAAATATTCCCAACAAGAAAACTGTAAGTAAGCATTCCATGAGGATTCGAAAGAAGGAAAAATTGAGATCTACTAGAAATTTCGTAAATGCGGAAAATCATTATATGTACCCTCGTACTCCTCCAAATGTCTACTCGTTCACACCATTTGACACAGTTGCCAGCGATCCAAGAACGCGATTAATGTATCCCCAATTACAAACAGAAGACCTAATGAACGACTTCAAACGCAAAGGATACTCAGTAGCGAGCGGATCGTTTTCGGACTTTCCAGCCCTCACCAGACGGTGGCCAGCTGTTGGAGGATCGCAACTAACTCAACGCAGTCATGAACTTTCTTTTCCAGTCGGGCCACCCCAGTCCTTAATGGAACTGTCCCAAAAGGTAGACCAGTTTCCAGCTCAAGAGTTCGTTTCGAGCGGTACAGACCTGTCAACTGATACACAAACACAGGCTTCAAACGTAAATGACGGTCACTCGAGCGCACCTCAAGCAAGAGATTATCAACCAAACACTGTTAGTGCAGCATTGAATCTTTTTTCACCTCAAGAACCCTTAGACTCGTCAAACCAGCCTTCAATGCGAAAAGCTAGAGGCGAACCCAGTGCGGAAACGGAAACCGAGCAGAAAAGATCGGAGATCGTCAGGTCGCCATCGAGGTATTCATTAGGTGTGTTTGGCTTCTCTCAGAGCGCACAAGAACCTCCTCAGGGAGGTGTACCAGAGTTTCCCGAGCAAAGTTCATCTCAGCGAGGTGTACCGGAGTATCCCGAGGAAAGTTCACCAGAATTTTCAGAAGGTACCCAAGGAATACAAGAGAACGAATTCCAGGGGAATAGACAGGGTTTCGCCGAGGGAGTAGAAGCATATTCACCACAGGAAGATGATGGCGCTCAAGATGTGCCTGGAGAAAGTGAGTCGGACGTAACTTCTGGTTTGCTTGACGGTTTGGATAATGCACAAGCGAGTTTACTTAAACAGCATATTGGTAACTTTGCGCCAATGAAAGGTGTAAGCATGGGAAATTTTCCTCCGTTGAGATCTTACCAGAAGGGATGGACACAACCTCCTCCAGCAAATATTTTGTCACCGGCCGAGCGACAAAAGGAAGTCTTACGGCAAAATGCTATCGCTCGACAGAAAGCACTTCTCCAACAACGAGCTACGTTTAGCACCAAAGGAAATATTCAAGGAAATATTCTAGGTGGCACTGCACCAGGACGACTTAGCCACAGGCTACGTTTGCCAAATCTATCTCTAAACACTATAGAGAAACTGATTGATTCCGAGACTGGGGAGCAATCCAAAGATGATTATAGTACAGGTGTCCATGATTATGGTTCCAGTTCCAAGGGCCCTGCAGCGGGCAAAATAGCTGATGAAAATGTGGAAGTCCAGGATTCCTCCGAGCAAACGGGTGTGTCAGACTGGAACGTACACAACAGCCCCAAGGAAAATGGAAAATACGTGCATAATTTTGACTGGAAGTCACCTTTGACGAGCCACTCACAGGCACCATTCAACTTTAATTGGAAACTTGAAAGAGCACTGACACAGTGGAAAGAACCGACCAATTCAAACCGCGATACCGCTAATCCTGGAGAAACATTGTCGGACAGTCCACCAGAGAATGTATTTGTTCCACCAAAAGGTTCAAACAATAATCCTGACGTTGTCCCTGGATATACTTTTGATACTCAAGGACAGCGATCGGGACCATTGTTTCTACCCAACCCGCCTCCCGAACTTGAAGATGACAGCAGTGCGGAAACAGTTCTAATGGTTCCAGCGTCAGGAAACAAGTTGAAAGGAGAGGCTGGAGCGAAAAAGGAAACCATCAGTAAGAAGAGGAGTCAGAGGAAGACCAAAGCGATCTAACCAGGACATAATGTTTTAATTTTGTCTTTTAAGAGATAAAATAAATTGTTCCTCCCGCGAGTTTGCGGGAAGTAAAAGCACGTTACGTATATAATAGTTAGCATTCTGCGCATTTCCCGGAGACCTCCTATTTGGCAGTGACGGGAATGCTCGTTGTAGCGGTTTTCGTTATTTTCAAATGTCCATAGTTACAGCTATAGAAGTAACTTTATTTAAGTAAACCAGAAACTGTTGATTAATTAATTTATAATTTATTATAGTGCTTTCAAAAACCCTTTCGCGCTACTAAAAGCTGTGAAAAAATCAGTTAATGATTGCTTTGGAATTGGTGCCTCTTAGCGGTAATTTGGTTCACATCTGCAAAACTAGATTCTGGTTAGTTTGAAGTGTTCCGTCTAGAATTTCCGACTTCACTAGCATTCCCGTGAATTTCAGTTAGATTGGAGTTCCTATCCAGGCCTGATTGTCTCTTTCTATCCACTCACACATTATTACATGCATGAAAAGAAGCGTTGTGTTACGTATAACAGTTTTCGAGGGCATGCACGGTTCTCTAGCTATCACACGGTCAACATTTTAGTAACCAAGATTGAGATATTTTAACTTATCCTTACTTACTGATGGCCATTCAGATCTTTGAAGTAGTTCTAAGAATTTGGTGATACATCAAGACGATATTCCCTTGTTGAGGGTTCGCATCACAGGTTGACAAATTTGATAACCGTTAATTAATAGAAAATGAAATAATAAGCATTACGAATTATAATGCCCAGCGGACTTCCAACCAATCACAAGCTCAAATAATATCGACTACATGTTAACTAACAACTTTTTATTTCAAGTAGAATTTTAGAGATTATTAGCTATCTATACAACATAACCATAATGTCTGGCCCATGTCTCCCATGGGGATAAGGAACTAAGTCATATACAACATAACAGCTATAAAATACAAACAAGATAACAGCCAAAAAGACCTATATATTCACTATAGAATAAACATGTCTTCGTAGAACGAAGCATATATCATTAGTTCACAAGTAAAACTTAGCACATACAGTCGAAGCTCCCGTAAGCGGACACCCTCGAGAAATAGAAAAAGTGTCCGCAACTGGAGTTGGCCGGTTACGGGAATGTGTAAATACAGAGTCTGTATGAGCTAGAGTTCAAACGGTGTTTTGGCAAGGCGGCCGCAAGTAGAATTGTCCGCTTACGAGAGTTTCCGCTCAGAGAGCTTCGACTGTATTTCATTAGTGCTTTATTATTTTGTATCAGGAAACGATAAAATTCGTTGTTGTTGTTGTTGTTGTTGTTGTTGACTGAGAAACGTTGTAAGAGTTCCTGTTTAATTTCATTTCATTAAACGTTTTAAAAAGGGAATGTCGCAACAATCCATTGGCAACCTTAAGAACAAGGCGAGGTTTACATAATGCACTTTAGGTCACTTTGGATCTGTGTCATGTTGTCTTGTTCCTCTTAGGCTATCCCATTTGCCTTTCTGTTTTTGTGACCGCTAGACGTATGTCTAGTATCAATAACATAATCTAATAAAACACTCAGTAACTGTTTTGGGGTATAAAAAGGAGAGCGAAGATGCCATCTTGACCATTCAATTTGAAACCAAACCCTACTGCTATAAACTCTACAGATCGATCAACCCTTGTTGTCGTTGTAGCTCACTCGCTTTAGGACCCGCTAGGCCGTTCTGTTATGTTACATCACAACTCGTGAATACTTTTAATCCCTATACTGCACATTTTACAATACGCCTTACCAAAAATTTCACTAAGGTCTACAGAGTCTCACGTAGCACCACATGGAACAAGTTCCCAGTTCCTCTACACCTTTTTACTGCCAATTGATAGTTATGTTTCCGAGCCTATTGGGTGTCAGGCAGCTGCTTAAGCTTAACGAAGTCCGTTAGTGTCTGTGAAGTCAGTCCACTATAACTGTGGACTGTGAGGGGAAAATGTTTTCCCAAAAGGAAAAACATTTTCCCCAAAGACACAGCAACAGGTCAGTGATAATCACTGGAAACCATGTTGAGTTCAGCTTACAAGCATGAATCAGGCCACAGCGCCTCCAACACAACCCTTATAGATACAAAACAAAAATTGGTTCAGTGGCTCACTTTGTCCTAGAATTATTACATGCTGAGGTGGTGCTGTAAAATGTGACTCAACTCAGTTTCAAAGACCTACTCAAATGCACTATCTCAGCAAAGTTAAGCCCTGACAAGTCTTGTATTACATGTACACAAATACATATTTTAGATAATATTTTACATTTTTGGTATAATTATGATACTATTATTAACTGCTACCCAAGGCACCTCTGACAAATATAGCAGGTTCTTAGGTGACAAGAAGATGAAATACGTTTCCAGAATGAACGAAACATTTTAAAATATTTTTTCATGTCATCACCTGTCCATCTTTTGTTCATGCTATTTAGTTTTTCGTAATTAAAAGCTGGAGAATGCGTGTATAGTAAAGGAACAAACGAGCGTACACGATAATGGTAATTATCATTATCATTATCATTATCATTATCATTATCATTATCCCTATTGTGATGTCTGTAACGAGACCCTTTGCGTCTCCGCGAAGCTAAACGCGGTTCGTGTCGACTGGCAACTTTCCTGGCTGCTTTGATCAGGGCATTGGCTAAAGCCTTGCCAACCCTGTTTACGGAATATTCATTGTTACTACTGTTGGACCTTAAGTCTCGGGGAGGTGCATCTTGTGGAGGAACCACTTGGTATGGCTGTCCAGGAGGGATTTGAATAGGCCTAGGAGGCTGCTGTTGTTGTTGTTGTTGTGGTGGTGGTGGTGGTGGTGGCTGTACGGCAGGGGTAGAGACAGGGGCAAGATTGGGGTTCGGCAGCGTGCTAGGTGGGGCTTGCGACAAGGCCTGCGACAATGCCTGCACTAATCTCGTGTTGCTGATTGGTTGAATACCTTGCTGCATGTTTTGAGCCAAGGCTTGTACCAATGCAGCCGTTAGAAGGTCAGGAGGCTGGCTACGTGCCTGAGCTTGACCTGCGGCAAGAGACAGTGCGGATGCAAGAGCATTGGGCTGAGACTGGGTCATCGATGAACGAATGGCATTTGCAAACATTCCTGTTAGACCGTTGTAAAGAAAGGAATCATACCCTGCTGGGCCTTGTGGCATAGAAGACAGCGGACTAGGAAACTGTTGAATACCAGATAACGAAAGAGGTGATGGAAACATAAGCGGAGATGGGTACTGCTGAGGCATCTGCAACTGTTGGGCCAACGGCGACGCGTATGAAGACCATGGTGAGTTCATAGCCGGTAGCATTGGTGATTGAAGACCGCTCATCCCCATGGGGTACATGGACCTTCCTTGAGGCAAAAACCTGTTCATGAGAAGGGAGGACATCGGAGATAAAGGAGATAATCCCATGGCTGGGTTAGACATTAAAAGGTTGTTAAGGTCTCCCGCAGGTGATGGAGGTGCTGATGAAGACACCGTTATTGCAGCTGGTGGTGATGCGGCAATAGTAACTTGCCCTGGAGGAGCGGGCAAACCTGCTGGAGCGACAACGGGCGAAGGGGCGGCTATTATAGTACGAGGAGGCGAAGCTTGAGCTACATACATTGGAGGAGCAGGCAAGGGAGCAGGAGCGGATTGAAACACAGGCTGTTGGTACATCATGGTGGGTGGAGCTTGTTGGGGTTGTTGAGGCTGGGATGCCAAAACATATTGTGGTGGTAGTGGCGCTGGCGGTGGGGTGCAATAACATATTGTGGTGGTGGTGGTGCTGGCGGTGGAGGTGCAATAATATATTGTGGTGGTGGTGGTGGGGGTGCCGGCGCTGGTGCGAAAGCGTATCGTTGTTGAGGTGGTGATTGAGCAGGCTGTGCCATTATTATCTGAGGTTGCTGAGCGGGTAGTGACGCCTCTGGTGCGGCCGGCATTTGTGCAAAGATTATCTGTGGAGTGGGCTGCGCTGCATATTCTCCATATGGAACTGGTAAAGTTAAAGGGTAAATACTTGGTGCCGTCGGTGTTACCGGAACGCTTTCGTGCTGCTCAGCCTCAGTGTCACCGTTTCCTCCTTCGATCTCTAGGTTCAGATTAATGTTGGCCGCGCTAGTTGGCGACGCTCTTTTGAGCAAGGGAGTTGCAGCCTGGATGGCTATGACCTGTGGCCTCTCTGTCGGTTTTGTAGTTGGTAAGGGGGTGGTTAATGGGGTGGTCAGTGGGGTTGTTAGCAGCGGGGTTGTTATTGGAGGCAACGTAGTTGGTGTTGTGGGTGGTGTTGTGGGTGGTGTTGTGGGCGTTGTTAATGGGGTTGTGGGTGTTGTTAACGGTGTTGTGGGCGTTGTGGTAGGTGCTGCTGTTGAAGGTGTAGTTAATGTTTTTTGAGTTGTTGGTGGCTCGGTTGCCTTTGTAACCTCCTCATCAAGTTTAAAGGCTTCGTCTTTGCTGTTGATTGTGTTATCGGGTGGAAGAACAATGTAGGGTTCATCGTCTACAACCGGTTCATTGTTGGCAATCTGCTTTTTGTAAATCTTTGGGTCATACCAGGGATGCAAGGCTGGATCATTATACCAGTAATGCTTCTTTACAGACGGCACCTTATTCCTCCTCCAAATGAAATCTGTCAAAATAGGTAAAATCGTTTAGGAAAATGACTTCTCAGAAGTTAACCTACTAATTTGATTGGTTCCCTACTCATCTCAGAGGCAGTAAACCCTATGTAGCTTATTTGGAAATACCGTGAATAGCAGAAAATGTTCGTCTTTATTCTATTTTAATTTCCTCGCAGAAATTTCGAGATTTTCCCTGTGATTTGTATATTATAAAAAAATTATTCGCCTCATGTGAATATTTAGTAAATAAACCCCTTCAGGCAGCTGGTATGTCGGAGGATAATGCCCGCGGCTGCGAGATTGTCCGTGAAATGAACATTTGGTCAAGAGGCGAAGCTTCGAGGGAAAATGTGAAATTTTGAGGACCAGAAAGGCAGCTACAATATCCAGTGGATATTAATCATTTTATGTTGTAATCAATGTCCTTGGTATTGATTGGAACTGTAGTCTGTTCTTATATCACGGAAAGAAATGTATATAGCATACCGTGTATTTTAAAACTTCATCTCTTACAAAACAAATATATACGTACGTATAGTTCAGGTTACGGAATGTTTTTTGTTGTCATGACCAGGCTTAGCTATGTATAGTTAAAAGTAATGAATCTAAGAAATATATTCATCAGCAAGTCAGCGGCACAAGCACTCACTGATGAATAACTGTTTGTTCTACCAAGCCTAACACATAAAAATCAGTTCATGGATTATATTCCTTAACTCTTGGAATTGAAGACGCAGAAACTTTTAACCCTACCTCTCGCCTGTTTTGACCTTGTACTACCAGTGCTAGAGAATGCAATTCTTTTCTTTTTACGTCGCAAAACTTTCGTAATCGAGTAGCCATTTGTAACCTTCACGCGATTGACATTTGTATTGTCTGAAGGATTTTTGTTTTCCGGATGGTCGCCATTGGTCGAAGCACCTTCCCATTCGGAAAATCCCCTTTTGAAATAAATTGTCTTCAAATGTGTTTTCTTCCTGTGATAAAAACCACTTCCAATAGGTATAGTTGCTATGAAGATCAGTGATAAAAGTAACATGACAAACAATCTTTCATGGAAGGAATATCCACTTTTCATCTTTCTCCGAGCGAATTATTGACCCTTTTGACGTTCATTTCTCCGCACATAACATGGCACCCAACATCGTGGTTATCTCCTCCCGATGTATAACTCTTGAGAAGAGTGGCGAATATTGTATCTTTAAGGAATCGACATCGTTAGATTGCCGTAAATATTGCCTTCAGAGCTTTGTTTTACTTAGGGTACATAATTAACCAACTCATCGTTTAAAAATTAATATCGTGTACTAGAAACCTAGTGTAGTTAAAAAGGCCGACAGGTCCAATCAGGTGCTAGAGGAAATCCTTATACAACAGATTTTTGTACGGAGCAGCTTCGTTTACAAAGATTGAACTGCAAGAAGATCATTGATAAACGACACGCTTAATACGAAGAACACTTTTTTAATATCTCTTCAAGTTGACCGTATGTTGAATACAAGCTTGTTTTGACTGGGACAAAGACGAAATAACTGTAGTATAATTGAACCGATGAAATGTAGGTCGACCGTGTTATCTCACAAAAAAACTATCTTGAAGGAAGACATGCTGTGTTGGGTGGGGAATTACAAGAAAATGTACATTTTGGGAGGGTTTTCTGGGTGAGGCGGATGAAGGCGGGTGGAGGCGAAGCCACGAAGGTGGCCTTTTTCAGACATCGTTCTACAATGGCATAATAAAGTCACCCACAGTGACATGATATTGTCTTTTAAATTTGATAGGTATACACGGAAATACAAAGCTGCATTCACGGTTGTTAGTCGTTAAGCTGGCTATTCAGTCCTTGAAAGTTTGGAGAACACTTTCACCCCCATAATATAACAAAGTTCAACGAGGTGCCTGTCTTAATCTTAAAATTTGAACATTTGTTAAGTACAAGTTCTAATTCAGGAAACTGGGTCGGAAAAGATGTAAACAGCATAAAATCTCACGAAAAAAGATAATGTGGATTCACCACGCAAAACCTAAAATTTCAAGTGTGTGTCAAGCAAACCCTTGTTCGGTTACACCTGTTCAATCCGGACAATGCAGCGACCAGCTTGTAAACGGGTGGTCTTGAATATTAAATTTATGGAACGTTCCATGTGAAAGTAACCATACAAGAGGCTCTGTTACCCGAATTTCTCTTCTATCCTGATCTTATGAAAAAAATGAAGCTTCAGTACATTTTGACCATGAGAATTGCCTGGTTATGTATCTTTTTATACACGTTCGTTTTGTGTCCTGTGTCGGCGAGGCACGAAAGATCAACGAAACATCATAGCACCCGATTCAAGTTATTGCATAAGATTCATTCGAGGTTAAACAACCATCACAAGAAACATATCACCAAGAGTTACCAGCATGGTAAGAATGATACAGGTTAATCATTATAAATGTAACGAGACTACTTCTTATACTTAACACTGTTTACTCGGTGAGATCACGGACGGTTACATGTAAATATACCTTTGTCAGTTTCGACAGGACTATAAATGAACGGCATTTATATGGCCAGACACCATTGAGCGATGCCTGACATCCGTTCTATAACATATACGATGTACATATACATATACATATACATATACATATACATATACATATACATATACATATACGATGTACTCCTTTCTGGATTTGGGCGTGCCTTTATGAGCATTAAATGCAATAATCTGTGTGAACCGTAATTATAATACTGGTATATTGACAATAGTACGCTTTTTGTAACATTTCCTGTTATAAAGCCCTGTTGATTTGGGTGAAAAACCTCGTATGGACAAGTACCCGGTAAGAAAAAGAAACCAAAACTAACTTCTTCGATTTACTTTTTCAGAGCTGCCAAGTCTACCAGCTCAAGTGAAGCATGGGCATCTATTTCATTCTAAGTTCAAACACAGAAAAAAATCGATCAATACAAAAGGTTCAACAAAAGGGGTCATTGTTAAAGTAAATGGACAAAATGTGTACTCCAGCGATGCTGCAAATTCCTCATGGAACACTAGCTTGCCAACACCATCACCAGTTCCAACGACAACTCCTACCCCACAAACACATAACATAAACCTTCACATAAACCTAACTAAGGCTCCAAGTCCTACTGACAACGAAATAAACCAACCAATGGTTATGGCTGCGGCACCTGGATTACTTTCTCCACCTAAACCCCAGACAATTGTGGCTCTTGTACCTTCGATGGCATCTCAACCTGCACAAGTCCAAAGTCAACCTGCACAAGTCCTAGGTCAACTTCCACAAGTCCAAGGTCAACTTCCACAAGTCCAAGTTCAACCTGCAGTGGCCCCTCCTCTGCTTCCTCAAGTACAGCCTCCGGCACCACTGGCTATTCCACCTGTCGCAACAGCACCACCTACAAAGAAGGGCGAATCTAGTTTAAGTAAGATACTACTGACCGCTGCATTATTAAAAACACCTATCAGGAACAGACTCTTCCCAAGGCGCTACACAAGGTTTCCCGTCGATGCTTCAAAACCTTTTAACGCCTAATGCTTCTCCGCTTCCAGCCGGATGGCCATCGATGGGATATCCCCCGTTTGGTTATCCTCAAGCCGCGGTTCCGCCAATGGGATATCCACAACTAGGATATCCCCAAGCTGGGGTGCCAACATTGAGGAACCCAGCACTGGGATTTCCCCAGTAGCAGCACAACCAATGGGATATCCGGCAATAGGAGGCAACCTGGGAGGGCTTAATTTGGCAAAGCCAGCTATTATGGGATATCCTGCCATTGGTACAAACATGGGATATCCTGCCGGTAAGAACCAAAACATGCGAGATCCTAATAGGTTGAACACAAACCTGGGATATCCTGCCGGTGTGAACCCAAATCTGGGATATCCTGCCGGTGTAAACCCAAACATGGGATATCCTGCCGGTGTGAACCCAAACATGGGATATCCTGCCGGTGTAAACCCAAATCTGGGATATCCTGGCGGTGTGAACCCAAATATGGGATATCCTGGCAGTGTGAACCCAAACATGGGATATCCTGGCAGTGTGAACCCAAACATGGGATATCCCGGCGGCGTGAACCCAAATCTGGGATATCCTGGCGGTGTGAACCCAAACATGGGATACCCTGCCGGTGTGAACCCAAATATGGGATATCCTGCTGGTGTGAACCCAAATCTGGGATATCCTGCTGGTGTGAACCCAAATCTGGGATATCCTGCTGGTGTGAACCCAAATCTGGGATATCCTGCTGGTGTGAACCCAAATCTGGGATATCCTGCCGGTGTGAACCCAAACATAGGATATCCTGCAGGTTGGAACCCAAACGCCAGATATCGTGACGATGGTAAACAAACATTAGGAAACACTGCTGGTGCGAACGAAAACATGGGGTATCCTGCGGTTGGTGGTCAAAACATGGGAAATCCTGCGGGTACTACTCAGAACATGGGATATCCTGCTGGTGGGAACCAAAACATGGGTGATTTACCGAATGCAGCTCCAACAATAGGAAACTTTCTTAGTAGACTTTCTCCTACGCCCTCTACTAATTCTGTTCAAAACCCTGGTATATCCCCTGGGAGCGTCGCTGCTCCACTGCCAGGTCCAAGCCCTGGTGTACTTCCTAATTTGGCACCCGTTGGCACCCCTGGGACACTTCCTGGTCTCGGTCAAACTCAGGGCCAAGGCGCTCCTCCATTACCAGCTGCAACGCTTGGTGCACAACCTAATGTAGCACCTGCAGGGACCCCTGGGACAGTCACTGGGGTCGGTCAAGGTCAAGCTCAGGGTCAAGGTCAAGGTGAAGCTCAGGGTCAAGGTCAAGGTCAAGGCGCTGGTACAGTTCTTCCTGCGAGTACTTTAACAGTTCCATCGACGTCTGCAGGCGTTCCTGGAAGTGATCCCATGAGTTCGTGTTGGTGTGGATGCGAGGCCGACTGCACTCATCCATGCGACCTATGCAATACTAGCACAGATAACTACTATAATAGCAATCAGAACAATGGAGGTACCGTATATTCTACCAATACCTGAAGTACGCTATCTTTAGTATTTGGCTTTGCTTATGCAGCAAATATTTCAGCTTTTTAAAACTTCATAACAACTGGGAAAAGTATACTCAGAAAACGTACAGAAAAGAGACGATTGAATTCCAGAGACACAAGAGAACGGAAGTTCTATGTACATCTACTTCCACAAGTAATCCGTTCCGATCTATTTTGTACTTGAATGGAGTCTAACAATAGAAGGCAAAACAAAATACTCTGACTTCTGGTTTATGCATGCAGCATATTATGACCTGTTACCGAATGTCATATACGAGGAGACATTTTCTAAGTCCAAGACTAGATCCACACCAAGAAACTGAATGCAATTCATTTCAAAGCAGGAATAGTTACGAAGATGTCTAGTGAAGGATCTCTTACGATTCTCACGCATTGCACGTGAGCTCTTACTATAGAAGAGCCACCTCGTCTCACATCACATCACGTGCATGTGTTAATGTAATAGAGTGCCAAAACATTTATAACTTTTCCCCTTCTTCAGTGGTTTATTCATCGTTAAACCACTGAAGAAGGGCAAAGCCCAAAATGTTTAGTCCTAAGTTATAAATGTTTTGGCACTTTTATATACCTTTTATGAACTTTGTTCTTAATTATTATTATTATTATTATCAAATAACGATGTTGTGCTTGTTTGTCCACAAATGTGGCATTTTTACAATAAATACTGATTAAAAACCTTCACTTCGTCATTGGCTCATACCTTAGCTGCAAGATGACATAAGCAGTTATGATATAAGCATTAATTTTTGTTCCGGCTAAACGAAAACAATCCCAAATTTCATTTTGTGAACAATTGAAAAACAAGCAGTACCATGTAAATTAAAAGTACTGTAAACAGCACGACATGAAAGTCACACACTAGCCGAGGGTTTTATCCACAAATAGTAAACGTTGGAACCATCTTGCATAGCATAATAAACAGTACCACATAATAATTAAATTAAAGTAATACGTAAAAGTAAAGTTCAATAGCTTTCATTACACTAGTGGTCACATACTGATGTTTCTTGCACAGAAGTAAAAGTGAAAGGATCAGTTTTTTAGGCAGTGAAATGGTTATATTTCCGACTCCTCATCCATTTCTTCCTCAAGATCAGATGCCATATTTCGATCAAATCTCGAGAGATCGATCGCGGGTTAGAATCTGTAAGCCTCACTCTGACATCCGGGTAGTTCCGGTCAGTGGAGACGTATCACAATAAACAAAGCGCGGTGCATCACGGTAAGTGACAAAGGGTCTGTAATGAACCACACACAAGCGTAGTCTGAAATGTCAGCCGCCTCCTCGTCCCAACCCCCCGTGGGGCCACGGGGGGTTGGGGCGAGGAGGCGGCTGACACTTCAGACTACACACAAGCGTATAAGTTCCATGATCGACAACCACGGGACAGTCACTAAAATGACACAGGAACAAAGGAATTTAATTTACAAACCATTTAAATGGCCATGCAAAAGCCTGGTGAATGGAATAAAATGTCTCTGCCTTCCTCTGTCAGTGTGAAATAACATTGACGGTTAATGCGTCTAATCCATAGCTGATTCGCAAAGACAGATTCCATGGACGAATCATTCATTGACACTGCACCAGTCGGTCTGGCCAGTCCAGTAAATGGCCTTGCATTTCTTGGAAAACAAACTAGGGAAAGAAAAAATCGTGGATATGATTCGTTATTATGAGATCAATTATTACAAGAGAAGAATAAAATCGGTTTCATTTTCTGTTCCCAAAAAATTATTACACCGCTAACTCGCTTGATGTTATCTCTGTCGATGAAGACGATAGGCAAACACGTACAACTAAATTCAAAGTTGCGATTGTTGCGGTTTATTGGATTCTATCGGTCGCCTGGTTGAGAGATACAATTGAAGTAAAGTATCGTGCTTAAAAGAAGACTACTTTTTGGCAATAATTTTACGAATGTCTTCATTTCCTGATACCTAACAAAACCACGTGACCATTTCAAAGCTGAGCAGTATCTAACCGGGGAAACCATGACTTGACGCTTTCTATGCGTTGGTCGCCGATCTAAAGACACGTGCACTGCATACAGTCTATTAGATTTTACTCACAGGAATGATATGGTGGATCGCCACACTATCACAATGCGAGGTCGCAATTTTCTAAATTGAATAGCATACAGCTTTTATACACAATCAAAAAGCAATTAAAACACACTTATCTTGACCGCCTATTGACAAATCAAATTAACCTTTTTCATAGCAATTGAAGATTACAGTGGGAGAATATCGTATAGTTTACTGTAATCAAAATATGGACTCCGGTAACACCATGGTTCATAAGGGAAGTTTGGTTTCAAATTCTATCAAATAGTTTGGAATGGGATCCAGAATCCGGTATGTTATGACGTTTTAGTGCTCGAAAAATATGCATGATCTAGCCAAAAATCATCATTGCATTTGATAGTTCAGTGATATTCTATCAAACACTTAACTCCAAGATTTTTAAAGTTAAAAAAGAAACAATAACAAGGAGGATGAACAGTGCGTACGCGTATAAACAAAATATTGGAAACAACGTACGGCCCAACAATACACAACCAGTTTGTCTACTGGTGTTCATAAATGATTGATGCACGGCTTTCGCGATAAACGAGGGCAAATATAGTACTTTCTTGCCAAGCGAGAAAATGGAGAGAAAGAAGCGCTCTGACAGATAACTTGTAGGATGAAAGTCAACAGGCGAGTCTTTCTTCTATGGCACGCGCTGTGTGTAAATTGGGTGGTTGTTCAGGCAGGACATCGTCGGGAACACGGCGACCAAAGGTCACGACAAAATCTGACGTGAAGCATAGGATATACGAGCCAAGTCATTATTTCTTTTCTAAGAGAATCCATGGTAAGTAAGGCCGTTAAATACGAGGTAGACCTAAATTGTAATAAGTAAGTCTAGTCAAGAATAAGTTACAATAAATAAACTTGGTTTTGTGTATCCTTTGCTACACTCTGATGTGTAGCTTAACATATACGAACCAAGTTACTGTTTACTTTCTAATAGATCAGTAGTGAAAATATGGTCCATTCTAAATCTATGGTGAGTAAGACAGTCAGACATATGTTAAAATCTCGTATATGGAACAAGTCTAGTATAATAACATGATAATACAACCAGTGTTTTGGCATATTATGGCATCAATAATCATGGTAGTTTTGTCGCTTAAATGTTTAACGATAAATGTAAACAGAACGTAAAGTTCCATTTTTTATTCCTACAAATTTTACTGGAATGAAATATTCAAATTGTTGTGACTATTGCCTCGATGACTTTGTATTACATGTAATTCTGTTTCGATCACGGACTGAAATCAACGCTGCCTTTTTCGGTCTCAAAGCTCATATGAATTAACGCAAACTCAGAATTACAAGTTATCCAATACTTTCGTTTTATGCTGCGTTTCAAACCAATAGCTTGCGATTAAGCAAAATTAAGCAAAAAAGTGACACAAAAAGTAACAGAATTGTGTCGATAACTTACAAAATAAGTTTGTACACTAGCATAAATATCCAAGGATCAGCTTAATCCTGTTTCATTCATTAATCCCTTCACTCCTAACAAATCGCTTAGTTTAAATTTGAGAACGAATCATTCTTCAAAATATAAAGGAACTGTTGTGATGTGACGGTAAGCCGGCATCAAGTCGGAATCACCCTGAAGTTAATAAAGGTAAATTAATTACCCTAGCGAATTTGAAAAGCTAATTACTCCACTCAGAACAATCCACAAAACAATTGTCAAAACAATCCTTCCTAACAATTGTCGATATTCAGTATTCCTCTTTATTCTTGGAACCTATTCATTCAATATCCATGATCAAGGTGAAGATGATAAAGTTAAAGCAACATTTTTACGCACACAGTTTGTGTTTAAGTTTGTAGAAGTTTGTGGTGAAGCTAATATTTCACGTTAACACAACATAGTAAGAATCCACACTGTCAGGAGTCTTGTACAAGAAAATAAAACTTTTGACGTCCTTGTCTTATTTATCTGTAGAGGGTAACAGTTATAATTTAACATTTTCTATTTTAGGTGCTTTACATCAGTCCCTTAATGGGCGAAGATCCATCATCAAAAATAACAAGCGAACTTTCATTCAGCGAAAGATTCACATCAAAGGCGCACCAAGGACAGTCGTCGTGACCGTAAATGGACAGCGAGTTGACACTAATACTGGTGGCGCAATATTGCCTGTACAGCCACCAAAACCAGTTGTAATACCTGTAAGGAATTCGCCTATTAACCTTCACATCAATCTTCAAAGAAAACAATATGATGCAAACTTTATCCCTCAACGGAAACAACCTATAATAATTGCTAACCCAAATCCACCTCAACCTATGCGACCAATTGTGATTCCAATTCCAATGGCACCACAAGCACAACTTCCACAGCAATTAGTATTACCAGTCCCCACTCCCTCCTCCTCCTGCTTTGCTCCCAGCACCTGTCCAACCTCTTCCAGCACCTCTTCCAGCACCGGCGCCAGTTGCCATTCCAGTTCCAGTTCCAGTTCCAGTTCCAGCGCCTGCACCACCACTTTCAGATAAAGACGACACTGACCTCGCGAGCATCCTTCAGACAGCTGCTCTGTTAAACAGTCTTGGTAAAAAGGAGGAAAGTCGTCCAGTCATGCCGCCAATCATGCCGCCATTTTTTCCTCCTATGGCGTATCAGCCACCTTTCATGGGGTATCCCCCAGGTGGGCTTAATCAAGGATACCCGGCAGGTGGACAAAATCAAGGATACCCGGCGGGGGTAGAAATCCAAGTCAGGGATACCCGGCCGGTGGAAATGCAAACCAGGGATACCAACCCGGGGAAATGAAAACCAAGGATACCCGGCTGGTGGAAATGAAAACCAGGGATACCCAGCCGGTGGAAATCCAAATCAAGGATACCCGGCCGGTGGAAATCAAAATCAGGGATATCCGGCTGGTGGAAATGAAAACCAGGGATACCCGGCTGGTGGAAATCCAAACCAGGGATTCCCGGCTGGTGGCAATCAAAAACAGGAAACACAAGCCAAACCTGCTGCAGGGAGTAATCCTTTGGCGGCCTTATCTGGAATCCTACCTTTGCTGCTGCCCATCAATTGCCGATGTGGATGCGAAAGTAGATGCCCAGATCTATGTGGCCTTTGCAAAGGCGTTGATGAAGAGATCTTTGACACAATAGCGTGTTGCAAGGCAATGCCGTGCCCATGCTCAAGTACTGGAGCAGTTACGACACAGCCAGCAGGAGCTGCGGTAGCCCCTGTAGGAGCTCCGGTATCCCCAGTGGGAGCTGTGGGAGTCCCTCAACCTCAAATACCGAATCCTTCTACTCAAGCTATTGCCCCCGGTCAGAATTACCCAGCATTACAACCTGCTTCAGCACCACCGCTTCCTTCTTTAGGTCAACCGAATCTCATTCCTCCACCGCTACCTCTTTCAGCGCCACCACTTCCTGGTCTTCCATCACAACCTGCTTCAGCGCCTCCACTTCCTGGTCTTCCATCACAACCTGCTTCAGCGCCTCCACTTCCTCCTTCATCAACTGCATTGACACCACCTCAACCTGTTGGCCCAGCACCTCAACCTTCTTTACCCGGGCCTCAGCCTCCGCTTCCCCCAAACCAGAGATTTCACCTCCAAACCCAGGGCTAACTCCTCCAAACCAGAGATATCTCCTCCAACACCAGGGCTAACTCCTCCAAAACCAGAGATTGCTCCCAAACCAGAGATTCCAGTTCCAGGTCCCCCTGGGTCAATTACTGCACCTAAGCCAGAGATTTCAGTTCCAGGAACTCCTGGGTCAGTTGGGCCACTCAAGCCAGAAATTTCAGGACAAGGAACGATTCCTCAACCTGGAACAAACGTTCCGCAAAAACCTGCAATTGAAGGACCTGGACCTGGACCTGCACCTGCACCTGGACCTGCACTTGGACCTGCACCTGGGCTGGCACCTGGACCTGGACTTGGACCTGCACTTGGACCTGCACCTGGACCGGCACCTGGACCTGGAGCCGCGCCTGTATTGGGACCATTGCCTTCTGGACCGGGATCACCCAGTCCTGCAGGCCCAGGAGCTCCGGGTGCATTAGTTCCTCCTCCACCAGACAACTCAGGTCCTATCAAGGTTCCGCCTGTACCTGTACTACCTGGTGCATCGCTACCCAGTGGTGAGTATGATACAAATATAACGTTCAAAGGGTCATAATATCAAGTTGTTTTAGAAGCAGAGAGTCGCATAGCAGGCAGTCAATTCGTTTACGCCTTTGATCGGCAAAGAATATAGAATATGCACTTGCTTCTGATGGCAGCATTCTGCATTACGAGATGGATAATTCTGGTTAACCTTCTATTTAAGAGGTTCTAGATGGGGAACTAAAAATATCAGTTAGGTCACCAGTTGTCAGTTGAAGGATGTTATGTTTGAGATACTATTTGTCAGTCAAAATGTCGAGTCATCTGTCAATCAAAATTTGGGCTGTTTGTCACTTAACTTCACCCAGACCCTCACACACGGTCACTCATGAAATGAACATCAAGTTTACTGGTTCTAACAAGAGTGCTTGTTTGTTTCCATTCAGGCACAAATAGATTTCATGCAAATTCAGGTTGTTAAGTCGTAGGAAGCTTCGGATGTAAACAATATAGATAATTTCTCTCTACCATGTTATGACTGGGAGACGCGGTGGCCTAGCACGTTCGACTCTGTATCGAGAGGTCCGGATTTGAGCGATGGACGGGGTCATTGTGTTGTGCTCTTGGGCAAGACATGCACTTTGCTTTTTATAGTATAGAGTGCCTTTCTCTTCCCAGAAGTAAAAAAATAATACGTTCGGCCGGCGACGAAATGCTTGGAGGGAGGGGGGAGGGGGGTAACCTGCGATGGACTAGCAATCCATCTAGGAGTAGTAGTGATACACCTAGTCGGCTTCATGCTACAGAAACTGGGATAAGCTCCGCCAGTGTGGGCCAGTTGTTGGCCCGAGTGCGGCTTTACCTTAATAATGGAGGATTCGGGCAGATCCTATTGACGACCCAAACATTTATCTTTAAAGAAATGAGTCAAGTGGTTTTTCCTTGTAGGATAACAGACAGTGTAATGCATAATATTCCTGTATACTGTTACTGTCATTCATTTTTATTGCTCTACCTTCTTGTATCGAGCTTATATCGGTTTCCTTAGCATGAAGCCGACGAGGAGTATTGCTACTCCCCCTGGATGGGATGCTAGTCCATCGCAGGTTACCCCCAGCAATTTGTCGCCAGTACCCGTTTATACTCCTGGTTGAAGAGATGCCGCTGTGAGAGTAAAGTGTCTTGCCCAAGAACACAACACAATGACCCAAGACAGGGCTCGAACCCGGATCGCTCGATCCGGAGTCCAACACGCTAACCATTAGGCCACCGTGTCTCCCACAAGAACATGTAAAAATACACCAAAATACGGCGCATCTAACGCTAAATGAGATAGTAAATATATTGTGTTTATTCCACAGGTCCTCCCGTTGCGAGCCCAGCCCCACAGCCTCCATCTTTGTCTTCCTCCATCCCACCACCGTCACTTCCATCATTGCCACTCACGAGGACCGCCTATCCTGCCCCTCCTCCAGCCCCTCAGGTATTTATCATCAAGGAAAATAGCGCTTCAACTAAAGATCCTGAAGACAGCAAGAGTGCTGAGGCACTTGATACTTTAAGCGACTCGTTCGAGAGTGCGTTCACGAAAGCTCTTAAATCTGAGCGAAAGAAAGGTAGACTGCACAGTGCGCCTCGTAGGGGGCGCGGCAGTCAAAGGCCAGAGGAACGGGAGTATTCTGATTCAGAAGACGAAGCGACCGAGAATAGAGAGAAAGAGGACGAGGAGGGGAAGGCGCAGTCGTATGGTGGCTCACGGAAAGATTACGTAGACGACGATAACAGTGACAATGATGATAATAGTGACGATGATAACAGTGAAGACGCTGATATCAAAGTAAACACTGATATCAAACAAGATGACGATAATGATGATGACAGCAATGATAATGATGATGATGATGATAACGATGTTGATATTAAGGCGGATAAAGAGCCGCCATATGACTTCGACCACCCTCGCCATTCTCAATCTCTACCATATTACGAAGGCGACGAGCACCGAGATACTTCGAGAGGCGCAGAAAAACGGAAGAAATATCTAGGCTTTCAGCGATATGCCAAACGTAGACACCAACATAAAGAAAACACGGATAGGGATGAGCTGTCATATGATCGCTTGCAAAATGTCGTTTCTAAACATTATGTTGAAAGTCCGAGTGTTCGACCAAACACTCATAGGAAAAAGCATCCAACATTTAAAATTTCGGACGACGAGGAAATCTCGCGAGAAAATGAGTTCGATTCCTTTCACGGTGAACGTTTTCAAAACGATGCATTGGAAACTGCCTTGCTTGCCGTTCAGCACAATAAGGGCAAGCCAAAAAACTTCAAGAACGAAAAACAGCGTTCAAAATTCCAACATTACCCCACATACAAGTCTCAACTGCCCACTAGTCATGATACAAGTCATTTTACTCATTTGCAGGACAGGGCTTCCAACAAACATGGCCGCATGCATGGGAGTGGTCATCCTACTCACCATGATGAACAACATCATGGTCATCATTACAGTCAGTCAAAAACTGAAATGACTCCTGACGATGAGCTCTCAGAGGAAGCAGGCTCAACTAGTGAACGAATTGACGGTGCTTCCAACAAACATGGCCACATGCATGGGAGTGATAACCCTACTCACCATGATGAACAACATCATGGTCATCGTTACAGTCAGTCAAAAACTGAAATGACTCCTGAAGATGAGCTCCCAGAGGAAGCAGGCTCAACTAGTGAACGAATTGAAAGTGCTTCCAACAAACATGGCCACATACATGGGAGTGATCACCCTACTCACCATGATGAACAAAATCATGGTCATCATTACAGTCAGTCAAAAACTGAAATGACTCCTGAAGATGAACTCTCAGAGGAAGTAAGCTCAACTAGTGAACGAATTGACAGTGCTTCCAACAAACATGGCCACATACATGGGAGTGATCACCCTACTCACCATGATGAACAAAATCATGGTCATCATTACAGTCAGTCAAAAACTGAAATGACTCCTGAAGATGAGCTCTCAGAGGAAGTAAGCTCAACTAGTGAACGAATTGACAGTGCTTCCAACAAACATGGCCACATACATGGGAGTGATCACCCTACTCACCATGATGAACAAAATCAAGGTCATCATTACAGTCAGTCGAAAACAGCTGAAATGATTCCTGAAGACGAGATTTTAGAAGAAGCAGGCTCAACCAGTGAAGGAATTGATTATTCAGGGGATAATGAAAAGTTTGCACCGCTAAAATCAACACAAATCAATACCTCTTTTAGAAAATACGGGAAAAGTAATAAACATCACCTCCCGGAGAACACTGATGTTAGAAAAGATGCTAAAATTTCGTTAAGTACTGTACAGTCTTTTAAACCAGGATTTATTCGAAAGTTAAGCAAACACAAGACAAAAGGTGATAAAAACATTGCTGAGGACGCTAGTTACGGTTCAGGCCAAGAATCTGGCGAGAAAGAAATCGATGAACCCGAAGATTTAAACTAAATTTACTCCTATAGGAGGGGGGGTATTACCTAATATTTTCCTACATAAAGCCCATTTTCCAACCCCCCTTCCTGATAATTATTGCACAGTCCCTTACTAGGTCATTTGTTTCACAAGAATATGGACAAAGCTAAATATGAGACTTACGTTATGCTCTAAAATATCACTTGTAAAAGGGAGGCATTCGTCTCAATACAATGGTAAAATCCTCGTTTGGTGTCACTTAAATTCGTGTATTTTTGTTATGAAGATTTATTATCATTCCTTTGAATAAAATTATATTCGAGATTTACAATAAGTCTTTATTTGTCTTCGTTGTTGAAAGCCTAACGATCTAAGATAAGACTACTCGCTCAGTTATTGATTACCATAAGATCGTTTTACCTGGAGTGTCATATACTCCTCCCATAGCACGTACCTGAATTCCGGGGGGTGGGTGGGTACTCCACCAAAATACCGATACGGGTATGTGCGCCCAACGGAGTCGTGAGAACGAGACTTTTCAAAAACGGGCTATTAAAATTTACTACATTTCTAGAACGGGGTATTAAATTTATTTCTAGGACGGGTTTCATTTTGAATTCAAATTCTTTCTAAAACGGCCGGGGTCCAAATTTGGAGACCTGGGCGGCACATACCCACCCAAAATATACCCGAGTATCCCCTCCGGGCATTAATTGCTCCACGGCGATTTCATTCAAAGAAAGACCTGCTTTTTGACGTATTATCTTATACAGTGGAAGATCCCGTAAGCGGATACCCTCGGGATACCCTCGGGAAGCAGAAGAAGTGTCCGCACCTGGAGCTGGCCACTTACAGCAATATGTAAATACATACACCTAAATGTATGTAAATACATACACGCTCCTTCAAAACGGTACCAGCCAGGAACAAGGTGATTTTGCTATGAAATGCAGAAGTAAACGTGGACATTGAAATCAAAATCGTATAAAAAAATGTTTCCTATGCTTGAAATAATTCCGGCAGAATTGTTCAAGCTTACTAAAAGTTCGCAAGTGCCGCTCACTACTTTAAATAAAAAAAACAACAAAAATGCTTTAAAAAACGTTTAAAAATATATTTTTTTAAACTCGGTAGTCATGTGTTCGACTCCCGCGGGGGACTTTGTCCCCACGCTCGTGACAAATTGAAATTACTTCTTTCTAAAAAATATATATAAACTTGTTCTTCCTGAAGTGTGCGTGAAATACTAGAAGAATCAAGAAGTGAATTGCGTTTCAAAGGAACAGAAAAGTAAACCTTAAAAAATGAAATATACGATTTGGATCAGTGTTCTGGTTTCCAAGGCGTACCTTTTCATCTCTTTCAAAAATGTTACCTCATAATTTTTCATGACGGATTTTCCCATGCATGATGGATAGATGGTTAGGATAAATTCTGCTGGCATAATTCCAACTTCCAAGCATAGGAAGCATTTTAATTTTTGATTCGAGTTTTATTGCATTTCAATATCCACACTTACTTCAAAACTGCACTTCATAGCCAAATTTGCTTCTTTATTTTCATATTCTATTTGAGCAAACCTAAGACAAAGAATAACTAGCGTTGATATTTATACGAGCAGAATGTCCGGAGCAGAATGAAAGCAGAATGAGAGCAGAATGTGAGCAGAATGTGAGCATAATTATGAGCATAATTATGAGCATAATTATGAGCATAATTGGCAAGTGAAATAGATCAATTTACCGTGAAGAGCGCCCTATCGTTGACACGACAAAGTTAGAATAAATTCTGCCGGCATAATTTCAAGCGCGGGAAGCATTTTTTTGATACGAGTATTATTGCATTTCAATATCCACGCTTACTTCAAAAGTGCACTTCATAGCAAAATTTGCTTCTTAATTGTTATCTTTTATTTGAGCAAAACTAAGACAAAGAATAACTGACGTTGATATTTACACGAGCATAATGCGAGCATAATGTGCGGAGCAGAATGAGAGCAGGATGCGAGCAGAATTATGAGCATAATTGGCAAGCGTAATAGGTCTATTTACCGTGAACAGCGCCTTATCGTTGCCACGACAAAGGTTTTGATTAATTGACAACGTTTTGACATTTTTTTGTCAGCTTTCTGATGGCTTCCATTTAAACTGGCAAATCAAATTGCAAGAGCTGTAGGAGGCGGAGATGTCTGTCAATTGTCAGAACGCGAACGTGGAGCTTGACAACTCCGCCTGTCTTAGTTCTTGCATTTTGATTGGCCAGTTGAAACGAAAGCCAGCAGAAAGTTGTCAAAAATTAATCAAAAACTTTGTCGAGTGGCAACGGTAGGGCATTCTTCACTGTAAAATCAGCATATAGTTTAGTTTACGTTTAAAAGCTAAATTCCCGTAACTCTCAAATCACACCCAAGCTACCTAGATTCAAATATCACAAGAGGTGTACTCGGAGGCAAAACGAAGCAGAAGCTCAAACCGAAAAACTGCAGGTAGGTGAGAGGAACGCTAAAGTCATCGTAGAGGCCACTGTAAGGATATATATATATTTTAAATTTGCAACACAAAGGTACTACTTACAATACAAATACGTACTTACAATACAATTCTTACATTACTTGCAATACGATACTTACACTAATTACAATGCACTACTTACCCTACTTACAATACGATATTTAGAATACAATGCTTACACGAGTTTTTTTTTTCCACTTACAAATATTACGGTATATAATACGGATAAATCCCGGAAACGTCACAAACATTATTAATTTAGTTTTACTTCCTGCTTTGCTTTATGTGTCTCTATATTTAATTTTTGTTTGAGAAAAACCGAAAAGGCATCCCAAAAGTAATCCTCCTCATTTCTTGAAGCGTTATAAATGTAGTATTTAGCGATCATCATGCAGAGGTTTAAACCAAGTTTCTGAGGAATGGCGTCAATAAAACCATATAAAATTTGGTCTTTATCGAGGGTGACTAGGTTGCCGTTCTTATTATTCCACCAGTGGATAAAGCTGGCCCAAAAGATCTGAACATTAGGGAAGGTAACGAATAGATGAGTAAGCGTTTGCCTGTCGTTGCACAGATGGCAAAGATCATGGTCTTTGAAACCTTCTCGAAAGAGAGTCGCATTAGTAGGCAGAAAGTTGTGTATAATCTTAAATTGAAACATATATAGACAGTTTGATGTCCTTCGTTACGCTGAATGGTAACTTATAAATTTGCTGTATCTCCTTATCGTTTATATCAGATTTTTTGAACCATTTCTCAGCAGTAGGAGAAATAAACTTTTGTGTAACAAAATAATTTGTAGCAAGTTTACAAGATAACTTATCAAGCGATATTGTATCAGAATCTGAAGGTTCCTTCAAAGGCGCCTGCAGCTTACCTTTTATAACTTTTATCCAGTTTGGGGGAATTGCGTTGCATAGACCATAATACATTAAGAAATTTGTTTTGAGGTTATACTTGCTGCATACAGGTTTAATGGAAAATAATTATGACATTTTGGCTCCTTATATCACCCTAAACCCAAACCAAGTAATGGGCGAAGATTTGTTTCCATTGACCATTTCCTGGCGTTCAAACGTTTAAGCGATATAGGAAAACAGATTAAAAAAACCACAAGTAATGCCTTTTGCGATTAAATTTCCTCGTTGACTTGTATAGAGACTAGAAAATAGATTGTAAGCTATATTATCAAGACTGCATGGTCAACTCTATCGTGTGTAATGTATAACGCTTTTGTTCTGTTATCCAACTGCACTCAGGAGAGTCAGAGTACAAATGTAAAACTACACAGCGATATTACATACCAAAATGTTTATTTAACCTCAGATATGGCCACTCAGCTCAAGATTGTTCTTGTGACTTGCCTGTTGGTGTGTATTCTGATGGAAGACGCCAAACCTGTCCTGGCTAAGAAAGGAGGAGGGAGGTTTAAAAAGCTGCAAGACAGGGTAAATATATTGGAAGACGAGCAGAAGTGCAAGGGTAAGTACAAGGACAGGGCAAAGTGTCCGCGAAGTCTACCCCAAAACGATTATTATTGTTTTAAATGTATAATAAAACAATTTATTCAGTATTGAATTCGGCTTTCGTATGATAACCAGATTATCAAACTTCGACCTTGACAATTTTCGCTATAATGCAGGCCCGTGTAGCAAGCCATGAATTTTTTTTTTAATAGACTTTATTCCATACACTGAAAGTACATACACACACACACACACACACACACACACACACACACACACACACACACACCACACACACACACACACACACACACACACACACACACACACACACACACACAAACTGCAGCTACTTTCAAGTTGATTAACCTATTTACAACTCTTATAATAAGCAGAGGAGAGGTTTCCATATAGTATAGAACTTGTTCATTTGACCCTTGGAATGAAATATGGATCTTTGTACAATGATCTTGTTCTTGACAAAGTCAAAAAATTGAACGAGGTTAGGAGTTTTTAGCTCAAATCTTTGTAGAAAGATGTGTCTTTTGCCAAGGAGAATATAGTAGTTGAAAATGCGGGTGTTTTTGTCTTCAGGCTTGTAACCATGTAGTATACTTAACTCATCTGCTGTGTGGCAGTCACCACTCTGGTGATTCCACCAGCTAATAACTGTGATCCAAAAATCCTTAATAATTTTGCAGTCTACCAACATATGAGACAACGTTTCAATTAAGTTACAGTGCTTACAGAGTGGAGAATTTACAATTTTCATCATGTATAGTCTGTTGCCATAAGGTAAAATATTATGGATTATCTTGTACTGGAATATGCTTAATTTCGTTTCTCTTGTATAATGGAAGTGTGTATATTGCTTAAGCTTACTAGGGTCTACTCCTAGCCTGCAAAGCCTAGAGCTAGCTAATGGTTCGTGAAATGTTTTTTGAATTAACATTTGACGCATATTGCTACAGGTGTAATCTTTGGAACATAAAATCCTTGCCTTCTCTGTTTGATCACTTGATTTAGCACCCGACCCTAAAGCGTGCTTCCATTTGCCTGGTATAGCCGATATTAATCCATAGAACTTGGTAAAAGGCGGCTTAAGACCAGTTTTTCTGCAAACAATTTCAAATTCTAAGAACTTGTTATTTTCATCCAGAAGGTCTCTAATTCTTTCTATTCCAACAGCATGCCTTGAATCTTTGGGGGCCAAGGAAGTGGTGCGGGGCTCAAACCCCCCACCCCCACCCCCCCCACCGCCACTTCATATTGGAATCGCCACTTAATTTGACTGGATAGACTTATAACTTTTCTGAAATATCGTTGGCAGTATATTTGCCTCTCACAAATTCGTTGCAGCGTCTATGAGGCTTATAGCGTCTGATGGTTAAATCTTGAATCTCCGGTTGTTTTGACGTAAATATAAAGTTTTAACTCGTTTTAAAGCACAAAACGATCTTTCACTAAATATGTTGTTGCCAATTCCATGGGACTGAAAGAAAGTGTCAAGTTCAATAACATCAAAAATAGAAGTGCCCAATCCCATAGAGTCTGCAATTTGTGGTAAGAGTAGCAGCTGCCCTTCTAATTTGAAATAATTCATTAAAATTTCCAGAATTAATTTCTGCTACGGGGCTGTAATGTTCAACCACATACAATAATTGTTTATTATCTTGGCATTTTTCAACCTTTTTGGAAATTGCAAAGGACTTATGTTTTCTTAAAATTTCTTTTCAGCGTGCTCATTGATCGATCAACTCACGGAGCGGCTCAATAAGGTTGAAGAAGAGATTGAAGAAACGAAAAAACCTGCAACTCCTCCTACTCGTCCTCCTCCTCCTCCTCCTACTCCTTCTACTCTTCCTCCTTCAACTCCTCCAGCTCCTCCAGCAGCTCCAGGTAACATCACAAATATACAAATTTACTTAATAATAGTTAATAAATAGTATAAAGGCTATCCAGCGCCCCCTACTTTGCGCGCATGCTCGGTCTGACCCACTGAGAGCTTGGAATAAGCTATAAGCTTGCCTGAAGCTCAACTGACCTGGCAAATATGAAAATCGCATATTACTTCAAAGGAGCTATGTCATGATATCTTCTTAAAGTCATTTTTTTGCGAAGTGCAAAATTACCTTTAAATTGAAGAAAGCCTCAAAGTAATAGTTTAGTAAGGTAGAAAAACTTATTTTTTTAGAAACCACCTCTTAGTCAGCCCCGATGGGCAATGTTTTCATGTGTATGTATGCCCTTGTATGTCACAACAATCAGATTGGAGCTACTATCCACAACCAATGAAATAGCTGGTTCTCAGTAATATCCGAGTAATTATCTGAGTAGATATCGATTTCTGAGAGCCATTTAGTGACGGCCATCTTTGTTTATGGAGAAGATGTAGAGGCTTTGTTTAAACATTTTGCTAGTGCGGACAATAATAATAAAACATCAATTCGCGTTCCTATGTTTTTTAGAATGTCACAGTTACAAAACACTGGCCAGTGCTGACAGACAAGTTACGTACCATGATGTGACCACTCACTTATGTGACGATAAGCTTGTTCCTGGCTGGTACCGTTTTGAAGGAGCCGCAGGTACAAGAATGCCTACATCAGCTCCTGGCGAGAGCAAGTGTGGCACTGACGCCTCAGGTTGGCTGAATGGCGTGCATCCTTCAGTGGCTGAAGGACAGGTCACCAGACAGATGTGCTTCCACTGGAATGGGAACCCTTGCAGTTATACCTCCAACATTCAAGTCACAAACTGCGGATCTTTCTATGTCTACTACTTAAAAGCACCACCATATTGTAATCTCCGATACTGTGGCACTGATTAAGCCAGTCAATACCCACAATAACAACCGTAGTGATGATTAAAGCTTATAAGGGATGAAAGAAGCTGAAGTAGCTACAGGGAATACTAACGTATATTAGTGACGGCGAAGCGCGAATGAGGCCAAATTTTTTGATCCCCAAAAAGTCGCGTTAGGCTAAAGCTAGACCAAAAAAACTCCAACGGCCCAGAACATAACCACCCAAAAGTCCCTTTTTATCCACATAAAAAATAAAGTAAAACAATAAAACATCTAAAGAGTGCAGTGGGAGATAGTTCAATTGTTTGACATAAAATCGCGAACGCTAGGGTAAGCTTTTTATCAACCCTAAAAAAATATCCCTACCAAAATCTTTCTACAAAAATCCGCCAAAAAATGTCTAACCCCCAAGAAGTCTCCAATTTCAAACCCCCAAAAGGCCTTCGCACCTTCCCGTCACCAATATACCTGAGTACCCCCTCTAGCACTGGAAGAAGTAGCAACGGGCTTTATTATCATTACTGTCTGAGATAAGCCAAATCTCAAAATTAATTCGTAGCCAATTCAGGTTAATTCAGGTTATGTATAGGTGTTATGTAAGGGTTAGAGTATGGAGTGAGTGCATTGGGCACAAATAAATGAGCGCGCTGACCATATAATGATTAAAGCGATTCGACGTCTCGATGTATTCTGTAACGTCATTATGAAGAACTAGTGTCTCAGAATGAATATGATTAACATATAAATAATGAAATGTTTAACTGACCGTATAGAATAAATGGGAAATATGGAAGTAACTTATAATGAACGCTTAGTGTGCATTGTAGCCTGTAATAAGAGATTGCCGTGCAGTATACCCAGATATGGCAGTATCACGTGATCAATTTTAGCCAATGACTCGCAGGTGAACGAAGTTTGTTTATTAAACGTTAATAAAGGTTGTGGTCACGAAACGTGTTTGTTACAATGTGTTTTGTTGTGATTTTCTTAGTTATTTGATATAGAAGTTATGCTGGCTAGAAAAAAGTTAAGAAGCAAGTAAAGATTCCCAGCCTTATAACGCATCTTCCCGCTGTACCGTGTTCGCGGTTGCGCGCGGTCAGAGGGCTATGGCGGATGCTTTTCTTGGTGTGCATTACGTACCAAAGGAAATGAGCCCATCCCCCCTTCCCGAATGCACAGGGAAAGCGTTGTAGTATCCCCAAGAGGTTGAAAGAAACAAATGGCGATGAAACAAGGAGAAAAATGATGGCGATCGCTGGGATTTGCTATTATCCGCGCAAATAAAGGGAAACCTGTTGTCTTCTCACTGAGATGGTTAGCGCAGACGCAGACATGCCTGACATTAGAACTCAATCATATTTTGAGTTTTGGATTACGATTTGACGGTAAACCCTTCTTTGATAGTTGACAGTAAAAGCACCCACATTTTTCGGTTGATGGTTAAATGTTCAACAACTGCACTCTGGACGCTACATTCCATAGGGACCCTCTCTAGATGATTGATGATAAAAATGACCCATATTTTTCGGCTGACAGTTTAACTTTTATTGAGATCTTTCTTTGATAGGGAATCCTTGGGAATCCGCTCTTTTCCCGTCTCCCTTAGATTTCCCGCCCCCTGTCCCCTCCCCCCCCCCACCTTCCACGCTTCCGAGGGGGGGGGGGGGATACTCCCATATGTAAGCTATATAGGTATGTGCCGCGGGAAAGGGTATGGGTTTTGAGGTGCTCAGTCCTTAAAGAAGGTATCCTTTTTGGTATTATGATCCTCAGATAGGGTTCCTTTAAATTGTATTAGCTAAATTGCAGTACCTAAACACCCAGCTAAACGAAAAAGATATGGTCTGTTAAAACTGAACTACCCATTAAAGTATTAACGAAGCGATTTTAAAAATACGTTAGTTTGTTTTGCCGTGAGTTATCGTTTTTTCCTTAAAAGGGGTTTAATTTTCGATTTTCTTCCCAGGTTCATGGTTTAAGAACCTTCGCAGCACACACCTATCCTAAATTGACTGGAGTACCCCTCCCCCCTCCGGGTTTTGACACAGCGACAACTGTGCCTCTGCTAAACTTATTCACATCGATGTTATGCACACAGAAATACACGGGTTTTATTAAACAAACTTGTTTTATTGCCGAAGTTGGCTTCTTTTACAGCTGACATGCCTACCTGAATGTGTTTCTTTTTCTATAATTATGATCCTTAAATTTTGATAGAAAACAACTAATGATTCATCTAAAATAACGTAAAATGCTTGTCCAAGCTTGGTTGACGTGTGAAAGGAAACCTCGCATGGACTTTTGATTGTTATATATAAATAATCAATCTAAAAGATTGAAATAAACAACCTATAATATTCATTTTGGTATATGCTGAGAACAAAACACTGTCTTCGTAAATTCCTGATATTAAAAATATCCATATTTCTACCATACTCTAGAAATCATATTTTCTATGGTTATTTTGATTTATATTTCTTCGCTTAAAGTAAAAACTGCAGAGAGACAGATGCAAGCACGCAAGCTCACTGTTGCTCATAACACGCGCAAACCGATAAATTATAATTATAATAATTATAATATTCCAGTTACATCAAGGCTCATTAATAATTATTCAGTACTGTTATAAACAAATGGACAGGAGATCTATATATTTAAATTCTCTCTGTCGCCTTTTCTATGGGGCATCACGTTTTTGCATTAATTACAAAATGTCTCGGACTCATCCATACTTAAATAATCTTCCAGCCTCAAATCATTCAACGACGCACTTATGCCTGATTGCATAAAATCCTTTAAAATAGAAAAACATATTCTTGTTTACCAAGAGAGGATGATCTAAGAGAAGGATTCTCCGTGGCCCATGATATTTTTTAAAAATCTATTAATAGTTTCGCGCCATGCTGCGAAAGTTATTTTTATTTCCTTTTGATCGAGGCTTCGACATCACGTTACTAGTCGAACTGCCCAATCAAGTAGCGGTCTTAAAATAGCTCAGCTGTCAGCTATGGACCAAGAGTTAAAAATAGATTAAAAAAATTATCATTGGAAGAGAACCATGTATGCGGGAATGCTTCTCTTAGATCATCCTCTCTTACATAGTTGATGACCAGAGGTACTGTAGAATACAAAGAAAACACTAAGTGTCTTTTTCTATTTCTGTCCAATCCTTCCCTAGCGGAGACATTTGTGGAAGCTTTACAGAAACTTCAACAGTTTCCATTAAGCGGCGTAGCAAGCCATGCACACACTGTCTCTATACTCCATAGATGGCGACTTTTCGTTGCCGTTTTGTTACAATTCACTGCTCTACATTTGTTTGTTTTATCTGTTTGGTAGCGCTAATAGGGCTAGCGCGTTGGCCAGTTCTTTCTCGTCGTTCATGCGCTGATTTGCTTGCTGTGGTTGTGGATATAGCCTCCTGCGTTGCTCTTGTCTCTGTAAATAAGCTGTTGGTGTGAAATGTTTTGTCATCAGTGGCCCGCGGGATGGTGGACCGTACGGGACTCTGGCCGATGGTCTGTACGGGACTCTGGCCGATGGTCTGTACGGGACTCTGGCCGATGGTCCGTACGGGACTCTGGCCGATGGTCTCATGGTCCTTATGCTTGCGATTTGTTGCTGAGCATAAAAGGAGAAAACAAATAAAAAACAATCAGATCAGTAACGAGTAGCATTTAATCCCCCCCCCCCCCGGCCCTCCAAAAATCTCCAATCTTTATTGTACCCTGAATTGTGATCCTCCACGAGCCCTTTAACTGTGTACCTTTATTGGTCCCTAAGTTGTGTGTCTCTAATTGCCCCTTATCTATGTTCATCCATTGATCAATGCAAAGGCATAGCAAAATAGAAATAAAGCAAAACAATTCAACTTCGGGAGATGTTGGAATTAACTTGTTAGAAAGCAATAAAGGTTAAAGTTAGTATACGTACAGATGCAGACGTCAGAGTAGGTAATTAATCATAGTAATTTAATCTTAGATTTATGACTGGACATCTGTTTAAGACCAACATTTTTTATAATGCTGATATATTTTTATTCCAGTTTAAATAAAGTATTTATTATTATTATTAGATAAATTTGACATAAAGGAGAAGCGTTAGAATATAAAACTTACTGTCAAAGGAAGCAGGGACCATGCATCATGTATTCCATGCACGTGGATGATCGTGTTCTGGTCATCAAAACGTCGTCAGTTCATTACAAGATGATACCTTGTAACAGTATGTCATTAAACAAATTGTTGTTGTTGTACTGCTCGCTATAGACTCGATTCTCGCTACTACGGACACCGTAGGGCAAAATAAGGTCTTTAGCGGGTTGAAGTGAATGACGTTACTCAAATGTGTTCAATTGGTGTAACATGGAAAATACGTCCAACAATAAAAACACGAATTTTTTCATTCTTTCGAAATATACAGCATTGCAAATGCTTAAAAATTTTGGATCTTTTTAAAGATCCAAATTTTAATTAAAAAAAATTTAACAATTAAAATGTTAATTTTTTTAGTAAATGAACGAATTCTCTTTATACTCTGGCTTTTATATAAGAACTCAAATGACCAAAAAGGCTCAAATGGCCAAAAAGTGAACGTCCAGCCCCGGTTCAGCCTCAGCTAAAAATAGACGCTCTTATATAAAAAAGAGACAGTGCACTTTCTGGCTTATTTTACGAATACAGCAAGCTGGCTCAGATCATTCTGATTTAGTAAGGATTACTTTGTGTCATAATATTATTTTTTAAATGTCAATACGGTCTGTTTTACTTAACCTGAAGTCATTAGTTATTACTTTTAGCTCATTTTAATCCAAATTAGTAATCAATAACTATTATATGTTTCGAAATTAGTAATTTTATTATTATCAGGCTATTTTACAAATTATGATTATTAAGTTGTATCAAATTTACTCGCTTCTTGCTTCTTGTTACTTTAAAATGCTTTCTATTTACATGATTTGTACATTATTTCCAATCCCTGCCATGTCTTATCATCATCCTTAAAAATTATAAAAAACATGGCGTTTTAATCCGACTCTTAGAGTTGTTTTGTTACTCTCAAATAGTAATAACATGCATAATAAACCCATTGGGTATGCAATTTACAATATACTAGTCTTTTTGCTGCACAAATATGGTGATCTCAGAACCTTACGTTGATTAAGTCAGTGGTTTGAGTGGAGTCAGCTCGTGCAAAGCTTTGTTAAAGAATACTTTTGACAAAGAACCTGTTTAAAGTTCGTTACCCGTTTGAACTGGAGGTGGTTATAAATTTGGTTCAACTTTTAGCCTTTCGAATACAGTTGTGAATCGTTCTTGAACTGCGATTTTCCTTCGTCCGGCGTTGTTTGACGACCTATAAAATACAACCCAAAATAACGGCTGCGAAGGAGACAATTACCAAGCAAGTATTGGTAAAACGTGACACTTGACTTTCATTACGGTCTTCCCACACCTACAATCTTACTATCTTTCATTTTATGCAATCGAGATTTCTCTTTCACTCCACGTTTTTTCTTTTTCTTTTCTTTTTACGCTTACCATATCTTAACCTGAGGATATCGTTTAATACGCTGGACAGATATCGTTGTGTACCAGATTGAGTGTTAAGCGAAGGCAGATTTTGTAGTTGGTAATAAAGTTGGAATGGTACAGTCTCTATGTAGATTGGTCGGTTAAGGAGTCCTTTGGTTAGCTGTGACTTCCTGTCTGCTACAGAAGGGAGCTGTTTGTAAACTGTTCTTTGTGGCTGAGTTATGACCTTGGCATTTGGATATGCTACATTTGGGAATTTCCATGCAGTCTGGGATGTCACGAGTGGAGGAGAGGTCAGTTGACCCGTTTGGTCCTGCTGCCTTCCTTGGAACGGTTTGATCAACGGGCCTACAAGTACCCCTTGTGATTGAGGCGTCCTTGTTGAGCCTGTTAAAAGTCTGTAATAAGGAGCATAAGGGATCTGTGCAAGTTGTTTGGAGCCATAAGGACCCTTGTTGGATTGTGCAATAGTCACTGTTCCTTTCGTTTGTCCTGTTACAGTCGGGTTAATTGATGTCGTAGCTTCTCCCGGCTTGCTGTTAAAAGCAGCACTGGAAATTTGTTGTGTTAACCTTTGCAAGAAGCTTCCTTTCATGTTATCCCCTTTTAAGTTCGTCGTTATTCTCGTAAGTGGGTTAATAATCGTTTTAGGATAATGATAGGAGTATAGCAATACCTGAGGCGACACTGTGTACGGAGAAGCTGGCAAATTGGGAATAAGACCGGCACTTGGATGGTAACTCGGAATGTTGTTACTGTATGCTTGTGGACGTGGGAAACTAGATGACCGACTTGACGCTTGTACTATGGGTGAAGCTTGGTGTTTCCAAGCACCCCATGGCCAAGAATTTTGTCCATAAATAAAATGTGGGCTGAAAGGGGCTGTCTGCCTTTGTGGAATTCCTTGGGGTGGTTTCTGTGAAGCTGGTGCCAGAGGACCTTTTGAAGGTGTCTGCATCCTTGCTAACGGAATTAGAAGTCTATGTTGTACGTTAGGAGAATATGGCGGCTTTGGGTAGTAGTTGGCATAATACGGTCTACTTGGAGGTAATTGTTTCTGGGTTAATGTAGCCTGTTGAGTCGATGGCATCTGTTTTTGCCATGGTGATGGTCCTGGAACATTGCTCTGTGGCGCGTGATTGGGTTGATCTAGCAAGGCCATCTTATATGCAAGTGATTGTTGTTGCTGTTGTTGTCGTTGAAGAGAGGTAGCTACTTGTGACTTGGGCCCTCCAGACTGTGGATTTATGTTATTTTGTATCCGCAAGGGTGGCATAAAGCCAATTCTCTGTTTCTGGACTAGAGGTTTTTGGCTTAAAAATGGTTGTCGAATCGGAACAACATAAGGATTTTGAATACTTCCTGCAGTCCTGTTTCGCACAAGCGCACCTTGGACAGCGTTCATTTGTCCTAATATCCGTTGGCCTGTAGGAGCTATTGGAGAAGCCGTGTAGAATGGCTTTTGGAAACGTCCAGGCAATGCTTTCCTTGTGTTTCCCAAGGGGATATGCCAAATAATTGGCGTATGGAACTGTTCAGCATAGTTTAATATAGCCGACGACCCTTTTTGCTGAAGGACCTTTGTTCCTTGGTTTTGATATTGTCTAGATGGTCCTCCTTGACTTGACAGAGCATTGAGTCGTTGAAGCTGTCCTGCAACGTTTTGCCTGAAAGGAACTCGTTGGCCTTGAACGGTATTCACTTGCGTCACACCAACGGGAGGACGACTGGCACTTACTTTCTCCAAGGCTTCTGCTGAAAATGTTGCAGCATCAATAGGCGGGCGATTGGTTTTGATCTGCTGCACACTTGCTGGAGTTTCATGCCTGAATGAAGCTTGTGCTGAAAATGGTGTGGCCACATTAGGCAGAGTGTTGGTATTCACTGGTTGTATTCTTACTGGAGTCTCATGCCAGAATGAAGCTTGAGCTGAAAATGGTGTGGCCACATTAGGCGGGCGATTGATATTTACTTGTTGCATACTTGCTGGAGTATCTTGCCTGAATGAAGCTTGAGCTGAAAATGGTGTGGCCACATTAGGCGGGCGATTTATATTCACTGGTTGCATTCTTGCTGGAGTTTCATGCCGGATTGAAGCTTGTGCTACAAATGGTATAGCCACATTAGGCGGGCGATTTGTATTCACTGGTTGCATTCTTGCTGGAGTTTCATGGCGGATTGAAGCTTGTGCTACAAATGGTGTGGCCACATTAGGCGGACGATTTGTATTCACTGGTTGCATTCTTGCTGGAGTTTCATGCCGTATTGAGGCTTGTGCTGCAAATGGTGTGACCACACCAGGTGGATGATTGGCCCACATATTTGCAGACCAGATCTGCGGCACGTGCTGTGAGCTGCTAGTCAGCGGTTTAACATTTGTGTATGCTGCCGGTCTGTAAGGCATTTTTGGTTTGTCCTGGGGTGGTGGTGCCACATATCCCTGAACTGGCCGGTAAAGCATTGATGGGTGTATCTCGGGACGATGAGGTTCTTCAGCCGTTAAACTAGCAAGGATTTGCTGTAAATTACTGGCGACAAAGTCCGTGGGAGGTGGTTTTCTCTGATAGGCTGGGGTTATGGAAGGTATACTCTGAGAAACAGCTGGGTGGAGTTGTTGGAGTTGGTGAAGAGGAACAGGTCCATTTTTTCGTTGCCCACTTGTAGGCGGAGTCATAATTGCGGTAGAGCCTCTTGTAGTTGAAGGCTCCTCTGTCACTTTCTTGTGTTGATTAGCTAGAGGAGAAAACAAATATATAAGTTCTTTATAACCTTAGGCAGCGCAGTTTAAAACAAACTCTCGGAAAATTCTTAAAAGTTTTACAATATTCAGTAACAGGAAATAACGTAGGTTTCCTAAATTTTTTCTACAAGCCTTATCAGGCTTATCAGAACGGCGCTTAACTCCGGTTTCTATAGCATGGATCGCGAGGGCAAATTTACGCTTTCTTCGACTTAATGAGTGTTGCTACTCCCTGGATGGGATGCTAGTCCATCGAAAGTAATCCCCTAGCATTCAGATTTCCTCATAGAGTGCTCGATGTTTATTTTGTTTTGAAGTTGCACTGAAATCTCTTAAGAAGGCAGGCCTAAGGTTTGATGCAAAGACGTGCTAGCGACGCGGCCTAAATAACTTAAGTAACTGACCCAGTACGGAGGTTTTAATTTTCATGGTTCCCGTCTCTTTGTGCTTTTGATGATGTGCTCGTAATGTTGCGAATTTTTATCTTATTTCTCCCGGCTCCCGCCACCTTGGGGACCCCACTTCCCTCCCTTTCTTCTTCGCCTCCCATAGTCTTCCAGTCCGCTTTGCTCCCGGTTCCCGCCTCCTGTCTCCCCCATACTCTCGGGTTCCCGTCCCCTTGTCTCTCCCAACCAATCAGGACGAAAGAATTGTCGATCTGCACAGCCAGTCCTGCAAGTTACGCGACCTCCCCCGTGCTATCTGCGGGCCAAGGGTTTGGCTGTCTGACTAATTTGGGTCTGGTTTTATTACGAAAGTCATTAGCAAAACTCTAAAATGTACATAATAAAGTCTTATAATTAATAAACGTACTGAAATAGACGCGGCAGTGCCTCATCAAAACTAGAACTTCCAGGCGTGGTAGCTCGCAGGGGAAAATGTAGAACTCGTCTATCATTCCTCGTAAGAGACGATTTCCAAATTCATGTTTGTGACGACCTATGTGGAAAAAAATGCAAGAATGACAACGCTTGGAATATCTTCTGTAGCATTATATATAGTCAACTGTGAAGACAGAGTAAACAAAAAAAACCAGAATAACATGTGTCGACCTATGATCCGAAAGCCTAACGAAAAATCATCAATACGTAGGGTAACTTGAATGGAAGGAGCGATTTCGTCTCAATTAAGGCTCGAATCTCAATTTTTGCAAGTATACACTTAGTTATGATATAAGCTTTATATAAAATGTTGCTCGCCATGGTTACTCTGGAAAGACGTGATTGAATATTTCCACAATGGTTTACAAATGCGGACTTCTATCAAGCAAAATCAGGTGCTAATCACGAGAACACCCTAAATTATTAATTAAATTAAGTTGCGCTACTTGTATTTTCTAGCATTTGACTCAACAGTAGACATATTGTTATATCTGGGGTCCATACCTATTCCAGCCTTGCCTCCCCAATCCAGAGACAACAGACCCTGTCCCTTCACTTCCTCTTGCAGATCTCCATTAACAAAAACCTTTAAGAAACACACACAGAACGGAACTTAAATCAATGAAAAGTATTCTAATCCAGTAGATGAGATCGCTTATTGCGTTCGACGAAGGAAAATATATAGTTAGCATATACTGGCCATAAATTGTCATTATATTCAGAGCGTCGAACGCACTTTCTTAATCTGGTGATTCCTGCTAGTTTATCGGTTCATAATTCCAGTCTGGCCCATGCTCTTGTGTTGTGTTATTGGCCAAGACACGTTATTACTCTCGCAATACTTCTATTCCTTTTGCTGTGAAATGACACGATTACAATGTAAGAATTTCAGTTTAATACATCTCTGTCCCTCATCCAGATAATGTTTGAGAAATTTGGCTGGCCTTATTCAAAGAGTTAAACAAGTTAAACAAAGTTTCATACGCGAATGACATATTATAATAGCCGTTATTACAGTTGATCCCGCAGTCAAAGATTCTTTTGTTTTTAAAAAGTATGCAAACGAGTTAGGCTCGATTCCGCCGCTCTCTCGAGTCCGGTCTTCGTTCTGGCTCATTTTCCGAACAGCGGCTGGTAATCTGAGCCTACAAATGAGGCTAATGGGCCAATACAATGCCAGATTGACCCTTTCGCATCGTTTGCATGCCAAACGGCAAACAATATCAGATTGACCCTTTTGCCTCGTTTGCATGTCAAACCGCTGACATCTGTAATAACTGCTATTGAAAATCATTAATCTCAATAATTTATAACATAGATACGCCTTTTATTAATAAACAATCTTTGTCATTTTGATTGTCTTACTTACTCTTGCTCGCTGTTTATTTGCGCTGTATGTGGCAGTAATTTGTGTCCAGACCCCTTCTCTTACGGCAGGCCGTGTGAGCAGACTAAATATGGTATCATGATTTTCATTTCTGTGAAACCAACGCACTTTTCCATTTTCAATTTCAAAGTGATACTGTCCATCTTTGTGCCTCGAATGGCTTCCCACTGTGTCAAATATTGATTGGATGCCTTTGTTTGTGTCCAGTTTTACCCATGTTGATATGGTAATACCGTCCCTGGGGATTCTATCGAAGTGTGCACCGTCTAGTAAAACGTCTCCACCTGCGATGATAATCATGTAAAAAAATACCACTGTTAAAAAATCAAAAGCTTCTATGGGCTCACTCGTGAATGAATAAATTAATATGCATAAATTAATAGCGAGATTAAAGTTTACAGCCCATCGACCGAGCGAGTGAAATTTGTCCACAAAATGCTACAACCCGTTTATTGCTTTCGCATTCACGAGTAAAAAAGCACTATTGTTAAAAAAATAATCTTCAATGTTGGTAATAGTAATTGAATTTTACGACGCGAGGTCCAGTTACAATCAATAACAAATAACAAAATTCGAGGTTGAAAGTCTGTGAGAAACTTTGTGTAGTCAAAAAGTCAGTGATATATTCCATCCGTTTTACAAACAGTAGAGAAATAAAACAGGAAGAAAGAAACCTGTAACTACAATCACGTGCACGTAATTGTCGCGCAATTGGCCTATAGTAAACCACTTCTTAACATGCTGATCATTATTCAATAATAAAATGTGGGACCTCGAGCTCGGGTTTTGAGTTATAGGCACTTCCATTTCAATGCATTGAAGTATAATTTCGAAACATTAAATCAAAGCTTAGTTAACGTACCTAATAAGTTCGCCGCGTTGCCACATTTTCCACCATGTGGCACGATTTGTGCTCCATTGGCAAGGACACCGCTGTTATCACTCCCAGAGTCGTCCTGCAATGTACCCTGGGTATACTTGTCAAAACTTAGATGGAGTGAGGGTGGGCAGTTGGCTAACAATGAAAAACAATTATTAGGGCTTTGAATTAAATTGAATTATGAAGACTGGTAACAAATCACCGTTTTGTTAGCACTAACTCGCATCTACCTATAATCAGACTGAAATATACAAGCTAAGCGGAGACTTACAGTGATAAACGCCCTACCAGTTACAGTGATAAACGCCCTACCAGTTACAGTGATAAACGCCCTACCGTTTCCACTCGACAAAGTTTTTGATTCAGATTTGTGATAACTTTGACATATTTTTGATAACTATCTGATGGCTTCCATTTAAACTATAGCAAATCAAATTGCAATAACTGTGGGAGGTGGAGATGTTAATTGTCAGAACGCGAACGTGGAGCTTTACAACTCCGCTTTTCATAGTTTCTACATTTTGATTGGCCAGTTGAAATGGAAGCCATCAGAAAGTTGTCAAAAATATGTCAAAAAACACATAGAACTTTACAACAGCCGCTTTCAGATGACATCCGAAAGAAAATTCAACAATAAGTTCGAACTATTGAGGTTGTTACATTCTTGTCTTATCGGTTTTCGGGGTAAAACATTCTAGTACTGATCATTATACCTTTGGAGAATCGTGACTTCATGACGTGTTGTATCTACAACAGATAACTAAAATGGTTTTTGAAAGATTGCGTGATGGGCCCAAAGAAAATCTGCCTACGACAAAAGCTACTCGGAAAAGAAATTTCCGAACCGTGAGCTGGGCCAAGAGTTGTTTTCATTGGAGTTCTGATTGTTTTGCAACAGCATTGATTTTGGCATTATAATAGATAAGTCATTGCAATAAATCCTTAAGTAACAAAACGAAGCTGTCGTCTTACATTCACAGTAGTCGCCAACGTATCCAAGCCGGCAGACGCATTTAGATATCCCTGGTTTGCACGTTCCACCATTCTTGCACGGGAGGCAAGACACGCCCAGTCCTTGTCTCGCTGGGTTTCAACTAAAGAGGATCAGAAGGATATTTGATTAGTTTAACATACATCACTGCTTAGTCGCTTATCACACCTATCTAAAACAAATTGCAAAAAAGCAATTTGAGGGTCGGAGTCACAGTGACCTTATGGTAAATTATAGTTGATGTGAGAGGTCCTGGTTCAATACTGACCAGTGTTCTCGTGTCGTTGACTCACACAGTGTCACTATCTCCATCCATCCATGGGTGAAAGGAATGCCCTACACTGTTGACATAATGCCCCGATCGAACGGTCTCAACATTCTCTCAACATTTGTTGAGTCATGTTGAGAGATGTTGAGACCATGCCTTCAAACGGCTTCAACATTTCGAGAACAAAAGAAATGTTGAGACAAATGTCGAGACCGTTTCATTGGGGCTTACAGGATACAGCAAGGTAATTTGTTCTCATTTACTTGAGATAAAATTGTATGCAAGAAAATTAAGGCAAAACTATCGCTATCACCTTTCACAACTTTCTAAGTAAAAGTACTAGGCAAAAGCAGGAGCATATAATCCATGCTCCTGAAAAACGAGGATATGTGGCCATGTTCACACTTGGTGCGAGTACGATTCTCGTCGGGCACTAATGTTAACACACCGTTTTTTAAGTACCCACGACATAATTCGGGCACGGTGCTCGTGGCCGAGTACAAGTTCGAGACCTTGTACTCGGGCACCGCCAATATGACAATATCTTTGGTATCCAGTGTCTGAACACAGCACCATTTTGTGCCGGTGCTCAGGCACTAGTGCTCGGGCACCCAATGTGAACATAGCCATAATCTGTTAAGTCGAACTTATAAAAAAAGATGGAAAACGAGCAGTCCAATGACTTTTCTTTCTTACCCCAGCAATCCAGGCCATCTCCAACAAAACCATGCTTGCAGATACAATGTCCTCCAACACAATGAGCATTCCGATCGCAATGCTGACACTCCTCTGTGTAAAACAAAGGAAATCAAGGGATTATTACAACAACAACAACAACAACGACGACAACAACAATCAAAACAACAACAACGACAACAACAAAAACAACAACAACAACAACAACAACAACAACAAGGACAAAAACAAAAACAACAACGACAAAAACAACAACAACAACAACAACGACAACAGCAACAACAACAACCAAAACAACGACAACAACAACCAAAACAACAACTACAAAAAACAACAATAACAACAACGACAAAACAACAACAACCAAAACAACAACAACAACAACAACAACAACAACAACCAAAACAACAACAATAACAACAACAACCAAAACAACAACAACAACAACAACAACAACAACAACCAAAACAACAACAATAACAACAACAACCAAAACAACAGCAACAACAACAACAACAACAACAACCAAAATAAGCCGCATTTTAAAGAATTCCTCCCTACACCCAAATAATTCCAGAGTGGCTTTGGACTCCGGTTTGCGAAATTCTAGTTTGCGGTTCTGGATGTTGAATTCCAAACAGATAGATTTCTGCTACTGAATTTATTTGAGCTGTATTAAAAATTTCACATTCAAAATTTCTTCCTTTTCCGAGTTAAGTTACTACTTACCTCCTCTTCCAGGAAAGAACTTTGGTGCTGAAGAGTACTTGTATGCTCCAACATCTAAAACACGGAATTATCATTATCAGCAAGAGAGGATGATTTTTAAAAATAAAGTTTTGTTGGTAGGGTGCACTCATCAGTCTTACGTTTCAGTGCTGTGATTGGTCTATCTGTTGAAGTATTACGTACGGTTGTCACCTTTTAAAATAGGATTGTTTTCTGGAAAGCCTGCTAGAAATTGTTATAAAGGTAGATATTGAGAAAATGCTTCTCAAGACCGTCCTGCATGGATTTTGCATTGCATGGTGAGAGAAATTAGAAATTAAACCCTTCTAGGAATAAAAAGTATAAATGTTAATGAATCTCCTAGCAATTCCGCCGAAGGTTTCTTTCTATGATGTCGTTTATGTCAAAGATAGTCAATATAAGTATTCTGTGGTGTCACGTACAGTTATGTTTATGTCGTTTTATTTAGTCTATGTAGGGGTACGACACAAAGGCAATGGTCAAGCTCGAACTCTCGATCTCTGGATCTCGAGCCGATGCACTAACTGATGCCAATGCGTTTTATGTCTTCTACGCGGATTCTTTTAGCTCGTCACGCAACTGGAAATATTGCGTTACCACCTAAAAATATCTGCGTTCGCACCGTTGTTTTGTTATTATTTATCCAGTTTCAAAGTACAGTTAAGTAAAAGTCAAGTATGTTCTGTCAACAGTCTGTCAAACCTTCACATCGTGGTCCAGAGTAGTCACCGCGGCAAAAGCACTCGAAGTTATCGTCAATTGTCTCGAGACACACGGCGGAGTTGAGACATGGATTGGAGGTGCAAGCGTTTGCTAGCGTTTGTAAAAGATAAGTGTCAAGTCATGGTTAGTGAGAGCCTGCGAGAAGGGGTGAGGGGTGGGGATTGTTAGCAGCATACAATAACTCTTGGTCAACGATTAAACATTGTTAACTACAATATAATTGGAATTGTTATCTGGAACAGTTAGTTATCGTAATGGAGTAAGCTGATTTAACAGGAACACACATATATGCATAGACATGCGCTTTCGCGTTTTGTGTGGTATTACTGACAGTCGACCACGAAATATAGATGTTACCAGATGTTCTCTCCTGAGGGATGAGAAGATCTGGGTACGAGACTAGGTCCTTTGTTGACCTTGTTAGAAAATGTATTGCTATATATTGCAAACACCCATATGCAAACGTGATCGAGGCTGATGGCGTTTTCCGGACCAGTCCGAGCTGGTGCGGAGAAAGCCAACTGGCTTTGCTCACGGCTAAGCATCCATCGGACAGTTTTCTACAGAATGACGCCGGGATGGTCATACGTTGAAAAACACGAATCGTTACGTCATTTTCCACGTTGAGTACATAGTTGGAATCTTTTTTATCATTACACGTTGTCAGTATAAACATAATGGGAAATACATCTTAGCTAAACGGTTATTTATTTAAACTACCCAATCTCGTTCGCTTATTCCACTCAAATTCATCTTCACTAAGCAAGGACATGTACGTTGCTTTTGTGATCAGTTCATAAGTGTGCACAGTCAACTCTCTTAAAGCGCCCGGATACCACAGTAAGGCAGACATCTCTATAAGGTGGACACGGTTGGCTGTCTGCTCCAGGACGAATTTTAACGTAATCTGTAACGTAACTCTCTTTAAGGCGGACACCTATCTGACGGACATGGTCGGGTAGCTGGTCCAGCCAAATTTTACTTCTTTGTTGTTTGTCTGTACCTTAACTCTCTTAAGTTGGGAACCTCTCAAAGGTGGACAGCTAGAGCTATTCTCCGGGAGTGTCCGTCTTAGAGAGAGTTCACCGTAGCTCTGCATTAAGAACCTTTTCTTACTCTTTATCACTTTAACGTCATAAAAAGTTGTTCTTACTTTTGAAGTGTTGTGTTGTCTTGCGCACGGGTGATGCCTCAGAAATGAAGTTGGATGAAGGAACACGAGGTGGCGCAGGGGCCAAAGCTTGCTCGGGGCTGAGGACTAAATAGAAACAAAATCAGGGTATCAACCGATGAATTTGTTATCCAGGACTAAAATATTCATAGTGTGTTAAGTTGTGTGGAGTAACGTCTTCCGTTGACAAGATACTTCACTCTCATAGAGCTTTTTCCATCCAGAGAATAATTGGTACCGGAAAACGAATTGTTGGGGCAAACCATCTAGGGGAGCAGCAACACTCTTAGTCACTTGATTCTACGGAAACTAGGGATAAGCACATTCCAGCCTGTTGACCCACTAGGCTCTGAAACAGACCTTTTATTTAGTAAATGGTTTGATCCCAGAAATATCAGTAGTTCGCCTACTGTGATCGTCCGGGCGAGTCGGTAATCCTGAAAAGGATCGTGGTTGGTGACTGACGTTTCGACAAGTGGAATTCATATTTAGAGTCTTCAGAGTCATCTTCAGAGCCTGAAGATAACTTCCGCACAGGTTGTCGACACGTCAGTCATCAACAACAGTCCTGTTCAGGACTACACTCACCCGGACGATCACACTAGACGAACTACAAACCTTTTTAGTATTCTTACATCATACACGAAATGGTTACAACGTTTGATACCAAATAAATATGATTGGTTCAGTTTATTTTCAAGGAAGTCTTACCGTTGCATCTAGTTCCTCTATAAGCCCGCGGACATTTACACAGGTATACTGTGTAGAACACCAAGCAGCTTCCACCATTATTGCAAGGATTAGGATAACATGGATTACCTGAAAATTGACAAGACCAGAATTTATTAAAGTGAATTAGATTAGTATTACTATCGTTGGGATTTTGCTTCGGATAAATTGTCTGTCGTAAAACTAAGCCATATACGATAGTCTATGATTGATTGCTTTCTGACGTGTAAGAACAATTAGCTGCCTTCTTTCACAGCAGCGAGGAAAGTTACTGGGAAAATGTGGGTCATGTTTGACGCTGGAGGTATGTCATGGGTAGCCCATCTTGGAAAATGTAGCCTGTGTTTTTCAAGTTCGTCAGGATGACGGATCGGATTGGTTCGTGAATCCGTGTTAATCTTCATCAATCTTAGCCATCCTTGTTCCCTTTTCACTTTTGGAGTTTGAACTATCAGCAACTCTCATCCTCGTTTGCCCCGGCTTTATATCTTAGGAGAGTATTATTTTGGGGCTTAAAGCACGAGGTAATATTTTTTTACACAGAGAAAAGTAATCAGTGTAGCGAACTTACTTTCACAGTGCGGGCCGTTGAATCCATCTCGACACTTGCATTGGTAACCTTTGCCACGAACCGTTACACACAAGCCGTCATTCTTACACGGATTGGGCAGACATGAGTTAACTGTAGGAACATTCCATAACAATAAGTTGCAAATCTTAATAACGGATACCGACGTTAAACATTCGTTATAGCCTTTTCACAACAAACTTGATTAGTTAAACATGCTTTGAAATAATTGCAATCATAACGGTTGTTTAGATATGGACACAAAATATCTAAGAATGAAATCACGATTGAGAAGTAGTATTAACCCGGTGTAAAAATTAGCCTTTCTTGCAATTGTTTAGTTGGTGTTTACGGTGCATTAGATAATGTTATGTTTAACAAAGAAACACCTCAGTTTTAGTCAATTAATTTACAGTTTATTTAATTAATTTATTTATTATTAATCAATTAATTTTTTCTTTAAAGTGAAAATAACTTGTTTTCCTCACAACGGAATCTATCTTTCAAGATTACATGTAGAAATTTAATATTTATTAATATAGTGGAACCTCTACTTTGGGACACCTCCATTAAGGGAACACCTCCTTTAGGGGGACACAAACTTTTGCCCTGGAAAAATTAAAGCTCATACAATCTTTGTATCTATTACCTCCATTAAAGGGACACCTCTATTAAGGGGACACTTCTCTTTGTCCCGAGGGTGTCCCCTTAATGGAGGTTTCACTGTAGTTAATCTATCATACACTGCCTTACTTTCACAATTACGTCCCAGAAAGCCATTGTGGCAGTTACACTTGAAACGGCTGGCTTTGTCTCGAACACAAAGGCCATGGTTCCTGCATGGGTTGGGTATGCAGTGGTCCTCTAACGAGAATAAAATATACAGATGGTATTAATTTCCTTAGATGCTCACTGAATTTACAATCTTCTTTGCAAATAAACTTGTTGAACACGTTCACTCCCTCACGAAGACCTTGCGTTTTGAGTTTTAATAGGCCATTTCTAAGTTGCCTTTTGCCTCTGTTTCAAAACGAGTCCTGGTGCACAACCTTTTATATGGAAATAATTTCTACTTGCACGTTCATTGTCTTGCAAATCAAACTCATTTCCATATGAAAGGTTGTGCACCAGGACTCGTTTTGAAACAGAGGCAAATGGCAACTCGGAAATGGCCTTTTTTTTGTATTTTGGCTCGAAAAAAAAAAACCCGCCTACGGTTTGTTAATAAAATACGAACGACATCACTTGCGCGGTGAGCCTCATAAAGATTAGTGTATTTGGTATATTTTACTTTGTTCTATTTGAATATATTACCATCTGCCATTACAATAACTCCTTTACAATTTAAGATTAATTATTAGGTACAAGTAGGTACAGTGTGGATCCATTTACGTTGACAGTGAAAACCAGTGAATCCTGGCTCGCAAGCACAGCTGTATCCTTTTCCTTCTTCTACCACACAAACGCCTCTGTTTTTGCAAGGATTTGGAGTGCAGTAATCCACTGTAGACAAGAATGATATTCACAACGAGTAAAACAATGATCCCGCGATTGACTTACTACAACAATAACTGCTCTAAGTTGATACTTTTAAGGAAACTTTTTTCAGTTTTGGAGATTAGATAATGATGGGAAACAACATATCCTTCAACTGAAACGATTGTAATCTTCCTTCTGGCTCTGTTTGAAAACGAATTCTGGTGCGAAACCTCTCATATGAAAATTAGTTTGCTTTGCATGTAAAAGAACATGTGAGAAACACTCATGTTCCAATTAATGGTTTTGCACCAAGGACTCGTTTTGAAAGAAAATTGTTGTTTAGTTGTTGAAGCATGTTTTCAATTCTGGTAGCTTGCTACCACGTTTACACGAACTGAACCTGTTTAAACCAAGTTTAGAAATAGAAACTCAGTGATAGATAGCTGGAAGCCCGGTTTCATTCTGGGGACTTTCAAGTCAATTAACGTCAGTATCGAACCGCAGTAAGCAATGCTTATGGATAAAACAAAGGTAAACACCGTTTTAAGCTTTAGTGTGAACCGGATTATCAGATTGATGTTGAACTGTTTATGAGTGGAAATTGTGATCGATGTTGCGAATGTGAATGCATTGTTGAGGGTGGTCACTGCCAAAGGAAGTGGTTCGTGTCTCGTTGTTATTTTAATTCACCCCCCACCCCCCACCCCCAAATGATCGAGACGGGATAGCTATTTTTGCTTGGCCATAAATGATTCCTGTCAACTGACACTGCAAAATGGGAAAAGCTACACACTTAATACAGTGTATATAACAGAACGGAAATTTAATAAATTATGGTACTTTTTATTTTTCTAATTATATAATTGTATATTGATGACAGACAGACTAAACATGCACTTGGTCGACTTACTATGAGGCTTTAGACGAAGTCTTTGCACTTTTGTTGCTTCTGCAAGACCAAGGTCTAATTAGAAGCTAATTTCAATTTCAATTATATAAGGTTAAGTCTGGTTTTTTTTCCGTTTCAAAATTCTGGATGATGATGAAAAAATGATAATTACAGAACTCTTCAGAGTATTTTACATTAAACTGAACTATATTCATCATCATATTTAACATCTATTTTTAGTGTATGGGTTCTCCATGAACCATACTTATAGAATATACACAGTGCGTTTTCAATCCTTGACCAATTGAGTCCAAAGTTCGAAAAAAGTTAATACTCCTTAAGCTTATTGGTTAACAGTTAGGAAAACAGTGTTAGAATTTGGTGAATTATGTGTTATGTCACGACAAAGCCTCCTAGTGGGTTATTATCTTTATTTTCTTATATTGAGATTAAAAGAACCATTTACTTGAAATCTTGACCACTTATAGGACAATGGTTAGTGCTGTTGTTAGATGAAAATGATGAAAATAGTGAATAAAGCATGATTGAGTTTAAAAGTCGCTAATTCCTGCATCCAGAGAAGCATTATGTGCAGCAGTGCAATGTGAAGCGTGATTGGCTGTTTTTATAGTAGAGACGGTTAGTCCAGAGCAAGTGGTGCGTCTAAGCACGAATTACTTTTTGGTGGGTGTTCCAAATCCTGACCCAACTCCTGACTCCAAATCCTGACCCAACTTCAGACCAAATAGGTAAAAAACCATACCCAGTTTCCCTAACCTCTGGTAAATCACGCTTCATCATATCAAATAATTTATCTTCCTCTCTTTTTCGTCTGAAGATGAAAAGCCCGATGAAAAGAGAAATCGTCGTGGTTCTCTTAAAAAAACCCATACCCAATTTCAGACCAAAATGGTAGAAACTATGACCCATTTTCAGACCAAAACACCTCAAAAACCATACTCTTACCATACCTTTGGGCCGGTAAATACCTATACAGGTTATAGGGGAGTACCCCCCGGGTTTATAACAGATGAACTTAGTTTTTCCCAACACGAATAAAGCGGCAGACGGTTAATTCTTCTGGACGGTTTATCCGTATCTAGTATTAAAACGCTCGTTGTGGTTAGAGATGCGGTATCTGGATCGGTGATACTGGCAGCATCACAGCACAGTAGCGATGGATCAAAGCCAGGCATTATTCATATTAAAAGGGAGTGCTTACTATGATCCAGTACGCTGCAAAAGAGGGTTAAAATTATTTCTAACGTGTTATAGTTAAATGGCTTTTATTGATTCGTCATTGTTATCCTTTGCACTTACTAGATACTTGCTCCTCAAAAGTGATATTTTCTAAACAAATGGTTTCATTTATAAACACATCAGCAAGTTTTCGTTTTGACATGCTCATAAATGAGACTTGCCTTCACACGTAGCGCCAGCAAACGCTGCGGGACAGCGGCAAACATAGTTGCCTTCCTCTCCCAGAAGGCACGTACCGCCGTTATTGCATGGGTTTGGAATGCAAGGGTTGTCTGTGAGCGAGCGAGGCAAGTACAAGCGAAGATAAAAATCATTAAGTTTTAACTAAAAAGTCAGAGGTCTCAGAGAAATAATTAGACTCCATAGATGATCACTCCAAAAAATCCCTTAAAAGCCCTTTAAATGTGAATAATATTGGAGTTTAGGCATCCTTAGAGACCATGACAGAGCTTGAATGGAATTTTCATTTCTTAAAAACCCATAAGGTCCATCATTAGCCGTCTAAAGTCCACTTGAGTCGCTTCAAAAACAGTTATGTTTTTTAACCGGAATGGAAAGTCCGTGAAACCGAGTAAAATATGCGAACTTCACTATTTGTGGATGAACTCTGAAGCCATAACGCCATAGATGAACCACTCTCTAAACAAATACATTTTGAGACAATTACTCACTTATCTGGCAATGCTTTCCTTTGAAACCTTTCGTGCACGAGCAATCAAACGAATGTCCATTTTTGGAGCAAGATCCACCATTCTGACAGGGATTTGGACTGCATACCGCTACAACAAAGCGAAAAAAAACTATTTATGAAATAAACAAGATATTACACGCGCTATGATTGGTTAAAAGCGCGTTGTGATTGGTTAACACAACTCTATAAAAAATATAGAAATTACTTCAAATTAAATGGGAAAAGATTTAATGGGCACGGTTGCATGGTCAACACAGACCCAGGCTAATCCAGTGTTACAGTAAAAACTGTAATATAAGATTAACTTTAAAACCGGCATTAGCGTTAATAGGCTTTCTGACAATCGGGCGCTGATTAACCCTTTTAAGAGGGATTTCGAACTGAGTTTATATACTCACCTTCAGTTGGTTTATTGTTTGCTTGTAAAGCCAGGCCTGTGACAGCATGCGTCGGACTTGCGGCTTTCAAGTTGTTTGGAAGTACGGTGGTGTGGAAAACGGGCACGTTGTGTCGACCATCTGCGTTTTCCTCATTTACAAATACTGGTAGCACAGGAAAAGAAATGAAAAATTATGTATTGTTTTTTTTATGATTAGAGTTAAATAAATACAGACAAATCAAACATAGTACAAAACCTTAACCTTAATTAAACCTTAATTAAACACAAAGTTATTTCCACTTTGCTGTATATGCCAGGACCCATTTCACACAGACAGCGTTAATTGAAAATCCGGCTAAACCAGAATATTCTAAGAGTCCCTTCTAATGTTACGTAAGGTATTGTCGTTGTGTTCACCTGTGCAGTTCGTTCCGCCATATCCCGGTGCGCACGCACACTTATACCCTCCAAACTCCGTCCTGGAACACTTTCCACCATTCAAACAGGGGTTTGGGTGACACAAGTCAAGTTCTTTGTGACAGAAATGTAACGTCATGTTAGTCAATGTTTCTTGTAAATAAACGTTGTAGAGGGAGAAGTCTGTAAATTGCGGGATTGAGTGACACAACTTGTAGCTTGCGTGGTAAGGCTTTTGCGAGAGAAACAACCTGAGAGACTCGTGAGTTGCGACCCGCGGCTCAAGATACTTGGGTTTAGCCATAAAGAGCCTGGCCACGCAGGCTACGTTCATTCTCACAGAGTTGTAACGTACGTTGCGTTATTCAAAGTTCCTTGAAATAAATTTGGTAAAAGGGAAAAATAGTGTGGAATGTGTGGATTTGGCCAACACAAGTCAAGTTCTTTTTGAGAAAAAGTGATTAGTTTCTAATGAAACTGTGGCGCTGCGTCGGCGGGCAAGTGAAACACTATGTTGATTATCAACTCGGAGTTGATAAAGGTAAATTAACCGACGTTTCGAGCGTTAGCCCTTCCCTTCGTTAGCCCTTCGTTTTTGAGAAAAGTTGTGTTAGTCAAAGGCTCTTGGAAAGTATGGCACATACATGCATTTGGCAAAATAAATAATCCATAAAGATATATATATATATATTTTAAAAGTAAACTTGCCAAGCTTATGAATCTTCAGTCAAAATATCGTGTTAACTAACGTTCTTCATTGTTATTTTTGTAGTACTTACCAACACAATTTTTCCCTGTATAACCCGCTTTACATGCGCATAAGTAATCTTCATCATTGACCTCGATGCACCGCCCGTCATGCTGACAAGGACTGGGATTGCAGAGATTTTTCACGCACTGATAACTGTCAACTCCAGTTTGATGGCATTTGTTACCAAACTGGCACGGATTTGGTTTGCAGAGATCGCGTTCTGGAAATAAATAAACTAGAATTAGTATCTATGAAATTAAACGGGTAGTGCGATCTAATTTTATCAAGACAGGATAAGGTAAAGGTAAAGTCGTTCGGGGCCAAACTGGCGCACACTGCCGGAGCTTATCCCGGTTTCTGTAGCACAAAGCCGACTAGGAGCATTGCTCAGGCTACTCCCACTGGGTGGGATGCTAGTCCAACGCCAGGTTACCCCTAGCATTTTTTTAGGTTGCCCTAACAATTCGCCGGTAGCCATTTATACTCCTGGGTGGAGAGAGGCACTGTGAGAGTAAAGTGTTTTGCCCAAGAACACAACACAGTGATCCTGGTCAGCGCTCGAACCCTGACTGCTCGATCCGGAGTCCTACGCTCTAACCATTAGGCCACAACGTCTCCCACTTAGCCATAAATAAAGGATTTAACTGATACAAACCTTGACAGTGCTGTCCTTTGAATCCTCTTGAACAGTTGCAGACAAATCCTTCATCCGTATGTAGACAGGCACCAGAGTTAAGACAGGGATTAGGGCGACAAGGATCCATTTCTACACGTGGTAAGAGGTATCAATGTTAGGTACACTTTATTATCTCTATACATTGTTTCCATGCTTTCTATAATGACATTACTTGAATAATTGACGACCAATTAGAAACGTAATTTCGGTACATAGGATTGAGTATTACTGAAACTTATAAGTGGTTTTACAATGAAGAGCGTCCTACTGTTGACACTCGACAAAGTTTTTGGTTAATTTTGACAACTTTTTGACAACTTTCTGATAAAAACTGTTGGAGGCGGAGATGTCAACTGTCAGAAGGCGAACGAGGAGCTTGGCAACTCCGCCTTTCATCATGAGTTCTTGCATTTTGATTGGCCAGTTGAAAAGTCAGACAGTTATGAAAAAGATGTCAAAAAGTTGTCAAAAATTAATCAAAAACTTTGTGGCGCTCTTCTCTGTAAATCTTCTGATAACATATTACATTGCACATGGTCACTCTGCTTTTCTAAACAGGAAAAGAAGGAAGAATCTAAATAATTACGAAACCTGTGTGGAGAAGAATATGGAGAAATAGCCGGATCATTGAATTGAACACCGCGAATCGAGGTTGTTGAGGCATTTGCTCACAAAAGTCTCTTTAGCGTTCATTAGCTATTTTTACCTTCAACAACAGAACAACAATAAGAGAAAAGTTGTTGATTCATACTCTTCAGTGCAAATGCCTTCTATTGCACTTTCAGGTTATTTCTATCGTATTTCAATAGCAATATTTCCAATTAATTCTTGGAATGAAATTTAATTCCACATGATTGTAGATTAGTGTAAAATTTGTAGGCCCGGGCAAGTTACTCCCCTGACAAATTAAATGCAAACATAGTTCAATTTGCTAAACTGATGACGTACCTTGGCAATGCGAGCCACGATATCCCGCCGTGCAATTACATAAGAAACCCAGTTCATCGTTGATCTCCATGCACATCCCATCATGCATGCATGGATTAGGGTGACATCTGTCCTTCTCTGTGAAGAAAAAAATGGATGAATTTGAAATTAAATGACGCTATAATTCCATATGATGAATGATAATGTGTATCACATGAGGTAGACACGAGAAGGTGCCTTAAAGGGGCACTATCACGATAATGTTTCTGCTTTTTTGTCAAAACGGTGCAATAATTCAGTATGACTAAGAACCTTAGCTCATACACGAAATGCCCCTAGAACATCAAGAGGAAAGATATCAAGTGAATTGTTGAAGGAAGAGCAAACCGTAATTAGTTTTTAGCGATTTTTCCAAGACACAAGGGTATAATTCGAAAACGTCTGCCCGACGTTTCAAAAGGAAGATCAAAAGCTCCTATGGGAAACTCATGATAGCACTCCTTTTATAGCTTCAGTATACTAGTAATAGCAATTTTTAACAAAACTGGACTATTATTTTTAGGTTTCCATTGATATAAATATGTCTTTTGACTTTTGAATTTTCAACTGATGTTCATGATAGTGTCCCTTTAAGTTGTCATTATCAGTCTCGTTCCGCCACAAAGAAACACCAGATCCCAGTTGCTCAAATAAGGTATAATTTTGATCAATGGCCTACTAATGTTAAGTAAACAATTTTATCCAATAATTTGGATTAATCCACTGGATAAAGTTATCCAATATCTATACAACCGAGGCCAGGACAATAACACGGAGGAAAAGTCTTGTATACTTGAATGATAATATACTAACCATGGGATAATTCATTTTCAAGCAATTTGATTGGTTCTCTACTCATGGTCTCAGAGGCATTATACCCTCTCTACCTTATTTGGAAATGCCGCGAAGTTCAAATGTTTTTGTCTCGGGGAAAAAATGGCGGAATATTTTCGTATTTTTCCAGTTTCTTCGGAGAAATTCGACATTTTCCCTGCAATTTGTATGTTATAAAACAATTATTCGCCTCAGGCTCGTGAATATTGGTGAATATTCCCCTCGGGAATATTCCCAATATTCACTTCGCCTTCGGCGAATAATTGTTAAATATCAATGTTTTGGATGAGGAACGACTAGACGACTGAAATTTCAGGTTAGTCGGCATGTATTCTTTTCGAGCAGGGTATTTTATTTATTGAAAGAAACAAGAGAAACCAGGGCAAGTAAAATAAGTTTAAAATGGTTATCACTTGTGCCATAACTGGACAGTTATGTTTGTTCGTTCTTATTACCTTCACACCGTGAACCCTGATATCCCGGGATACACTGGCAGGCGAACCCAGGTCCTCCTACAACTTCCCGGCAATAGCCGCCATGTTGGCACGGATTAGGACGACATTGATCGATTTCTAGAACCAAGATAAACACATCATTAGAGTTTCAGGACAGAAACAATATTTTGTATCTATTAACCTCTATTAAGGGGACACTTTTTCTTGTCCCGAGAATTTCCTCTTAATGGAAGTTCCACTATAGAGCGTTTTCACGTGACGTCATCAAAATTCTAAATTCAAAACTATTGATCATACAAAGCTGTTCTTTCAGTATATTCTAGACATCAGTGTCGTTAATTGCTGGGAAAAATTTTGCGCCAGCAGAGTGCTTCATTTTGGAGATAAAGCGTTTTGAAATTTGAGACGGCCTGTTACAGAAACCAATATTTTGGCACTTTTTAAATAATTTTCCGATATGCTAATAAGTTAAAAATGATAACTGAAGCATTCCGAACTAAAACTCGTGACTTTGGAAGCAGAATCTTTTTTCTTCTCGCTGACATTTTTGGCCGCCATATTGGTGTTCCAAACCGGTACACCAATATGGCGGACCCATACTAAGCTCTGTAATTTTCCGAATATTGTTTTCCCGATAACTTCGTTGAAATGAACACTGCCAAGTTAAAATTTGGGGAATATATTTATTTCCACCTACTCTACAATCTCTGAGTTTGTTGATGTTTTTGATGCACGCAAAACGATCTTGTTATTTTGGTGAAAACGCTCTATACACCGAAGTGGAAGCTTATGTCATGCCTCTGCGGTTGTAAATTTTCCAGTTTTCTGCCACCTTCTTTGACTAAACGCGTTTAGTTGGTGCAAACTGAGTAGTAGCTCTCTTACGCGACCCCGCAAGCTTCATACTCTCAACCCTTTTGTGTATTAAATAAAACTCATTGTATTGTATTGTATTGTGTACCCTGGCAAGTTGATCCTTTGAATCCCAGAGTGCAGTTGCAGACAAAGCCTCCACCGATTTCCGTGCAAAACCCACCATGACCACAAGGATCGGGTCGGCAGGGATCTTTATCTAAAATGATACGAAAAAAACATATATCTCAAACACGCTGACGCACATCAATAGTTCAATGAAACTTTAAGACGAAATCCATTAGAAAATCGAGTAATATTTATGGCCAGTGGACAAAAATCTTGTACTACGACGCCATACGCTTTCACGCTTAAACTAGACATTCATGAGCCATACCTTAACGGTATTTACCAAATAATATAACTCCACAATCCTTAAATTGCTTTCCGCCTTGAGTTTCCTCCCGTGAATGGGTAAGGTCATAAGAGGTTGCAGCCATGTTTCCCAGAAACATGGCTGCCACTTCTTATGACTCAACTCATTCACGGGAGGAAACTCAAGGCGGAAAGCAATTTAAGGATTGTGGAGTTATATTATTTGGTAAATACCGTTAAGGTATGGCTCATGAATGTCTAGTTTAAGCGTGAAAGCGTATGGCGTCGTAGTACAAGATTTTTGTCCACTGGCCATAAATATTACTCGATTTTCTAATGGATTTCGTCTTAATACACTTCATTTTGGAGAATACAGGAATGGTTGTGAGTTTAAAATGCTCTTTAGTCCTAACGTTCTCGATGTCATATGTGGGTTGAGTTTGTTGCTGGTTCTCATCCTTGCTCCGAGGGGTTTTCTCCAGGTATACTTGCTTCGTTTGTCCTCCCTCCACAAAACCAAATTCTAATTTGATCTGCCGAATCCGAGGACTACAGGTTTGTAAGACTGTTAAATGTTACACTCGTTAAACAAAGTAGATAGATACATGTAGTGGTATATATATGATGATAGATAGCAAAACAAACTGATCGTAATATAATGCCTTGTCAATGATTGTACAATTATTTATCAACTCTTAAGGAATAAATATAGTGTTTAGTTTCTATTTTGACGAATTTCCAACCTACCTTGACACGAGATTCCTCTGTATCCCATGGGACATTCACAATCAAAGCCACCGCCAAAGTAGTGAGCCATACATCTGCCTCCGTTGAGACAAGGATTAGGTTGACATTCGTCTTCCTCTGTGCATAAAATAAACCCCCCAAATCAATTATAAGTCACACGTTTTGCACAAATTCTATGGACCTCATTACAAAATGGTCTCCTCTGGTCTCCTTAAAGTGGAAAGTGATGAAATGCTAGTAAGTGATTATTGACGAAGTGCGAAGTATGATAATATAACCGACAGACCTGTGCACGTCTCCCCTCTATATCCCGTCGCACATCTGCAAACAAATCCATCGGAAGTAGAAAGACACTTCCCTCCATTATGGCATGGATTCGGATGACAAGGCTCTTTCTCTGTTATGAATAAAGAAAAAGACAAGAAACAAGAATTTTCGCAAAGAAAACTTTTATGGTTGTTTTACATCTCTTAATTTAGTGATTTTATCTTTACACAGTTATACCGAGTACTTTGTTAGACCAACCACAAAAACAATGGAAATGTTTTGCATGATTGACATTCCGGATAGAAAATGGTTCAGTGATGTTTTTTGAAAGAGTACTTTGATAGGATATTGAACATTGATTGGCATTGCTTTGTTGGAATTAATTGCATTTACGTATTTATCGTAGTACCACACAAGAAATACAAAAGAAAGAAAATTTATATGTTTAGTGACTTAACCAGATTTTCGTTGTAATTGTTATCGCTTTCAGAAACAGATTCAGTTCCCGGTTTGATTTTATTAACAGTCTCGCAACGTAAAAGTGGTTGTATAATAGTTTATAATCCTTTGAAAGTTCAAGGTCAATCGAAAGAAATTATATGAAATTAAAGAGAAAAATAGGCAAAAGGAATGTTCAAAGCAAAGATCATACTTACAAATTTGTTTTACATTAGTCTTTGGCGTTAGTATTTTTTCGTATCCAGATACTTACCATTGCAAAATGTTCCTCTGTAGCTAGCAGGGCAAGTGCAAACAAAGCCTCCTTCCTCCGCCTTGCAGGTTCCACCATGCTGACATGGATTGGACAAACAACTATCAACCACTGTGGAATAAAAACAGAAATGTAATGAACCTGAGGATTAGATGTTTTAGAGAGTTTCATATTACATGCATGTGATTGAAAAAATCGGGTAAAACTACTAGGGCATATCCATCTGTCATTAATTAATGTTTTTAAGGATTTTCGATCGTTATGGTCTATTGAATGTATGTCAGTCCAATATTTGCAAACAGACCGTGAGCTAAAGTAGCTTTCCGACCATTCTAGAGTAAAGTATACGAAGATGCTGGCCTGAAACATCCACCATGCGAAATATATCTGCGGTCCAGTCCCTCGACTACTCTTCTCGCTTTTTTACTTCCGGCGGCACTGCGCATGCCCTATGTAGACCAATCAGAAACGTTTAGCTATTCCGTAATTTCTTCCCCACTTCAAAGATGGCAAGTATCGTTCGTACATTTTTGTATGCAAGCCAGAATCTCTATGTAGTATACGCCATATGAAGAAAAATGCCTACACTCAGCTCCGAAAAACTACAATACTTTAAAGATATATTCACGTACTTGATGAATTTCTAGAGGCGGGTAGCTCAAAGCATAGATGACGATCTCGCAGCAGTAAAATAAAACGAACATAGATCGAAAGAATTGAATATCTTTCAAGACTATTTAAAACTTGCTTCAAGTCGTTTACTATTCGCATTGTTTTGTAGACAACAGTAGATCCATACCAAAAATTTGTTTTGTAGGTTACGATAGTTTTGTCTCGCATTGAACAATAGTTTTGCCTCGCATTGTTTTGTGGAGAACAATAGATCCATAGTGCGCATGCTCCCTGTTCTTCATACAGGAAGCACGCGCATTAGCTAATCATTTCTGATTCGTCTACATGTAGCGTGCACATACAAGACCATACAAGTTTCCTTCAACCTTCCTCTACAGCCACCGTAAAGAAGTGAGAAGAGCGGTCAAGGAGCTGGACTAATCTGAGCATAAAAAGACATCAAAATTGATAACAAGTAATTTTCATAGTGGTGGATAAATCAATGAATGAATCAATGAATAGCAGAAAGTGACCTGAACCAATTATGGCGAAAGAAGAGCTGATAGACAATGTTAATTGTTCATAAACAACACATTATTCGTACTTTTACACTGATCTCCTGTGTATCCTCTCCTGCAAGAACATTTGTAATGATCTCCTTGTTGTGAACATCCTCCTCCATTGTGGCAAGGATTGGGTTCACACGAGTTCTTTTCTAAAATGAAACAAACAATTTATTAGTACAGTGGAACCCCGTTAATACGGACACCTACGGGCCAAAAAAAGCTGGCCGTAATAACGGATTGGCCGTATTAAAGGGGCTCTTTAAATAAGAAAATGACTGACTGAGCTTTTGTTTGGGCCAAAATAAAGTGGCCGTAATAACGGGGTGGCCGTAAGACGGTGTTCCACTCCCGGGGGGTACTCCCTTATATAAGCTATATAGGTATGTGCCGCCCCAAAGGGTATGGTTTTTGAGCCGTTTTGGTCTGAAATAGGGTATGTTTTGTGCACTCTAGTCTGGAATTTGGTTTGGCTTTTAGACAAAACTGTTTTTTCCATTAACATCGGGGAATTTGAAGCCTTTTTCAAATGTTTGCGCAAATAGAATCCATTCCTGGGTAGCTGAAGTCATGTATTAGACACGTGTACTAATTTTATAGGTCTGAAATAGGGTATCGATTTTTGGGTCAGGTCTGAAATAGGGTATCAACAATCAGATATTTTGGTCTGAAATAGGGTAAGGGTTTCAAGAAGCCGGCCGCACACCCCCACCAAAAATTTTGGGGAGTACCCCCCCGGGGTTCCACTGTATTGCCTTACGGAACAGCAATTCGATACCAGTTGCGTCTAGACTGAGTTGACTGACGCTGAAACTCTTCGCTAGCCTTGTTTTCCTTAAATTTATCACCTCCATGCTGATATGTATTCCGTTTGGGTAGAAAATTATTTCGATATACTAAGTGTTTGTTAGCAATATCAATGAAAAGTTTAACAACCATAACTACCACCAGTGAAAGAATATTAAATATTTACAATGTTTTCGAAACTTGTTCTCGGCAGCTCTTTAAAGGTAGAAAATTACACTTAGAAAAAGAAAATAAAGTTAAAGTTAGAGGATAATAATAATAAAAAAAATTATGCGAAAATGTGCCAAGTTGTTACCATAGTAGCACCAAAACTAACCCTTTAATTCCCGAGAGCAACATCGAAATTCAGTTTACAAGACCATTATATTGACAAGTAAGAAGATGACGAGATGTACTATCAAAGTCTCAGAAACGATATTGAAATGAATTTACGAGGCTCAGTAAGGAGAATTGGTATTTCAGTCGAGTTTGACATGGAAAGGGTAAAAAGAGCAAAACCTGTTGCTGATACCTGTTCGGCAAAATGTTTTTCCTGGTACCCGCAAAACGCACTTGGATACCTATTTATGGAAAGTAGATTTTTGTTGATGCGGATATCGCAGTAATTCGGGTTCCAAACTGCCCCCAAACTGAATGATGATAAGATTCGCCTTGGTGAAATTTGTTTATAACGCGCACATCTTTGATTCGGTAATGGATGGGTCGCAGAATGTGTTTCGTGTTGTCGAAATTTCTACATATTTTATTAACAAGTTCGTTTGATAATTATATTGTTAAATCCATAATCTTGTTTTGTCTTCAGATGTTTTGAAATAGTTTCTTTATAAGGCAATGATAGAATAGTTGGTGTTTAAAAAAACAATCGCGGATAACGCAATATCTTGTGGCCAAAAACCGGCCATTTCTAAGACATTGGCGTAGTTTATGACCCCAAACTTCAAACAATCAATTTACACCGCACGATTTAACTTACACATCTAAAAGAACGATTTAGCTTACACATCTAAAATAAACGTTTGTTGCTATTTTGGAGCAATTTTAGAACTCTTTCAAAGTTGATAGTTCTTTTTTTAGACTGTTTGGAAGACATTATACTGTATAAGTTCTTTTCTGAACTGGCGAAAAACTCGGATAAACATAATTCTTAATTTGCCAAGGTATAGAAAGTCGTGAAATCTCAGTTATATCAGCAATGCTAGTCTTTGTACTTTGGAGAAACTCATTACGTGTTTGTTGAGCGCTGTGGTTTAGTGGTGAAACCTACTTGTACAACCTCGGTCTAACAAAAACAATCAAAAATCAAAATAGTCGTTTTTTGGTTAATCCATTGGAAAACCAAAGCCAATGTAAATTGTGTTATGTAGGTTTTATTACGAGTTTCTGATTGGTTGATCGTGCTATTTGAGTGCACTGTGATTGGCTACCGAATGGTTTTTTGCTGGTTGCACAAACAAAAACACGATTTTTTTCCCTGCAATAATGTTATTGTACTGATATATGCGCGTCAACATGGGAAAATGAATGGGGTGGTAAGGTCTTCTTCAGTTATGGCATGAATCATAGTAAAGGTGTAATGATATTAATTAACCCTGCTATAGATTGTAAGGTGAAAAAGTTTATTCCTGACAAAACTGGAAGGTTCATTATCTTAGAGCTGTCTATTGATGAAAATCCTATTGTTTTAGTTAACATTTACGCACCAAATTACGACAATCAACAGGTCAACTTTTTTAACACTCTAAGCCAACATCTACAAGAGTTTGCACAAGAAAACCTGATAATAGGTGGCTACCCTATATATGCAGTAATTACTTACCGTCACAGCTCTCTCCTTTGTATCCAGGAAGACACATGCATTTGTGACCACCCTCATATCCCAGGCACTGACCACCGTTCTTACATGGGTTGGGAATACACATATTGAGATCTGAAGACGAACCAATGAAAAGTTTAGAATCATTAAAACGGGCCGGCTTGAGTCTATCTTATCAGTTCTGCTGGTAGACTAGACACCATGTCAATATTTCGCACGTACAAGTCATGGTTAAATGTCAACTTTTTTTATTTACGTCAGATGGACTTAAGCCTGCGTGCAGACGTCTCCTATCTGTCGTATCGTATGAAATAGAACCGCATTATTTTCTAGACTGTAAGACACTTACCCTCGCAACGTAATCCCTGATATTGCGCCTCGCAATGGCACTTGAAACCGTTCTCCGTTTCTACGCAGTCTCCGCCATGTTTGCAAGGATTGGGACGACAGTGGTCTAGTTCTATTGGCAGAAAGGTAAGCAGAATAATTGACCCGAGACACAAGGTTGACACGAGACACAAAGTTATCATAACATTGAGTTAATTTTTCCAGCTATTTCTGTATATGTCCAAGAAGTACACATATATTAAATGGTATGAAAGGGCGTGTAGACAATACGGGTATTTATCTACTTACCATCGCAATAAGAGCCTTTGTATCCTGAAGGACAGATGCATTTAAAACCACTGTCATGTTCAATACATTTGGCGCCATTCTTACACACGTTTGGTTGACAGCTGTGACGTACTGAAATACAAAAAAGGGTTGGTTCATCAGTTTTTTTCCCCCAGTATTATCCATGCTTTACTAACTTATGTTGCCAAGCTATACTGAAATAAAAACGTAACGGCAAGCCTTTTGCCCGCTGCGATTGGCTCGGCTAAAACTAATTACTGTTTTGAAATTAAGTTAGGAAACATAAATCTGTTATTTTTTCCCACTAGTTTGAAATATGCTGAAGACATTAATCTCAGCACTGGTTAATGGTAAAAAAGGTAAAGTCTTCACGAGCCTAGTGGCCCACAACTGCCGGAGCTTATCCAGGTTTGTAGCATTAAGCGACTAGGAGTATTGCTACTACCCTGGATGGGATGCTAGTCCATCGCAGGTTAACCCCAGCATTTTGTCGCCGGTACCCATTTAAACTCCTGGGTGGAGAGAGGCACTGTGAGAGTAAAGTGTCTTGCCCAAGAACACAACACAACTGGTTAATACAGGAGGATAATTTCTCTCGAGAAGATAATTTCCTCCGTTATACACATCCGCTTCGATGAATAAAATTTAGTAACAACAAAACAACAAAGTTTATTTAGCTCTTGAGGATTGCGAAAGATAGAGCGGCATGAGCTTGAAGAGATCCTTGCGAGTCAGCTTCAGCTAGTGACAATGGAACCTGTTAACTATAACATTAACACCTTTTTCTGCACAGTAAATGTTAGAAATAAAAATATCCATATAGCTGTTACCTGAACACGACTTTCCACTGTAGCCTAATCGACACAAACACTTGAAGCCACTTTCTGTTTCAAAACACGTGCCGCCGTTTTCACACGTGCCCGGTTGGCATGGATTCCTTTCTGTTGATGAGATACAGACCAATCATAAACAAAAAAAAAACATTTTACCGGATTAATTGAACATGATTTATTTTGAAATAGTTAAAATAGTTTGAAATATGCTGAAAGAAAAATAAAATAAAATCCCAGATTTGAAAATAGGGCCGAACAATGACCCGAAACGGAGAGTCTGTATAGCAATTCAATTTTCTTGGAAGCGTTCGGACACGTTTTCAATTTCCCATGCATTTGTCTATAAATATTCCAGGGGACTGATAAGGTACATGTATATTTGAAATACTGAATACACGTTTCGTGGTTTTGATACCTTCGCAGTTGATTCCTTTGTATCCGACTGGACAGCGACATTCATATCCTGCACCACCCATGGAATCAATGCAGGTCCCTCCATTGTCACATGGATTTTGCAAACACTTGTTCTGTGTTGCTGCAAAGATGTGGAACAAATAAAGGTTAAAAATCTTCGATCGATAACACAGCATACATGTATAATAACTGTGGCAAAGTGCTGTAGGATACAATTAACAACAAAATACCACTGAATTTTTATTTTTTTATTTTTTATTTTTTTTATTTTTATTTTTTTACCATACCACTGAATGATGCTCTGTCAAGTAATTTGAGCCAAGATGGAAAATATGACTTGAAGTGAGGTCTTAAGGGAGATTTTGGGAAACTGAGCTTGAAGACGGAGACTTTATAATACTCGATAGAACCACGGAATTTCCAAGAAATGTTTCTGTTTGCAAACGATAGTCGATAGCCAACAGAACAATTATTTGTGTGTCCTAATTATATAAAACGATATTGTGAAATATGAAATATATGAATGAATGAAATGTATTGTACCTGCACATGTCGTCCCAGAGAAACCAGGTTTACAGATACAGTCGTAGCTCCCAGATGATGTCTCGATGCAATGCCCGTCGTTACGACACGGATTTTGAGAACAGCTCGTTCTTTTTTCTGCAATACATGGATGATTAAGCAGTTTTACTTAAACTTTAAGGAAGCATTTATTGCGATGCTTAAATTTTGCGATTTTAGAAATAACTATTTACGACGAGATTTTGGTGCAAAATTGGTGCAAGAAATTGGTTCATTTAATCGCATTTTTATCCCAGAACGTAAAGGCCCGGTCAAAACGGTCACAACATTTGTTTGTTGTGACATGTTATGACATGTTGTGACCATGCCGGTCAAACGGCCTCAACAACCTCACAACATTTCAAGAACAAAAGAAATGTTGTGACGATGTTGAGACAAAGTTTAAATGAATTCAAACTCTTCACAACATCTCACAACATTGTGAGGGGTGGTCATTGACAAACGGTCACAACATTGGCTCACAACAAATGTTGTGAGGATGTTGTGATAAATGTTGTAACCGTTTGACCGGGCCTTAAGATAGTTTCACGTCTTTCATATATATTTCTTTTGTAAATTTACGTATGTTTGATATGACATGAAATTAAAATACAAAAGATAACAAGATCGAGTATCTGAACCATTTACTGGTAGCGAGGCGTGTAAAAGTAATTAATAACCCTTTTACTCCCAGAGTCAAACCTTGAGTCAATAAATGTTTGTTGTACCTTTCGAGTCTGCGGATGAAACCCTAGTTTGTGACCATTTAAATGAAAGCTATCGAGCAGTACTTTCAAGTGGTAATGTTCGTTTTTGACAATTTTGCAAAATAAAATTCAAGATTTTAAACTCAGTTTTGAACATAGCACTCTCGGGAGTGAAAGGGTTAATGGCGGCATGTAAAAATTAGGAGAGACCGTTTGGAATGTATTTACCGTCACAACTTTTTCCATGAAATCCATGGGGACATGTGCATTCATAATCAAACTGTAGCCCTGTACAAGACCCTCCATTCATACACGGATTTGGATGGCATTTGTTGGGCTCTAAGAGGAATGATAAGAACGATTATTGGAGCATTGAGTGAATGAAAGAATAACTTTATTAATGTGTCAATTATTTTATAGCCGAGGGGAAGAGTCCCCTCTACTAATTGTGGCACCTAAAATAACAAATAACAAAATTGGAAATACCTAGCTAAAAAATGTACAATTGGAAATACATATGCCTAAAATTTAAAACTATGGAATATTTAAGTTACTATATATTACATTGAGCTAAGTGGAGGTTATGTAGAGCATAAAGTACAAAAATTACAGAGGTTGGCGTTAAGAATTTTTGTCAGGTCAGTTTTGCGAATGAAGAATTTAAATTGGTTTTATAGATGGAATGTTTCTGGCCACAATGGAAAGATAAATGTTTCATAGTTTAGGTCCTGTATAGCGAAGAGAATATTTACCGAAAGTGACAGATGTGAAACGAGGAAGGATAAAATCAGCTTTTCTTAAGTTAAGGGAGAGATGTTAGGTTACATGAGAAAAACCTTTACGAATTCCTTCACAAATAAGAATAAGTCCTAATATGACATTCAAACAGCACGCGGTAAATATCTTTGACCTCAGTAAGACTTGAAAAATGACCTCCGCAATATATACATGTACATGAGACGTTTATGATATGGAAAACGAATATCTACATGAACGCTATGTAAAAAAGATTGCCAACTGTTAGTTTTACTCGTATTCACATGAAAGGCTGGATGGTCTAGTGTAGATTTTTTATCGCGAACAACGCGACCCAGTTTGACTTCCACCTGTAACCCCATCCAAATAAACCAGGTGTTTGGAAAGACAAAGCCAAAACGACCATCCGTTAAACAATCGAAAACACAATAGAAAACAATGGTGTTGTGTATAACCTGACGAGGGATGGGTAATTTTGTCTGCGGTCATCGACCTAATCCCTAAAATGAGATTCGTGATCGTTTTCACGGAGGGATTTTGTTTGTTGTGAAATAGATAGTGGTATCCATTTTAAACGCATCCATTTTGTAAACGTGGACCATTGAGAGCAATAGTCGAATGAATTCTGATTAACCAGGGTATTACAGTTATTAAAACCTGACCTTCTTAAAAAATACAAGCATTTTTTAAACAAGTGGGCGAACATGTCTTTTTTTAAAAGTTATTTTGTACCTACCTTCACATCTTTCGCCCTTCCACCCAATGGAACATGAGCAATCAAAACTTGATCCGGAAACCGTACACTGTCCATCATTGTGGCAGGGATTGGGCAAACATGGGTTCCTTTCTGTTTTGCCATCAGAAGAAAACATCAAAGATTGAGCAGATACCAACAATACTTTCGTAAGCAGGAAAAAACCCACGAAAAACATTGAATTTGCTACATAGGTCCTAGGGCAATACCACAACCAACAGAAAATCTCTGAAGCATGTAATTTCGGTAAGGACGAGGGAGCTTGGCGATACGGAGGTCTAAACGCTTGCTATGCCACAGGTCTGTTCACTGAACTTCTCTAATTACATCAGGGGTTAAGAACGATCCTTCTGTTTTATTGAAACGGGTCAATGACCACCCCTTTAATGTGGACGGCCCAAGCTGGTGGTGATATTCATGAATTGTCCTGCGATCTGACAGTTCATGATTTCTGGCCATCTGATTGGTCGACTGTTCACCGTGTAACCACAAAATAAATTGTAAGTCTTGACACAAAACCTCTACGCCTAAACAACTTCAAATTCAAACATGGTGTTATAACGCTCGTTTTAAAACACTCTCCCATCTTCATTAAACAATTTAGATTGTCTCTTTCAAGGTAAAGTTTGGAAAATTAATTTACTACATTAATTTAGTAACAAACTATGCAGTATATAAATTCGGTAATAAGACTAGTATAAACAATAAAATGGATACACTAGCAAACGCAGAAACCAAATGAAATTCGTTCAACCGGAAAATGTTTTAACGATAAACAATTGCCAGATCTAGATATGGAATATATGCTTCTAATCACGTAAAAACAAGGCGAAATTAAAACTAAAAAATAAGATATAAAACGTGATGCATCTCTGTTATGGAAAATTAACAAAAGAAACCTGCAATCTATCAATATTATCACAAGTTTCCTTTCTCAAGAAAGTTTGATTAAAAATGATCGTAACCCCATAAAATTGTTTACACTTGTCCTAGATAATGTTTGTTTTCAAATATTATCGGTGTTAACACATTAAATGGAAGCTAAAATATATATATATTTCGGTTGAAATGATATGGAAGACGGAGGACTAAAATTCTATATAAGCAGTAAAAATTGGCTTTATTTCAGATGGGAATTATGCAGCCTTTTTTTGTTTGAAAGTCAAATTTAGTACCAAATTTGAGATGATTAATGAAATGTACTTCAACTGGAGCGTTTTAAAGATTGGCTCTCGCGAAAATTTGTAGGAGCCTCGATCTCATTTGTTGGATCTGGTCTGTAATCAATCAAACGAACGAGATTCTGTAAGAATCCTTTTAAAATACCATTGTTTTTAAAGAAATAGCCAAACTTTGAAGAGTGCCATTTAACAATTAGATTACGAGCTTGAGATTTCTATGATGTGACATAGAAATTGAGAGAGCGAATAATCTAATTGTTTTATCATAACAACTGTCTAGTATTAACACTAAATCTTCTTCCGAAACTTCGGAGAAACGAGAAGAAACCGCAATTTTGTAGACGACCTCCAACCACTGCACACTAATGGCTGATAGTGTACGAGTAGCTCAGCCAATCAGATTGTCTCATTTGCATTAGAGTTTTACTAATTGGCAATATGGCGTGTTTGCTGTTCTCCTTGCATGGAAGTGGCAGAAACTTCACGAGAAGAAGAAGAAGAAGCTTCACGTGACTCGAAGACGATCCTCGCGAAGCTGGCATGGCGATTAATTGTCTCTGGGATGTGAGGGTGATAACCGCCGCTCTCTCGAGTCATTGCCGAGTCCAGTCTTCGTTCCTCCCCGAGAAGGGATGAGCGTGGGCTCATTTTCCCGAACAGCGGCTGGTAATCGAGCCTAGTGATAACCAGGCCTTAGAGATCGACTGGAATTCGCTATAGTCCCTGACATTTGTGCTGTACGCCTTTCCTGTCCACGCCAGATTAGCGAATTTCCACAAATATCACATCTCACTCAGTTAAAACGAATAATTCCTGTTATACCGAAAATGGCACCGATGAAGTGCTCGCCCACAAAGCACACTGGTCGAGCGTTTACTTGGCTTCTTATCAACATTTTGTATCACATTTTGACACTATTATCGTTGAATGTTTCGTTTTTGCTTTAATACTACAGTCAAACCTCTATTAAGCGGCCCTCTTTTAAGCGGACACTTATCAAATTCCCAGAAATCGCTCCCCATACTTACTGTAAATTTGACCTCGATTAAACAGTCACCTCTATTAAGCGGATGCGGTCACCGTTTAGACTTCCCAATTGGCTAATTGTATTGTATTTGCACCTTTATTAAACGTTCACCCAATTAGATGACAATGCGATATTTTGACCCGACGATAAACGAAGCATGTCCAGTTTCTTTTAACAGTTTATCAAACACAATATAAGACATGTAATCAGCGTAATAATGCTAATAGGCTTGTGCGGGTAAATTTTAAATTTAAATTGTAAATCGTAAATTTCAGAATGCCTCTATTAAGCGGTCAGTTGGCTATTTCCCGAGGGTGACCGCTTAATAGAGGTGTGACTGTATTCTAATAATAATGAATTACATTGATTAAGGCCGTTACTTACATCACAACAAAAATAAATAAAAGGAAACGCTCTACGCTTTTATTATTCAACAAATCGTAACACTGTCCAAATATGGTCATGATGTACTCAATATCTGTCGACCGTTCTCAACAGATATCCTGCGATATATGTAATTTAGTGTGCGCGCGGTAAAATGTTCAAGTCAGTTCTTGAAATAAAAGTGGAAGAGTATTTTTTTTAGTTTTGTTATCAATTTGTTGAACAATAAAACAATTATCCTGCTCAATCTTGCAGCCTACGGCAGCCTACGGCAGCCTACGGCAGCCTACGGCAGCCTACGGCAGCCTATGGCCTTATCGGCTAAGTATCAGGCGATATTCCGTGCGATTTCGCAGGATAATTGTTAAATATTTGCTTTTTTGGTCTGATTTTTGTCGTTACATGTAGTTTCAGCGAAACAAATATTTAATCAATGTAAATAGTTGTGGGAGAGGGGAACAAGGGGCGGGGGGCGGGAAATCTACTGGAGGCGGAAGAAGAGGGGGCGGGAAGCGGGGTTTCCATGGGGGTAAAAACCGGGAGAAATATGACAAGCACAACAGGAACAATAGGACAACAGAAACAAGCACAACAGGAACAATAGGACAACAGAAACATGCACAATGAAAGGGCGGGAACAGTGTGTACGGCAATCGGGAATTTCAGACCCCCCTGTCTCTCCTCCCCCACTTAATTGTAACCGATGTATACTTGCCTTTACACTTCTTTCCAGTAAATCCTTTTCTGCAAATACATTCAAAGGTTTCGCCAACATTGACACAGGATCCTCCATTGTGACACGGGTTTGTTAAACAGACACCTCCTAAAATGAATTGCAGGAAATTATTTCAGTTGTTAAGTTTATACTTTAAAAAAGCGAAATATCTATAATAATAAATAATATAAATAATGTTTGTATGACCACCAGACATTTTGCCACACGGGTTCGCGAGCATTTACATCCGGACCGTAATTCTCACATCTATAAACATTTAAAGGGTTCAGAGTCATGTAGGAATCTCTGTTCTGAGGTTTTCTTTTCCATCTTGGACTCGGCTCCCACTAGCTTCCAACTTAAGATCAAGGAAGCCCTTGCACATTGAATGGGAACGACCCTTGTTAAATAAACAACTTAAATATGTCAATTTAACGCTTCAACTTTAATTGTTTTTCATAGTTATTTTTCTCGCTTGTTCTATTTTTGTTTTTGCTTGTTTGCTTTTTCATGCTCTTATATCCCTAGTGTATTATGTAATTTTTCTCTCACTTATATTTTCGCATTATTTAGTAATTAGTCACATTATTTTCTGTAATTAATTATTTTTCACCTACTTGATAGATCGAATTCGAATTTAGGCCGACCCAAATTAATTTAGACCGGCTGAATTGATTCAGACGCCGAGCTTAATTCAGCCGAACTTAATTTAATAGAGGAAAATTGCTGTTATACTGAAAAATACATTATAATAATTCATGCATTTGTTTCGGCTCATGTGAAGTTCGGCGTCTGAATCAAAGCCGGTCCACAGCCGTTATTCCCGGCTGAGCCAGGCGGGAAGAACGGCTGAGCCGATCCGAATTCATCCAGCCGTTCCGAATTGATTCAGACGCCGTGCCTCACATTAACTTAATTCATCGAATTCGATTCGGCTCATGTGAAGTACGGCGTCTGAACTGGGCCTTAGTGTAAACATCCTTGAACTGATGATGGATACTGAAGTATCCGAAACATGCCTTCTTCAAAACTGTGTGTCATTTTTCTTAAATGTCTAACTTCTATTCTGCTGTTAAGAAATTTGGGTAATAAATCATGTGGGTAATCGACCTTTTTACCTTGCCTGGATGTATCGATCTATTTTATATCATGTGATATATACTAGTTCCTTTGAGAATTATATCGTTTCTTTCATTTTCCTTTAATCCTTTCACTCCCAGAGTCAGAGTCAATATGTGGCTGTACATTTTGAGCATGTGGATGAAACCCTGGTGTGTGAACATTCAAATAAAAGCTATTGAGCAGTACTTTCAAGTGGTTTGCTTTTGAAAATTTTGCAAAATGAACTTCAAGAGTTTTCCCTAAGTTTTGAACATAGCACTCTTGGGAGTGGAAGGGTTAAAGTTGTCACTGTACCAAATTTCCTCCAAATCGAAGGAAACCTCGAAATATTAGCTTCGTAAGGTAAAAAGGACCAACGATGTAGTAAAAGGGTTAAGGAATCAGATTCCTTAACCCTTTCACTCCCAGAGTCAAACCTTGAACCAATAAATGTGGTTGTAAAATATAATTACACGGGAAAATGAGTGAGAATAAGGTAACATGAATGGGGTGAACGTGGTCGAGTAGTCAGCGTTCCACTTGATTAGTCTTCATTGGTTCAATGCTTGCACCGATCAACAGCTGGAGCTGTACCTCGGTGGTACCGAGGTCAACTGTTCTACGGCCATGCTTGTGTCAACTAGAATAGTGCTTAACCCTACACCTGTAAGGATACTTAATTAGTTTGTTCAGTCGTGTTTTTCTACAGTGTCCTCAATTAGCAAAGTGGCGTTACGCACGTACTCCACGCCAATTGGGGGAGGTCAAATATATTTTCATATTTCTTTCTCGGCAGCATGGCCAAGTATTTTAGGGCGTTAATCCTGCAATCAGGAGTTCCCGGGTTCAAGACCTCCATCCTGCCCCTAGCTGGATTTGTTCTCGGTAGCCCCGAGTTCAACGCCATGTAAATAGACAATTGGTTATCCTTCTGCCAGTTGGGTTCTTATCTATGTTTACTTGTAATATTTAATTGACTCGACACCAGTGGATGGCCAGCCCTTTAATTTCTATTGCACTAGCTGGCATTCCAATGCAAAATAAAGCCTCTTGCTTAGTTTCCAAACTTGTTACCGAAACAAGGTCAAACAACAGAATTATGTGCTAATGCAATGCAATCGGGTGTTATGATATACTGTACAAGCAGTCACCCGTAACAGTTTCTGGGTGGATTTTGCTGGTGCTGTAGTTATCAGTTGTTATGCCTGGATTTGGTCGGTTCCAGAAATGACGTAACCTTCCAGACAAAATATCTTTATTATAACAATATGTTTTGATGATAATTTAACTTTTTACCGAAATATGAAAGTCAAAATTGCTGAAAAGCGATATTGATAGTTTGATCGCAAACTATGCACCAAACGTCGGACTTTTCATCTGTCGAACTAAATTCAGCGAATTAAGTTCATGAGAAGTTCGACGTTTGTCTCAGTTAAGTTCGACTGATTTTATTTGGATTAACGTACACGTTCTTTCCGTCTGAAGCAGACGTAAATAACGACTGAAGATAAATTAAATTCGACGTTTGACTCCAAAAACGAAATTAAATAATTGGGATCGACCATAACTGAAAGTTAGTTCGACTCATGAAAAGTTCGACGTTTAAGCCTCGATCGTTGCGATCATATGGAAACAACTCTTGCGATCGTTGCGATCGTTGCGAACATATGGAAACAACTCTTGCGATCGTTGCGATCGTTGCGATCATATGGAAACCACTATTACGATCGTTGCGATCGTTGCAATCATATGGAAACCACTCTTGCGATCGTTGCGTTCGTTGCGATCATATGGAAACAACTCTTGCGATCGTTGCGATCGTTGCGATCATATGGAAACCAGGCTTTAGCCCGAGCCTAAGAATAGAGCGATTCTTACACCTTTAAAAATCACACATATCAAATCTGTTGAAAACGTCATATGAATGAAAAAGCTAGTGATATATTGTCTCAGCACCCTCGCGCCTTTCTGTAACCGGTGGCTAAAGTTAGTTCATTTCCAGGAATATAGAGATAAAGGAGGAGGTGACAAACAATTATTGTTCGGTCTACACTGGGGCAGGGACAATGGAATATTTTAACCTAATTATGTAAATTAGCTACAGGTGCATTAGCTAAGCAAATAAATACTCTAAAACATTGAATTTTCATTTGTTCTGAAATCATTTTGGTAAAATAGATATCCCTTATATAATATATGTTCACAGTCTGACAAGGAGACAACGCTCGAAAAGTCAGTCTCAAATCGCCCCAAACCGGCGTAGTTGTGTGTTTTGATGGAATAAAAAGTGAATGAAATAATAAAGTAATTTGGTAAATTCCAAACCAAATGTTCAAACCAAATGCTAAAGTAGTAACAATGATTAACACACTGCAATATAACCGTCATATGTCAATTTCTCAAGTACCTAGCTAGTGATGGAAAATTGTCTTATCTTGTCAAGAGGAAATACAGATTTTTAAAAGCCCAATTGGACGAAAAAGAGATTACTCCACTTAAAATGTGAGATAGATGTGACAGTTTAACCTCTCTACAACGGCAACTTGGAGCCAAGGTTAAATGGCCGTTGAAGAGAAGTGTCCGTTGAAGGGAGGTTTCAATAATAGTAAAGTTAGTGATCGGCCCACGGTCGGGACGAATAATCCTGGTCGTTGTCTAGAGGTGGCCATTATAGAAAGGTGGCTGTTTGTGGAGGTTCTACTGTCCGTAATAATATAAAGAACTTGAAGAAAATAACCTACCTAACTCATCTAGATCAGCTTCATTTTCATCTGCTAATTCACTAAGACCCTGATCCCCGGCAGAATTCAACTGAAGCAAGGCGGGTAGATTCAATCCATTACTCATTAACTCCTGTTGTTCGAGGTCGGGCTTCAGTGGAATTGAATTATATTTCAATCTGTTAGGTCCCTTGTAAACGTGAACATCAGTGGCCATACCTCCATTATTAGGCAATTGCAATCGACTGCGATAAAGATTCAAGGCAGGTAACAGTCTAGCAAGTTGGATTCCGTATGGTAATCGCAGTGCTGCTGCGTTTTGAATTAATCCACCAGTCGCAGGAACTAAACCCCGGTATTGTGGAAGTTGTTGCAAAGTAGGAGCTTGTTGATAACCGAGAGAGGCAAGCCTTGTTCCATACGGCACTGTAAGAGGGTTGATACCTAGAGCCGCGCGGTCAAGTCCTGCTAGAGCCGCCAGTGACAGACCACGATTTTTCCGCGATTTGGCGAAACGTTTACCAGGAATTTTTGCGTTCTTATCGAACTTGTTATTGTCGTGTGCAGTCCGGTTTTTCGGAATGTTTGTTGTTTTCGTAGAATTATTACTTTCGACGCCATGTTTTTGTGTAACATCTCGTGCGCTAACTTGTTGAGCGATAATTATGAAAACAACCACAAGCAAGAGACGGACCAGGTCGTGGAACATTCTCACCGATCATAGCCAAATCCACATTATATCCCTTGGTTTAACCCATAATTATTGATCGAAAAACCGAAAATCGAACAAGAACGTCCGCATTAGTCACTCCGATGTTATTCTGGTTCCAGTAATAATAAATTAAAGACCGGTCCGTGCTTGGTTACATCATCTCAGTGGAACAAATGCCTCTTGAATGACGTAAAAGACAGGCTCTCTGAACGGATTTCCTCAGTATCTCCTCGAAAATATCAATTGATCAATCCAATTCGACATTTTTGTGTCAAAAGAAGAGAGGCAAAAAGTGATTTTTGGTCGTTTGCTAATTTTATGTTTTGTACAAACTTTCACACCGTATCACCTGTTTCAACCTGCCATTTTTCGGTCAAGCCCATTTCTGTCTTCTCAACTTGCCCTTGTCAAATTGCGAAACTAGGGGGTCCCCTAAATTACAGCCATGTGTCGCGACACTAACACAAACTACGATTCCATGTAGAAAATCGGACTTTTATTTCTGCGTTAAATTCTTCTGTAGCCTAATTGTTGGTTTGTAGTTATTCGTTATCTCCGAAAAAACATATTTGATCATAAATTTGGTCCGCTTCGCTTGGTTTTTACTCAACAAGCATAACGTTTGTTTTCAGTTTGAGCAAATATCTCTAAAGAGCAAAGTTACGGTGATACCAGAATTCCTGTATGAACGCATTGTGTGGAACAACAAAATAGACAGATTCCTTTTTTAAAACGAGTAGCGTTATAAAACGGATCACGCCGCCAATGGTATTACCAAGAGATGTTAGATAGACGATTTACAAATTTCACGGTCAATTTGATTTCACGGGTTTTTTGCTTGCTCATATGGCTGTCAAAAACTCTTTCATCCATGGAATGCAGGTATTGTGAGGGGTTTTATTATTTCAAGTGTTAATAACCACTCCATGGCCAAACAATTTCTCCTTAAAGAAAAAAACAAAGCAAAGTGACTTGAGGAAAAAAGATTGTAGTGAAAGGCCCAAGTAAATATAATCTAGAAACGAATCTCGAATGAAATCGAAACGACAACACAACTATAAAACTGTCATACAGCATTTTACTTTACAATTGGCGTACAGTTTCATCCACTTAAACATGTTGGGCACTTCAGTTACCAGATACCTTTTTAAGATTGTGTCATTTCTATGTTTTAATATTTGTACAACACTGCTTTGTTTTAAGACCATTTAAGAGTTGAGTAAATGTATACGATTTTATCGCAGATGATAAATGAAAGCGGGTGAATGTGCATCATGTAACTGGTCATGGGTGTGTTGGTGTCATGGTAACGAACAAATGAACGTCCACTGATAAAGGGTTAAGGTCGAAACGTCTGGTCTTTCAAACCCGGTAGGGAACACCCCTGTAAAAGGGGCGGGGATGCTCGTCGTCTCTTTTAGAGATGTGAATTATGGATTTTGGTATCACTTAGGGTGTTCAATACGGAACGCCAATGTTTTTTAGGCATCAAGGTATCGCTTAGGGTTGCACGAAAGAGACAATGAACGAAGAACTAAAGATCTAGGACACTTCTTTTAAAATCTATTTATAGATGAAAGCATTCGATGAAACGTATTTTCGTCATTAAAGTCACTATAGCTCTTATTTGTCCGTCTGTTTTAGAATGGTATCTTTTAGGGGTCAAATAAAGCTTGAGCAACGCCTAGATTGGTCTCCTTAGCTTTAGGGGTTTAATTCCAGACTAGGGTTTAATTCAAATTTTCCGACGGGCATCTCCATCCCTTTCACACGGGAGTCCCCCGGATTTTCAACAAGTTTTTGGCACTTTTATATAACCTATAATTTGTCTAAAACAATTGCCACGCAGCTCACGCACACTTTATGTTCATATTTTTGTAGCTAGTGGGTATACAGACAGCGCCCAGTTCCGTTTGATAATGGTAGAAATACGTATGTCACAGCACCTCGAGAAAACAAGAGTGGGGTGCATGCATTTTAAGCGACTAAGCATCGCTATCATGCGAGGCCAGTCCATGCATCATAGACTACTCATTTAGATCGTAGATGAAGATATTCCTTGTCCTTTGCAGTGTCTTCCCACCCGAGAAAATATAAACGCTCGAGCTAACGACATGTTAACATTTTGAGTCTCAAGTTGACTACGAGAAACAACCAAATAAAGAATGTTGCAAGAATACTACCTTATGCATCCTGTGTTTGTCGAACTTGTGAGGCGAACAACAGGTCATTGTGGTGGCTATCGAGGTGGAACAGGAAGTCAATAATGGCCTTTGTTCCTCTTGTTGTTACACCTCAGTAACAGCTTGTAATTTGATTAGAACACTCCCAAGCGGAACGAGACTAAACACCAATATAACGTTGTTGGTGGCAAGGATTGTGTTGCGATAATCATTCAATAAACATTCAGTCATTGAGATATCGCCACTTTCCAAAAGATCAAGCCATTCGGGGCCTGCAGGAGCTTATCCCGGTTTCCGCTCCCTAGATGGGATGATAGTCCAACGCCCCTCAGCATTTTGTTAGGTTGCCGGTAACCATTTATACTCCTGTATGGAGAGAACCAATATGAGAGTTAAGTGTCTTGCCCAAGAACACAACACAGTGACCTCGGCCAGGGCTAGAACCCGGACCGAACGATCCGGTTCCAGAGCCCAACGCTCTAACCATTAGGCCACCGCGTCTCCCCGCTTTCCAAAAATGAGGGGTTTATCATTTTAAAATTGTAGTTGTTATAACTTTGACTTTCATTATTCCAAATAGCTAGTTATAATTATTATTACTTTTTCCACTGTCCTCACACATTTATTACCTTAGTGACGTCTCTTTGGGCCAGGCACGTTGTCTCTTTTCTTGTTGTGGATTTAGAAGAAAGTTCTGTTTGGGGAAATGTCGCCAAAGTAGCTGTCGCTCCTTCCAGTATCGTCTGGTTTGAATGCCGGTGCTGGACCAATGAAACATTTGATAACTTGAGCCTACATGTATATCACGCTCAGGCTGGGTAGAATTGTCAATTGCCAATTTTCATAGAAGTCCTTGAAATAAGTATTGGATTATTGATTTAGTCCTCCCGGCTCGCTCTTGTCAAAGGAGCGTAACTATATGTTAATTTCGAACAATACGTTATACAAAAAGTGGAATTGAAGTTTCTCTGGAATTCCGTCGTACAGAGGCATATATATGACGGATTTGCAAATTGGTACCGTTTTCCCTACCGTTGCGCCAAGGGTCCAGTAGTATTATCAAACATGATTTACGCAATTTAACGGTTCATTTAATGCTCTTGAATTCATTTCACGGATGCCTTGTTTGCTTAATAGACTGTCGAAAAGTCTTTCACCCATGGGATTCAGGTGTTGGTAGGGAGGTACAAGTACATGTTAATAATAACTACAGGCGACAATACCAAAGCTCTTCGAATGAACTTTGACGCTTTTGGTTTCAATTTTTTCTCTAGTACCTGTAGCAAACTACTAAGCTTACTAAACATGTAACTCCTCCTGGAATGGGATGTCAATCAATCACAGGTGCTCCAACTCGATCCAGGATTTTGCCGGCGCTAATTTAAATGCTGGATGAAAAGAATAACTGTCTGATTGCCAAAGGAAGCCAAGCAAGGAAGTTGCAAGGATTTTACTTGATTCATCCTGTGTTGGGAACTTGTGATGATTTCTATAAACAGTCATTTGCCCACTGAAGTGGAACAACAGGTCATTTTTGCGTTCACTGGGGTGGAAAAGGAAGTCATGATAATGACGACCTTTGTTTGACTTGTTGTTACACCTCAGTAACTTGTAATTTGATTAGAACACTCCCAAGAGGAACGAGACTAAATACCAAGATAAGCAGATAACGCTGTTTGTGGCAAGGATTGTGTTGCGATTAGTCATTCAATCATATTCAGTCAGTTAGAATTTCTCTGGAATTCCGTCGTACATGTTTTATTTGAGGGGCATATATGACAGATTTGTAAATTAGTAGCGTCTCCCCATCTTGCGCCAAAGGTCCAGCTTGTAGTATTATCAGAAATGATTTACACAATTTAAGGGTTCATTTAATGCTCTCAAAGTCATTTCACGTATTGGCTTGCTAAATAGACTGTTGAAAAGTCTTTCATCCATGGGATTCAGGTGTTGTACAAGTATATGTGCATGTTTGTATTGGCTACAGGCAACAATTACACAATACAAAAGACCTTCGAATGAACTTTGACGCCTTTGTTTTGAATTTTTTCTCTAGTTTTGAACCTGCGGTAAACTACTGGAAACTTGTTACTCCTCCTGGATGATGCAATCAATCACAGGTTACTTTCTCAGATTGCTCCAGCTGGATCCAGGATTTTGCCGGTGCTAATTTAAATTCTGGAAGAAAATAGTTACTGCCCGATTGCAAAAGGAAGCCAAGCAAGGAAAGTTGCAATAATTGTACTTCTTGTATCCTGTGTTTGGAGCTTGTGATTATTTCTAGACTTTCTTTTAAACAGTCATTTGCCCACTGGGGTGGAACAACAGGTCATTTTTGCGTTCATTGGGGTGGAAAAGGAAGTCAATAATGAACTTTGTTCGACTTGTTGTTACACTTCAGTAACTTGTAATTTGATTAGAACACTGCCAAGCGGAACGAGACTAAACACCAAGATAACGTTGTTGGTGGCAAGGATTGTGTTGCGATAGTTATTCAATAAAATTCAGTCAGTTATAGTTTCATTCTAGCTTTATGCAGTCAGCAAAAAAATGTCATTTTCCAATCCAAACTGAAGGAGGGGTTTTAATATTATTTCAAGATTGTAGTTCTTATAACTTTGACATTCATTCTTCCAATTAGCTTATTATAATTATTATTAACCCATTCAGACCGTGCTATTTTTGGTCTTTCCCGACCTGGGGGTGGGGATTCCACTCCCCCTCCGTTTCTCCAAGATTAGGGAGTTTAAGCAAATCGCTACGGCTGGCCCTACTACGGCTACAGTAACCGAAGAGATCTGGGGAGAGTACGTCCCGGCGGTCTGCCACATTTCAAGTGTAAGCAAAAGTGAAATACGAATAAAGAGTTGAAACAGTGTTGAAAGTCTCTTTTATTTTGTTTCTCACAACTGAATGGCTTCGCTTAAAGGTAGATGGCTTTCATTTGTTTTTCTAGGACCAATCGATTATTTCTGAACGAAAGCTGGGAAAGCTGCCATACACTTTGTACAATGACTGAACAAGATAATTAATCTTTTTGATAGATGCATTGAAATGTAAGCTTCAGATGACGAATATCTCAACGAATTTCGAGTGAATAACAGAAATATACCAGTACTCACCGAATCGTATCGTATCCACTAAACTCTCAAAGCAAGCTTTCACCGAAAAACAACTTGGCGCTTAATACGATTATTTCTCTTCGCCATGCCGATGACACCTTCATCAAACCTATTCGTAAATTACAAGCGAATGAGAGGCAAACTTGACGAAATGTTCGACTGAAATTGACTTCAAAGGATATAAAATCTGTTGGAACGCTTAAGAGGCTGTCCGCGTAAGAACGGATAAGGCAAATTTCGGCCCTTCACCGATTTGCCTAATATTTTCAGTGAAAGTTAACCATTATATCCCATCAACAAATATCACATTTATTTGGATCAATTCCTTCTTTTTCATTTTTTGCGAGGCCATTTTCAACATAACCTCAAAATTATGCAAATTAGCTTTGAGGACTCTACAATTTAGCTATAAATGTCGGGCGCTACCAAAGCCCAATTTATTGTCCAAACCCGCTGAATATTTTATATATTCAAGTTTCATCTTTCATCAATAGTTTAAAGGTTTAATAATTGTATTTTATTAAATTTTGACTGAGTTATGAATTTTCTAAGATACCTTCTCTCGAACCCCGGAATTTGCGAAACGTGACATACCTATAGTTTAAAATTATTTTCTCTTATGTGGGACCTGACCTAGAGTCAAATCTGTTATAACTCAAAAGTACTAACACCAATCTAATAAATTATAGAATAAAATTTGTGGGCACTTAAAGCTGCGCACCGTACAGAGCTCTGCGAATTTCCCAATTATTCGCCATTTTGATCGAAACCAAAGATAAGGCGGTCCGAACGATAGACCAATTTCTCAGCCGAAAACGCTTGGAGATACAATAATAACCGCTAAACGGCAGACCTATGCTCTGTAAATAAATATTATTCGTCGTTTTAGCTGTTGTTTCGGGAAAAATCTGGGTATTTTCAAAAGTAAACAGATAAATATTTCCTTGATATATGCAAATTAGCTGCATATTAAATTTCGTGTTGCGATGGGATTTCTTTATCTATTATTAGCTTCTATTCCACAAAACATTTTCCGTAAGAACTTTTACAAGTGTTCAAATTCTTATACGAATGACATCAGTTGTCCAGTCAGGTATTTTTCCTGTCGCTGCCAAGGGGGAAAAAGATTTTGAAAACTCGTTTGTGAGCTATTTTCATTTTCCACGATGCGGCAACACAGTGTTTGTTTTACAATTTCACTCTTTTAAATTAAATTAAATGAGAAATAGGGGTGGCGAATGGTAAATCCGAGACTTGCAGAGACGCCGATACCCTGGTTTAAAAGTCCGAGCCCGAGACTTAGCGCTCCAAAAATCCGAGCCCGAGACGCAGTGATCCAAAACTCCGAGAAAATATAGTATACAAGAAGCTGCATTTGCGAGATTCAAAATTCGAGACTCCAAGATCGTCCTATTTCTGGCGAGCCCGAGATTTCGAGACGCTTTTTTTAAGCGCCGAGATTCCGAGACACGGCTTAAATTTGCCGAGATTCGTCATTTTTGATAGACCATTCGCCACCCCTAGAAATGTGCGTCAGATTGTATATTTTGTCAGAACCCTCTCAGTCTATCCCGAGAACGTCCGTATATATTGCGCAAAATGTCTGATATTCCCTACAGTAGTTCTCTGCACGAAATATTACAGACTCCGTGTAGTTCTAGTAGGGACGAGGAGAATCCTGTTTCGCTCTCTGAGTGCAACTCGGATATTTCGGCGCATTTGGCGAGCTGCCATATATCGAAATTCGGTGATGTTACCGAAGCCGAGCTAATCTTGGCCAGAGCGGGTATTCGCGGTTTGTCGGCGACCCAGCTTGCGAGCATGACCATCTGCCCGAGGCACAGACATTTTATACTTGGAAGATTCTGGCGATCGAGCCCTGCCAATACCCTGTCAATACCCTGGCCATACTGGGAAGAGTACAAGTGTGGCAGGAAGACATATCATAAACTTCTAAATGGCCGACGAAATAAGGATTTTTGTTTTTTGTGTCCCCAAATTAGTATGGGATTTTCCCAGGCTTATAGTCTGAGTGGAAACTAACGAGTCATGCGAGGTGGCTAATGGCATTGACACGATAATAACGTTTTTCTATTCTATTCTATTCTATTCTATTCTATTCTATTCTATTCTATTCTATTCTATTAGCGAGTGTCAGTGTCAATGTATTGTTTCATATAAGTTTTAATTTTCTAATTCAAACATTTCCACCATTTCCTTCTCACAATTCTGACACGCTATCCAGTTTCCTTTACATGTATATAAAAAAAAAATTAATATCAGTCATCGATAATTTTATGTCATACCAGTCGCCACTGAAAAGTTTGTTTCGCTATACTGTTTTTTACGATAATTAGTTTTATAACACGACTAAGGCAGTAGAGAGGAGCAATAACTAAATTCAGCCAATCAGAATGCTTTATTGCCGGTCTAATATTTTCTAAGTATCGGACCAGGTAAAGTTTCGTGCATTGTTATGGTCTAATTTCCACAGCTATTTTGTAAGCACAAATGTGTCATATATCTTTTATTAACCAAGCTTGCTCAGGGGCGTACTGGGAGAATATCGGCCGTCGGTATGGACCTCGCTGCGCTCGATCGTTAATACTGTCAAGGCCTAGGACCGATCGATATTCTCCCAGTATAGATTGCAAAACAGTCTCACTTTCTTCTCTCGAGATATAGATTCGTGACGCGAGAATCGAGACGCGAGCGCCGATAATGCACGCACGAGCCTCGCGAACCCGCAGGCGTAGGAGGGGTGGCGGGGAGAGGACCTGCTGAAACAAATCTTGCGACATTTTGAAGTGCAATTTAAATCAAGAGATTCATTCATACAAGAATATGAATGCTTTAATTGAACTAGAATCAGCTGTAGAATGGTATGAAATGAACAAGTGAATCATGCAAAACAAACACTGCGTTATAAATAGAAATGGCTCATAAACTAATGGAAAGCTTTCACATAATGGCTAAAATAAATTATTCCCCAGGTAAGAAACAATTCTTTGTCTTGAAAGATACCGGAAAAAGACCTAACTGATCAACTGAAGTCATTCGTACAAGAATTTGAATTCAGGAATATGAAATGAACAACTGTGTCCGGCTAGCAAAACAAACACTGCGGGAAATCAAAATATAGTTCACAATCTGAACAAAACGCTTTCACATAGAGGCTGAAAAAAATTTTACTCCACATAAAAATCAATTCTTTCTCTTGGAAAATATTCTCAAGTGTCTCTCAAGGAAAATGTTTTGTGGAATACATAAAGAAATCCCATCGCAACACGAAATTTAATATGCAGCTAATTTGCATATATCAATTGAAAGGAAATATTTATCGCTGTTTACTTTTGAAAATACCCCGATTTTTCCCGAAACAACAGCTAAAACAACGAATAATATTTATTTGCAAGGCATATGTCTGCCCTTTAGCGGTTATTATTGTATCTCCAAGCGTTTCAGCTGAGAAATTGGTCTATCGTTCGGACCGCCTTATCTTTGGTTTCGATCAAAATGGCGAATAATTGGGAAATTCACAGAGCTCTGTACGGCGCGCAGCTTTAAGTGCCCACAAATTTTATTCTATAATTTATTAGATTGGTGTTAGTACTTTTGAGTTATAACAGATTTGACTCTAGGTCAGGTCCCACATAAGAGAAAATAATTTTCAACTATAGGTATGTCACGTTTCGCAAATTCCGGAGTTCGAGAGAAGGTATCTTAGAAAATTCATAACTCAGTTAAAATTTGATAAAATACAATTATTAAACCTTTAAACTGTTGATGAAAGATGAAACTTGAATATATAAAATATTCAGCGGGTTTGGACGATAAATTGGGCTTTGGTAGCGCCCGACATTTATAGCTAAATTGTAGAGTCCTCAAAGCTAATTTGCATAATTTTGAGGTTATGTTGAAAATGGCCTCGCAAAAAATGAAAAAGAAGGAATTGATCCAAATAAATGTGATATTTGTTGATGGGATATAATGGTTAACTGTCACTGAAAATATTAGGCAAATCGGTGAAGGGCCGAAATTTGCCTTATCCGTTCTTACGCGGACAGCCTCTTAAAATGCTGAGATATCCATAGGAAAGGATGGAGAAGCGAAATAAACGCGACGTACTAGCCACTACGGCAAAACCTCCCGACTCACGTAGTCAAATTTCACGCTACGGCTAGACAGACCCGAGTGACATGCGCAGTGTCTCATTTTTTGAGAAATTGACTTCCGGTAGCCGTAGTAGCGCCAGCCGTAGCGATTTGCTTAAACTCCCTATTATTAAAGCTACGACAACGAAGCTTGGAGGATATATACTACGTCCAAAAAGATCTATTTTATAGTATGAAACACGAGATGATGACGTGATATGACGTAGAAATTACGTCATGACTTCCGAATAGCCATAGCCATGGACCGCCATTTTTGATTTCTTGATTTTTCCAAAACGTCAGAAAACCACCAAAAATGAATCAAAAGTACGAAAAACCAATAACATAATGCTAAAATTATCAATAAATGCAAAATGTATTGCCAGAAAGTAATTTTCTTTGGAAAAACATGCCTGTCAAAATATGGTTTCCATGGTAACAGCAAGTTCCGTGAACAATGATATGTCATACTAAATTGTTCCCAGATAAATTTTAGGTAAATTCGAAACGTTTGGCGCCTTTTACTTCAATATTACAAAAGTTGATAACGGTCGGATTCCATCCCCCCGGTCTGAATATGATTAAATTTTCCACTGTCCTTCTCTTGAGTTCTCTTTTGGCCAGGCACGTTGTCTCTTTTCTTGTTGTGGATCAGCAAAGGTCTGTTTCGGGAAACGTCGCCAAAGTAGCTGTAGCTCCATCCAATATCGTCTGCTTCGAATCCAAGTGCTGGACCGATGAAACGTTCATACCTCGAGCTTGTATCACGCTTCGTTGTAAAAATGTAACTGTTATTTTTGTCTTAAATTAATCTCATGCCGAATTGTTCATGTGTGAAGTATACTGATCGTTATCCTCGACAAAGTATTGCATTGTTGATTTATTTCTTCTGGCTTCATGCTTGTGAAAGGAACGTAAAAATGTTTTAATTTTGAAGATATTCTGGAATTCCGTAGTGCTTTTCTTATTTGAGGGACATATGTATCATCAGAAATTATTTACACAATTTAACGGTTCATTTAATGCTCTTCAATTCATTACGTGGATGCCTTACTTGCTAACTAGACTGTTGAAAAGTATTTCATCCATAGGATTCAGGTGTTGGCATTTAATGTTTCTAATAACTACACGCGACAACACCAAGGCCTTCAAATTCAGTTTGACGCTTTTGACTTTCATTTATACATTGTAGGTTTGAGCCTCACGTAAACTAATGGATATGGACTATTACACTGTATTGCTACTCCTCTTGGATGGGATGACAGTCCATCACAGGTTATTTTCTCAGATTTCTCCAGCAATTTGCCGGTGCTCACTGAATTAATTTTGGATCAGAAGATGTAGAGGCACTGTCATATTACAAAATTTAGTCAAGAAAAGAAAGTTACAAGAATACTACGTTATGCACCCTGTTTTGCACAAGCAGTCATTTTCCTACTGGGGTGGAGCAACAGGTCATTTTTGTGATCATTGGGGCGGAAAAGGAAGTCAACAATGACCTTTGTTCGACTTGTTGTTACTCAATGCTCTAAAGTCGAATAGCGATGTTTCTCGTTACGTCACCTATTGTTATTAATGTGCCAACCAGAGAACTATTGGCTGTTGAAACAAAGAGTTCTTTTGTTTAATGGTTGGCAAATTTGAATAACAAAACAAATGTTGATAAACAGTGAACACTCCTATTACTCACGAAAAATATTCTGAGTCCTCAACGGGGGACCCAGAACCCAGAACCATAACCTTCCGGTTGGATGCTCTAACCACTGAACTATGGAAGACTTGTGGTGAGCAAGGCCATGCAACTAAGTAGGTTTATATGTGACACATGCCCTGCCAGTACTACAAGGCTCAATAATGTCAAAGTGATAAATGTAAATAATATGTAAAGTGGAACTGAGCGACTTGGATAAAGTGAATAAATCAATATGTCGAATAACGTAGGGACAATTCGGGAGTCGAACCCATGACCTTCCAGGTACTGGTTGGATGCTCTAACCACTGAGCTATGGAGGACTCATGGTGAGCAAGACCATGCAACTAGTTTGATATGTGACACATTTCCTGCCAGTAGGTGGCGAATGGTAAATCCGAGACTTGCCGAGACGCCGAGACCCTGGTTTAAAAGTCCGAGCCCGAGACTTAGCGCTCCAAAATCCGAGCCCGAGACGCAGTGATCCAAAACTCCGAGAAAATATAGTATACAAGAAGCTGCATTTGCGAGATTCAAAATTCGAGACTCCAAGATCGTCCTATTTCTGGCGAGCCCGAGATTTCGAGACGCTTTTTTTAAGCGCCGAGATTCCGAGACACGGCTTAAATTTGCCGAGATTCGTCATTTTTGATAGACCATTCGCCACCCCTAGTACTACAAGGCTTAATAATGTCAAAGCGATAAATGTAAATAATATGTAAAGTGAAATGGCGACTTGGATACAGTGAATAAATGAATAATAAATGATCTCAAGTCGAATTACTCGTGCCGGGTGAACAAGGCCATGCAACTAGATTCATATGTGACATCATGATATGAACCTGTTGTAGTTGCATGGCGTTACTCACCACGAGTCTTCCATAGCTCAGTGGTTAGAGACGTTAGAGCGTCCAACCGGTACCATGGAAGGTTATAGGTTCAATTCCCGTTTGGCGACTCTCTGGCTCTGGATTTTTTTTGTTGAGTAATTCGACTTGGGAGCATTTATTAACTTTATCCAATTTACATATTATTGAAATTGATCACTTTGACATTATTGAGCAGGAAATGTGTCACATATCAACCTAGTTGCATGGTCTTGCTCACCACGAGTCTTCCATAGCTCAGTGGTTAGAGCATCCAACCGGTACCCTGGAAGGTCATTGGTTCGACTCCCGTTGGGGGACTCAGACTTGAGAACATTTATTCATTTATTAACTAATTACGATCTTTCCACTGTCCCTCTCCTGAGTTCTGATGTTAAGCTTCTTGTGGCGAAGTTCTGTTTTGGGAAGGCTCGGCATAAATAGCTGTATGCTTTGAATGCCGGTGCTGTGTACCAATGAAACAGAGAGAGAAACAATGACAACTTGAACATATATCACGTTTAGTTTCTGTGTAGAAATGTCACGGCTCTTTTTGCCTAATAGTAGATGTAGAGTACTTAATTATCTTCGAAAAAAAAAGTATTGCGTTAAATCTTAGTCCGCTTTGCTTAGCGTTTGTATAATTAAGAAGCGTAAGAATAGTATAACTTGAGGAAATATTAATATCAAAGCGAGAATTGGAGTTTCTCGGGAATTCCTATATGCATGACCTGTTTGGTTTGGGGTGAAATGGCTCAGATTTGCAAATTAGCATTTTCTCTTCATAGAACCACTGAATGGAGGATCCAGTAGTGTTATCTAAAACGATTTACAATATTTCGTTAATGGAAGCCTTTTAAAATAGACTGTTGAAAAGTATTTCGTCCATGGAATTCAGGTGGTTCACGATATTAAATACCAAGGCGTTCGAAACAGCTCGCACCTTTGCTGGTTTTGAAAGTTTTGATATTCTACTCTCTGTGAGGTCAGGTTTATATCGGCTGTTAAATAGTTCACCACTAAATTATCCTTTGTCGATATCGGCAAAACTGATAACGTGGTATAATCTTTGACGGGCACAATCAGGTGATAGAATGGCCTAGGACGTACCATCAAACCATGGTGCCCTAGTAACGAAATAGCGACAATAGCTCACTTTGGAAAAGAGCGACAGCCTGGGATCGAGTGGCCGCCCGAGCGTTTGTGGTATCGTTTGGGCGACGCGAAGGTATACTGCACGCACAGATGACGAATTTCTAGATGAAACGGACGCGATTTTTTAGCGTGAAATAACGTATCTGTTTTAGTTGATTGCAGTGTTATTTTCCTTGAAATCTACAATAACATTCTTGAAGGAAAAAACCTAATACGGAAAGACTACAGATGCCCGAAATATAGTATTTCCTTTCTTTATAAACGTTGTAGTATAATATTGTTTTAGACTTTCTAAAAGCCCTTCCCAATATTACTTTTCCCTTTCCTTGATGACGACTTGTGGCAAGTCTAAATATTGTTGTGCATTTTAACTACTTGTTTACAATCCCACAAACGTTCGCGCGGCCACTCTCGATCCCAGGCTATCACTCTTTTTCAAAGTGGGCTAATAGCGGATTTCTTTCACATTTCTTTAGTTGAAGATTACAAGAAGTCACTTTCTCATAGGGAATTTAAGTTCCAACCACACGAGAAATGTGCAGGATTTAAATTGAAGTGTTCGTTATTTAGTTCCAAAAACGAACTTAAGGAAAGTTTCAATGAATACATTTATACTTCCCTGTTGGTATTTCAGAGCACCAATGCTCCATCCACCCGGGTAGAAATGATTAATAATTCTGACTACTCTCAGTGTAGGCAAAAGGAAAAATGAAAATAGCAAGGGAAAGTGTGCGTAAGTGTGTAAGGTGGTATAGTGTGTAAACGTGTGTGTAAGAACGAATCAATTCTGCTATTATAAATAAATTTCCATTTAATGACTCACTTTACATGTTCCATAATTATTACTGATTAATGGTATACGCAACGTGTACTACAAAGAAATGATTCAGTTTCCTAACTACATATTGGTCATCTAGAAAACTTAAATCGATTTGCTTAACTGATATTTTTCACGAAAATATTCCTTGCGAGCATGCGACAGAAAATAAATATATTTCTACAAATAGCAGAACAAGTTAGACACAAGTAGTCACACTAACTAATATAATAGGTCTATATAATTTCCTTGCTGATAACATCTTAGACAATCCCATATTTCATTTTACTTAAAAACTAACAGTTATAGTACTAGTCTACAGTGCCAATTAAATAATAATACAGAAAAGGGTAATTAAATACTTTTAAAATTTGTTTTTTATTATGATCGAAATTGATGATGATCATTTGGGGTATAAATATTTCCATTTTAAAACGCGATCAAAATCCCAATTGTATTGATAGAGAGATTAAGCATCACGTTTGTTTTCCCAGCTTTTGCCGTCTGCCGTTTGCCTTTTCTACGAGAAAGTGAGTAGTTTTGCGTTTGTCGTGAACGTGTGAATTATTTTCGATTTTTCTGATGGATTTATTAAGATTCGAGAAAAAAATAAAGAGAAACAACTGCAAGCTGACCTTTGCCGTTTGCCGTAGAACTTGGTGCTTAATCTCTCTGATAGCTTATTGAAAAAAAACGCGAGAGGACTGGAGGCGAATAGTAGCAACCTTCCAACTTTGAAAGCGTTTGGGAATTAAGTGTTTGAAAAGTCGAAAAATATAAGATAGTTTTTATGGATTTGGTAGAAAGGGCATCGATTTATAGGGTTTTACATTTTTTACAAGCCTGATGTATGTATTTTGCCACTTATTAGCCGAACTTTGAAAGCGTTTGGAAATATGACGGTAGAATTTTAAAAGTCGAAAAAATAAGAGAGTTTTTATAGATATGGTAGAAAGGGCATGAATTCATAAGTTTTATATGAAATTTAAACTTTTACAAGCCTGGTCCACGTATTTTGCCACTATTATCAGCCGAATACTCTCAAATTTAGTTAGGTTGCCTGTCATTAGGCAACATTTCATTCAAATGGTTTAGATTTGTGATGTAATCGATTTTACACACACAACCCAGTCCTCAGGGGCTATACATTGTGACCTATACAGGTGATGGAAGAGAATAGCGGCAATGATTCAGTACCACCATATTTTCAGAACGATTTGAACAGCACAGATTGGATTCATTGCATTTTCGAGGAGTCATCTAGTAATTAACATCTATAAAGCAATCTACCTGTGAATTTGATGGGCTAAGACTCATAATCCGACCGGAGACGAACATTTGGCCATTTATAATTATAAACGTCTAGTAAAGAGAATGTATATTTTGAACTTGGAACCGACAGGGGCGTTTACACTCCACCAGATCACAAGTAGATCATTTACCACCAAATCGTGTTACCTTGATACTTCATACGGTTGTCTGGAATAATAATTTCTATATTGATGAGAATTGAGAGCAAACCGATTTAGCTATTTAAATTTTTAGTTTGTATAGATTAGTAACTCAACACAAGGATATTCTCTATATCTCTACCTCTGTTTCCTAATTTTGCCAGGCCATTAGGAGGACTCACTGCCTCTAGCCCGGGCTCTAATTATCTTTATTTCGTGGAAAGTATCTTTAGAATTGCCGATATAGATAACCGACATTATACTATACTCACCACAGGATATTGCAATTTTGGACAATCTGATTGGCTCCCTACTCAAGGCATATGAGGCAATGTACCATTACTACCTTATTTGGGAAGTCCGCTAATTACGATAAATGTCCCATTTTTCCTCTGTTTTTTCCTTCCGTTCTTTACCCAGTAATTTATAATTGCAATATCCTTTGATGAGAATCAATCTCGTCGTACATGAACTCATAGCCAACTCGGCTACGCCTTGTTGGCTATGAGTTAATGTACGACTCGATTTCGTGGAATAATTGTTAAATATATTCAATCCATAACTATTTAAGTGCATCGTTTTCCTTGAAATCTAGAAGGAGGCGAATTCCAGTCCAACCATTATATTTACGATCTTTTATGAACCACTGTCCGCCTTTTTCCAATTCGACCTCCAGTACTTTTATCCAAAGCTATATATTTAGGCTTTACTGTTGGTGTCTTTATCTTTCTCAAGTCGCCGAAGTATTTCCTTGGATTTTGGAAACGGCGTCGTTTCAAGTCTGTTGTTTCACTTCTTGGCAAGCAACAGTCATGGTGGCAATAGTAAAGGCAGTTAAACGGCCTACATTCCGATGGACAAGGTACTTTAATAGTAAAATGCGAAGAGTCGCCCAACTGGTTTTGATTAGCTAAGCCAGAAGTCTTCGCTGAAGATGCTCTGCAGCACGTCTCGTCGCAATTTGGATAACAAGATAGTGAACAACCAGGATGACAAACGGCTGCCGGGGGAGGAGGAGGAAATGAAGGAGGTTTGGGAGCAGGTTGATGTTCCCTTCTTGTTGGTGATGGGACGTTTACGTTTGGATCCTGCTTTTTAAATCCAGCTTTACAGCAGCTAATTGTGCAAGCTGGAAAGCATTCAGAAGCACAACTGGCTGGACAAAGTGCTGTGTTAGTTGGGATTTGAGAAGCAGCTGTTAATCGTGATGGTGTTGGTGACCCCGTGGTACGACCACAGCATCGTAAAGGACATGAAGGCCCACAGTCGTGTCGACAGATAGATGGACAGTCTTGGTTAGGGGAAGTTGGTTTCTTAGCGAAGAAATTGTTGTATGATTGTTTGGCTTGATCGGGCGCTATTTGTTGCGCTGGTAGTTTTTTAGAGGTCACTTCACCTCTTTGACAACAATTTTCCAAGCAATGTGGATAGCAGTAAGCTGGGCAACTCGGTGTACAAGCAGTGGAGGCTTTGCTAAAGAAGTAGCTGGAGCTGGAATACGTACAGGTGGAGTCATCGGTGAGGACTTTGCAACTTTAATTAGCTCCGTCGGATGGCGTACTGTTAATGATGGGGTTCCTACTTTGCTAAACGGATTTTCATCGGGTTTGCCATGACAACATTTCGGGGGACAATTATGTGGACATGTCTTGTTACAATAATCCGGGCAGGGCACATTTGCCATATTTGGACTCTCTGCAACACCAACCTCATTGATTTTTAAATGGCTTTCTGTACCCACGGTCTTTGTATGATTAACTGTTTTAATTTTATGGTCGTTTGGTTTAACAGGAAATTTGGCGAAATGCTTGTGACCATAAATGTTACCATACATGTTGTACATCATATTCAAAAAGTTCATCATCCCAAACCAGCTCTTTGCATTTTTGAAGAAATCGGCACTGTTCTTGCTTTCGCCTTTCAGTTGATGAACATCAGTGCTTTTCACAGCTGCAGAAAGAGACGAGTTATTTTCACAGCAAATTGGTGGACAGTTTGAATTACAGGTTTTCTTACACGCTCTTGGACAAAATTTTTCTGCCATCGTTTTCATGAAGGTCTCTTGAACCTTAGGGTCCATCATTGGAAATGGGTGTTTAGCTCCAACAAGATAGCAGCATGTTTTAGGACAAGATGGCTGACAATTATCCATGCAACTGAGAGGGCACTTTCCCATACAACACCTAACAGGACAAGAGTCACGACATTCTGTTTTGCATTGATCTGGACATTCAGCGTCCTCTTCCAGAAGTGGTCTTGCTTCCATTTCTGAAACTGAAAAGCCTCCAGCAGGATTTTTCAAGTTCACTGCTTCCAGATTAGTGGCTTCTGAATCATCAGGGCGCCGTTGAAAGTCTGGTGCAAAGTTTGCTATGTGTTCATTCATTTTGTCTTCCGGCTTAAGGACTACCATTGTTGGGCGTGGAGTAGTGACGTTTTTTGGGGGTGGTGCATTGGATGGGACATTTATCTGTTGGAGATTGCCGTCATTGTAGTGAATCTTTAGAACTCGATGATGCCTGCAGCAGTTTGGCGGACATCCTGGATGGCAGTTTGCAGCGCACTGAAGGGGACAGTTTCTGTGTGATATCTTGTATGCTGCATGAAGTAAAGGGAAACCAGAGGCTTAGTGTTAGATGCCGAGGATATCACACTACAGATGATACGACGCATGCCCCGCAAGCACCTTAAACATGCAACACAAGGACGAGTGAGCAGGCACATGCGTCGAAAGCAAAAGCACCCTGCTCTACGACAGGAAAGGAAGGGCGATATATGAGTTTGATATATCTACGACATGCATATATATTATAAAACATTTTAGTGTGTAGTATCGCTGGAGTCTTGCTTTATTTTGGGAGCCCGTAGGGTCAGTAAAAAAATGTAGATTCATTTTCCAACGTTTCCTTTCCCAACTTCTGACTTTTCGTTCTCGTGCAGTGAGAAGGAATAAGAAAACCACAGATAACACGTTAAACCGGTCTCCCAGAGTACAAATATCGCGATAAATTTCTACTTGTTTCGTTTCTACTGAGTGGAGTTGGATAATAGTAGTTATTAGTGCTAATACGAGCGCTTATATAGCGACTAAATAACATGCAACATCAGGTTCCAACGATGTTCCAATACGTAAACAAAGACAGCAACAGTACATCTCAATACACAGTCCATGATGATGAAAAGAAACAAGGCAGCACACTTACGAGCACACGCATATCCGTTGAAGTAATGATGATGGTCGCATACACAGAACCCTTTGATACATTTCCCATGCTGTTTACAACCGGTAGACACGTGTCGGCTGTATGAAGATTTAAAATAAAAATAAACATCAGAAAATAGACCATTACTGATCAGGAATCGTGCTTGCTAAATGGTGTAGCTCAATTTTTTGTTCTGTTTTTGGTGACCCTACTAAGATAGATTAAGTATCTCTTAATCTTCTCGGAAGTGAAAAGTGTGATAAATGTATCAAAATGTACGTATACAAAAAACAATGATTTACTGTTTTGGAGAAAATTAACTACGTAACACGTTTAGATTAAATGATTAAAGGCAATTGTAGTCCCTCAGCTGTTATTCGATTTATCAAGAGCGACTGCAGTAAAATTCAAGCATTGAGCGGCAGAACTTGAAAATCCCCCCTTTTACATGTAGTTCAAGAAAAAATATCGAAATTGGTTTTCGCGTTCCCAAAAGCCAAAATGTCCAAAATCGAAACCTGAAATTGACGGAATATTACGTCGCAGGGAATGAAGAGGATAAGTATAGACTATGTAAGTTTACAGCATTTCAGTATAGCTAGATTACTTACGTCGGCAGTCAAATCCATCCCCAGTGTAACCATTCTTACAAACACATTCTCTGTTGATGCATTTGGCATTGTAGTGGCATTCTTTGCATTCACTCTCTTGGGACTCTTCATCTGACATGGAAACGGGTGGTATTTGAAAAAACAAACAAATAAAAACAAGAACAAGCAAACAAACAAAAAACAAAACAAAACAAAAACAAAAACAAAACAAAACAAAAACAAAAACAAAAACAAAAACAAAACAAAAACAAAACAAAAACAAAAACAAAAACAAACAAAACAAAACAAAAACAAAACAAAACAAAAACAAAAACAAAACAAAACAAAAACAAACAAACAAAAACAAAAACAAAACAAAACAAAAACAAAACAAAAACAAAACAAAACAAAAACAAAAACAAAAACAAAAACAAAAACAAACAAAACAAAACAAAAACAAAAACAAAACAAACAAACAAACAAACAAACAAACAAACAAGCAAACAAGCAAATAAACAAACAAACAAACAGACAACTGAGCAAATAAACAAACAAACAAACAAACAAGCGAATCAACAAGTAAACATAAAACAAAAACAAAATAACAACCAAATAAATAAAAAAGCAAAAATACAAACAAACAAAGAGGAGTTGCACAGAAACGATTTTCTGTATAGTCGTGATAATTCGCATGGTTTTTTGACAAATAAATTGCACATGATTTTGACGTTCATGCGAAATACCCCAATGTGTTACTCGAATTGGAAAATGGCGCGCGTGTTTACATGGCCTGATGCAAACACGGGAGAAAGTTTGGGAGAGTTCGGAAGCTTACTTACATTGTACAGCTAGTAGATTGTACAACTTTCTATTTCTCAGTCCCAAGTTTTCTCGAGTGTTGGCATCAGGCTATGTAAACAATAAAGCCAACAAAATGCAATGATACGTCACAACCTCTTTTACATACGGAGTATGTGGTTAGTGCATTTGTATTAGCAGTTTATTTACATGTTATGCCAGAAATTAAGCAACATTAGCTATTTTAGTTGCACAATTTAATATAGATTACTTCTAATTTAAGGTATTGCATTAAATTATATCCACAAATGACAATTTCGTCCAAAAATAGAAAAGAACCTCAAAAGACGCGCATAAGTTATTGCTTGAAAAAGAGCTGCAGAATTATACCGATAAATTTAGATTAAAAGCCTTAAAAAAGCCGTATGAATTTCACTTCAAGGCGATATATTTAGACAACATGTTCTTTCTATGCTGTTTATGATTTTATTACGTCATTGAATTTCAATGACAGTTCATGCATACCTGGTTCCGGACCAGACAACACGTTCAGCATATGGGCCAGCGGTTGATCATCGTTGATTATGCACACTTTGTCTATGCATCTGGCATGTGGAGGGCATCCTTTACATCCTTTGACTGCGCATGCACAAAAGAAAACTCAATTCTCTACTGCTAATATCTTTTGAAAGCAATCAAAATTATTAATCTCTTCAAAGAGTGGACAGAATTGGTTAATTTTTAATTTCCCTCAACTTATGTCACATTTTGTCACATTAGTTAGTTCTGTTTACGCTTACGTAAATGCATTAGATAGTGTTAGGCCAAAATTATCCGTTATCGAATTCAGCCATTGGTAGAAAGCATAATACATGTTATATATCCCTTTTTGATAATAATGATTATAAGAATTACACGTGAAAATCAATTTTCCACAGTAAACGTATATGTCCAAATCATGCTTTAAGAGAAACATGCATACACAATTATTTTTTTGGAGTAGTCAAGGCATTTAGCTAGTGAACAACTACTTAATGTTTACGAGCATTCACTTTCACGGTAAACGTTAAATATAAAGGACGACATATAATGTACGTGAACATCAAGAAAACAACAAGCCTGCGCTCTTTACCAGGCGTGTGTATAAGGGTGTATAAGTATATAAGGGTTATTTTATGCATCATAAGCTGAAATAAAGCACCATAACTTACCTGCCGTTGGGCCATTCTTGTTTGCAATATTAATAATCTTGTAAAAATCGTCATCAAGTGGTGGAGGCATCTTCATTCCCGGGCCTGACTGTTGAGGTTGCTGTCCAGCAAAGTTAAACGAACTTTGGCTAATCGTAGGAGAAGCAGTTGGAGATTGTTGATTTTCTTCAAACCCAGTTGCTTCACTATTCGAAGCCTGTTCATTCATTGAAGCATATGCATTAACATCAGATCCAGCTGTCCCAGCTGGGTTAGCGTTGCCGTTGTCATCTATAGCGGAAGACTGATACCCAGACGGGGAACTAACAGATCCTGTTCCTATGAAACCATTGTTGTTGTTTTCTCTGGAATCCGAAGCCCCACCGAAATTGACAACATTAGCACTGTTGGTTGTGCCGAGGCTTCCTTGATTATCTCCTCCTTCATTATTGGTTTCCTGTGTGGGAACTGCTGGCTCTTTCAGCGCTTCCTCGATGGAAGAAGCATACTGAACACCAGGTGGTGGCTCACCCTTTTCTCCGCCTTCATTGGATTGTTCGTTGGCATAAGTCACTGTTCCCTGTCCTTGTGGTTCTGCCGTTGTCTGTTGACCCTCTGTGTTAAATAGATTACCAAGAGAATTAGAGGAGGTAGTGAGACCTTGTGATTCGGAAGACGCACCTTCGGACTCTGGTGGCTCCTCCGTTTGTTGCTGCTGTTGTGACTGGTATTCTTGTGTTTGATCCTGCTGCTGCAGCTGCTGCTGCAGCTGCTGCTGGTCAATACCCTGTGTCTGTTGCTGACCAAGGTCCTGTGCTTGCTCCTGTTGCAAAGCACCTTGACCAAAACCAGTTTGACCTCCATATTGTTCTCGTGCTCCTTCTTGAGCTCCTTCTTGAGCACCTTCTTGAGTGCCTTCTTGAGCGCCTTGATCGGTTTGTTCGCTCTGATATTGCATTTGTCCTCCGTCGATCAACTGGCTTTCTTGTCCTCCCAGATCCGCACCCTGACTTTCTGGTCTAGGATTTTCCTGTTCTTGGCCTTGCTCCTGAGGTTGCTGAGTGTACGCTTCTTGCTGTAACTGAATGGCTTGTTCCAGACTGGAAGGCTGTCGCCCACCTTCACTTTGACCAGCGTCTTCGCCATTATTGCTGGCAAAATTTGCCACAGATGACTGGCTGTTGTCTTGTTGATATCCTTGGCTATCGTACTGTGGCAGTGCATTGTCATCACTAATTTGCTGCTGCTGTTGCTGAGAGGAATCCTGGTCTCTTACATCTCCAGTTTGGACGCCTTCAGATAGCGGAGCATACCCTGCCGTTGATGGGTCTGCTCCACCAGCAGCAATGGGTTGGTAACCTTCAGACTGCGACTGAAGCGAAGACAATGATTCAGCTAAGGCATACTTCTTAAATAACTTTTTCTTTTTCTTCTTCGTATTGTCCTTTTGATGTAAGCCCTCAGGTTTTACTGGAGTCGAGTTATTTGTTAGTTTTGACTTGTTATAGTGTGTTAGCTTCTTTCCTTTTCCTCGATTGTCTAAAGGTTTATTCCTCAATTTCCCTGATCCTTCTACGCTGTGAGTCCGAGTAGATGGTTTCGTTAACTTGTCATCCGCTTTAACAACCATGTGGTGAGGTATTTCTTCCTTGTCATTAATGTCGTGTTTCTTGCTCGAACGTTGCCTTTCATTTTCTGAGTAAATCGACGATCCATGCTTTTGTACCATATAATTATGTCCTCTCTCCTTATCTTCTAAAGTCTTTCTACGTTTTAAATCATTATCTAGAATGTTCTTGCTCCCAAACTTTCTTGAAATGGGATTCTTCGCTGCCGATTTTACATGGCTTTCTCCCAGATGAGTTTCTGCTCGACAAGAAGACTTCGCCAACAGTTGTAAAACATATAGCAGAGAAACTGGCCCAAAATATCTAAAAGCTTTCATATTTTGACTACATTTCTTCTTTCCTGTTATGGTGAAAACACAATTATACAATTAATAATACAAACAATTGTGTCTTCCAAGCGAGGAATATAGGTAACACAAAAACAATTCGTTGCCCGGTGGTTATTGTTTGCGTTTCATTAATCACACGTCAATTTGACTGTTCTACCTGTTAAGCAGCTTAACATTTGTCTTCTGATTGGTCTAGCAAATGCGCGAAGAGCGTAAAAGCTGGTTTTCGTTTTTGGTCTAGTGGCTACTCACTAGAAGTGTCATTTTAAAGTGCGGGTGAATTCACTTAACGGAAATTACCCCATTCAATGGTTATTGTCACAAATATATCGGATCTTAAGGTGTTTGTGCTACGAAATTGCAAGCAATTAATTAGTATCCAATACAAGTACAAGTGGTAAAGAGTTGCAATACTTTACTTGAGACCGTCAATAGCGAAATCAATTGCACTCATGAAAAACTTAACATATTTATCTAGGACATTAAGTTGTGTATTTTTATAATATTTACACCAAATATCAAACAAAGAGACAAACAAAAAGCTACAAATTAAATCAAACCAAGTCAGAGAGTCAATTGATATAATCAGGGGGGGCTAGCAGCGAGGCCTGGGACCTAGTATATATGATTGCACATTTTAGAAATTTGGCCGAGCGAGACTAAGTACTGGTTTGTTTAAAATAAACATGGCGGACGATGGCTGACATGACGTGCGTTTGTGTTCGTTCAGAAATATTTTGGCGATTCCACGTCCAAACATCTATGGGAACGATTCGGTCGCTGTTTAACTGAACTTTGGTCATTGTGGGACACCATGGATGAAAATTCCACAGCAAACTCCCGTAGAGGTACGTTTTCTCGAATGATTGACAGATTTCTTTACTTGTGCGATCATGTATTGCGGAAAAGCGGCAAGATCAAAGGGCGCTGCCTGCCCCCCCTGGATATAATAATACACTGTTACCTCGTAAGATAAGTTAAAGGATTGTACTTCTTCTAATAAGCGGGCCCTATTTTGAATGTGTTTATATTTCTATATAATTATAACAACGCTTTTCCAATTAGCACCCTCTAAAATTGTTAGATTATGAAATCTGTGGTTGGATAATTTGTTTAATTTGTTTTTATTAGACACATCATTATAAACTGGACTGATAGGTAACCAAAATCGACCACCACAAAATAACATTTTCCCTTTTTATCCAATTAGCCCCAACTTTTGCACCATAATGGATCGCCTCAAACTTTTGGATTTTTGGCGTGAAAATGTCGTCACAAAACGTTAACTTTGTTTTAGTGTTATGGTATATTTGATCCCGGATTATGAAAGCATAACATGACGATTTCAAAACTGAAAACAAATATCTGAACTATGTTATTCCAATAAGTTTTATTGAGGTCTTGACTGACTATGTGTTGTAACATATACAGGCGCACCGTTTTTACTTCCTGGGAAAATAATTCCATATTGGTATATTCTTGTGAGAAGTGAACAAGTGATAAAGAAGTGTAATTGCAATAAATACTAATTGCAAAGGAAGCCGAAAAAAGTTTCGGATTCAACGGGATTTGAACCCATGACCTCCGCGATACCGGTGATATATTCTTCATCACCTCTAATACATGTATAAACGAGGAGTGAATGTTCAATCACATATCCAACGAGTTTGATATTAGCTTCCTCAAGAAATTTTTAATAAAGATAATAAGGGTCGACCCATCCCTAAAATTTTCGTTCGCTCCTACTTTTCTTTGCCGATTTTTTTCGCTCGTCCCCACTAACTGCCCCTGGGTCTCCGAGGATGCCTAATAAGCAGTGTATATTTTTGAGAGTAGTGGCTCATCGGCCATGCAGGTACATAATGACAGTGAACAATGAATGGTATTATAGTTCATTGCCTGTTACCCGCTTAACATTTTTATCAGATTGCTCAACAATTTCGGCGCCCATATATATAGAGAGTGGCACTGTGAGTCTTTCCGTCTAAATTGAACCATGTGACCCGGTCACATGGTGCAAAATCCGCCATGCTGGATGGCAAGACACTGCGGCACTCCTCCAAGGGACGTCAACCAGAAAAGCGTGACTTTTCTTTGTTTTGGATGTTCAAGTGCACCTTGATCGCTTTGTTTTGGAAGCTGCTGCATTATTTTGCCATCCAGAATGGCGGAATTTGTACCTTGCGAGCGGGTAACATGGTGCAAAATCCGCCATGCTGGATGGCAAAATAATGCGGCAGCAAGCTTGTCGACTTTTCTTTGATTTGGATGTTCACGCGCTTCTAGGTCACTTTGTTCTGGAGGCTGCCGCATTATTTTGCCATCCAGCATGCAGGAGATTTTTTACCTTGTAACTGGGTCGGCATTCAGTAGTTTAAAAGTGAGCGACCTTCCGATTTGTTTGACTTGCCGGTTGTACCTGTTACTAGTGTTAGCATTTATAAAAGTCATTGCCCGTGAGATTTCGCCATTTCGCCATGGTACAGAGCTCTCACGAGCATACATGGCTGTTGTTCTATTTGTCAGTCTTAAGTCAGGATGATATAATGTTTAACAACACCGAGAAAAAGCCACTTACACAATAGGATCTATTTGGCTTATTTAGCACCATTAGGCGTTATGGCATGCAGGAATGTTTGCCCCGTTACTGGGTGCTATGCATCGAACTAGCCCAGGCTGTCATTGGATTTTCTTTCGATGCATGACCCTCAGACATTTATACCGTATTTTCTCTATTAAACGCCGGGCTTCGAATAAACACTAGGCGAACCTTGTTTAAAAAACGTCAGACCCCGAATAAACGCCGGGTCTACAAGGTCGAGTTTTAAATAAACGCCTCCGGCTTTTAATCGAGAAAATACGGCCTCCACGTACCTATACCATACTAAACTGATCATACTGGCTTATACAACTTTGTAATTTCCCTTGATATCGATACTAAATAAATATCTTTAATAAGGGCAAAACATTTAGAAATGAAGTACTTCACTTTTAATCAAATACATTATGATTAACAGTCTTAACACTATATTGCTTGAGAATATAGGTGTATACTAGAAAGCAAACAGAGATTCACCGAATTTCCTGTCGGAAATTACTTAAGTCGAATGCTTCACAAGGCATTAATGTGACTACAGCTAAGCAACAATTTGTAAAAAAGGCATGCGAATGTTTTTAATTTCATAAAAATCCCTCTCATCTCTATTATAGATAATGCGTCGTTGTTGTTTATTTATTATTTATTTATACTTATTTTCCAATTAGTTATATAGATATTCCTTTTATTCTCGTTGCGTAACCAAGTTAACTCGCTCTAATTTCTTTAGTAATATTTAAATTAACATCAACCCTTTATAATTACCATTTCAAGCCCTGATGTCACTCTACGTACGCACTGGTCTCTATATACTTATAGCTACTTTTTACAGCATTATAGCTGAGAGCATTTTTGACGGTTCTAACAACAGTACTACTATACTAGTAGTTTATATTTTGCAATAAATGTGAAATTTCTCGCGTTCTCATTTGCTTATTTCTATTATCAATAAAACATGCTGGAACACTCTTCTTGAGCAATTTTAGAACGTTTTGTAATTAAAAAAGAAAGAAAGAAAGAAACAACAACAAACAAACAAACAAACAAGCAAGCAAGCAAGGAAACAAACAAACAAATCATACGACTGTCTTTGCATCGATGATGATTGAATTACGTCAACACATTGTCGAAGTAGCAGAGTGACGAATGAAAAACAACAAACTTGTTTTCTTTTATTATCATAACCTACAGTATGGCTGGATGAGGTTCAAACATTTGGCCATTCGTAGAAATGAAATGAACGGCGAAACGAATCCAATCGCAGTTCAGGACGTATTGTTCACAAGTCACTGATCTGAGGTAATCAATGATTTCATCTCAGGTACATAAATACTCGACTCAGAGCTTGTATACATCGTTAGCTAAGGATCCCCCTACTCCGTCAGCACACTTCTCTGATGGCCCATAACTTTTGTAACTATTTTCGTCCGCGCCACCAAAGCACTGTCCTCCATTTTGTATGGCAAACACACGGAGACCCAGCCTCTTTGCCACGTCAGCGCACTTGCTGATTGGTTGCTTCCGATCGTGGTAACTGTCAGCAAGAAGCGGATCTAACCCTTCCATGACCATCATTGCACGTTTTGAAGGATCCCGCCAAGCAGTTGTGTCAGCCCAGCAGCCAAGGTTACGGTATTCTGTGACTATGATGTCTTCTGTTGGGAAAGAAAACGTTTGGTTTGATTGATGTGCGAGAGAAACCTTACATTTAAGAAATAGAAAATGGCGCGCGTTTTGACATAGCCTGATGCAAACACGAGAGACAGTTTGGGAGAATTTGAAAGTTTATGTAAACCCAATCCCGATCCACCCAGCCCACACAGGCGTCTGAAAATGTTGTAACTTCAGCAGCGTTATTCCATCTCCTTGAATTTTATATAACTATATTTTTTACCTGTGGCATTTAAACTGAATGCTTGTCTCAGTTAGAAAATCATGGATGAATAAATTAATATAAATTAATTAATAGCACGATTAAGGTTTACAGCCCATCAAGTGAGTGAAATTTGTGCACCAAATGCTATATCGCTATAACCCATTTATTTCTTTCGCATTCACGAGCTAAAAATGATAACCAACGACGTCACAAAATGTCCGCTTATTTTACAGTTTTCACTTTACCTGACCACTCCTGTCCCTCTCTTGTTAGCGAATTGACTGCTGGAGGAGGAATTTCAAGTTTTGTCCCATGTTGCATTGTATTTCGTGATGTCTCCATATTCTCTGTGTCGGATGGGAAACATGTCATTTAAGGTGAAGATAATAAATCATATTGACTAAATACATTGAGTACGAGAAATGTTTTTTATAACCCAGTGACACACTTTACTCGGAAAATTTAGAGTTCTCCCAAAACAAGTCGAAACCCATGACCCATGACACTGGTCGGACGCTGAGCTCGTGGGAGCTTAGACTGGTGGGAGCTTAGGCCATAAAACTACGGTTCAAAGTGACATAGAGAATGTTTGTTAAACGCAAATGTATTAGCGTGAAATGGGCCTCAGTCAGTGTCTTAATAAATTGCTGGTCATCCAGAACATTTGGAATATATAGGCTTGTTACTCGATTGTCTGACGAAAGTGTTTGTGTTCTTGTTTTCGTTTACGTGTTTTGGTTGAAGAAACTCTCTAACCAGTAAGTTAGTTTTTCTGCAATTTTTTTGGATAGGCGAGATTGGAGTTGCAACAGTTACTACATAAAAGCGTGCTATAAGCTTACTCGTGAATGAATAAATTAATATGCATAAATTAATAGCGCGATTAAAGTTTACAGTCCATCGACCAAGTGAGTGAAATTTCTCCATGGAATGGTATAATTCGTTTATTGCTTTCGCATTCACGAGTTAAAAACTGCTCGAGTAATTAATGAATACTCACGGATGCAGGCGCGTTTTCCAGTATTGCTCATGTAATAACCAGGGTTACAAATGCAGATATCGTCGCTGATAGTGGTGGAATACTGCGGACATTTCTTTTTTGGTTTTACTAAAAAATAAAACAACAAGACAATTATCTATATCAATGCAATATCTCTAGCATGAAGTGACTAGGAATATTGCTAGTCCCTCTGGATGGGATTAGGCCTGTCCCGATTGTGCTCGTAAAATGCTGAAAAGTTGCTTACTGGAATGCCAAAAAGTTGCTAAAAAATTTCCAAAAATCCAAAAAGTTGCTACCTAAATTTCAAAAGTTTCTACCTACATTTCTTGATTCACTCAAGAGAAAATAGCTTGAAACTTAGCTTTAAAGAGTTACTCGCAAATATGGGCGAAATTTAAGGATTCTCTTAACGGAACAAAACATACGGTTCATTTTTTTTTTTTACATTTTTTAAAAATATTTTTAAAATTAAAAAAAAAAAATTACTGAATGTTAAAAAATGTTAATTTTTTTTTAATTAAATAAATTCGCATAAATTGAAGTTTTCTATCAAATTGTTCACTTTTTCGTGCTTGATATGTGCTGTAAACCTATATTTTGCTCAAAAGCTGCTCAGAAAGGCAAAAGTTGCTCGAGGTTGCTAGAACTGCAAAAAGTTGCTCCAAACGCCAAAAGTTGCTCAAACGTTGCCGAGCACAATCGGGACAGGCCTACAGATGGGATACTAGTAGTCCATATATCCTATTACACATTTAGCAAGTTCTTTTTTGCGTGTTTATGGACCGAGACGAAGTCGAGGCACATAAACACAGAAAATATCCCGCCATTTTTACTGAACAAGCTTGGTCAATAAAGGATTTTATTGTATTACCAATAAGTCCGTCGTGGGACAATTAATGCGGGGAAATCGTGAATAAACACGAGGGGTCAAGATAGGCTCATCACGATCACTTGGGTGGCCAATCATGGCCAATCATGCGGATCAACCGCAATTATGTCAGTGCTTACTTTATTTACAGTGAAGTACAGTGGAACCCTGTCAATATGGGACTTTAGAGACTTTAGAGAGTGTCGCTACTACAGTTGTAACGAGTTTTACTGGTTACTGGATTGTATATATTTGGTGATTTACCTCTCTTGCACGAAAATCCATCTCCAGTGTATCCTCTTCGGCAGAAACACTTTCCATTTATACATCGAGCATGAGGATCACATTCCGCACACATGTCCACTGCAAGTAAAACATGTCGACAGTCACTAGAAAGGCAAAGGCAAACTATGTCTTGTTTCTGCTACTAAACCTAGAGGCTTTAAAAAGCCAGTTAAAAAGACAGAACCCAGTGTATCTGCTCCTAAAGAGCAGACGATTAGGATGGTTTGGCCACGCCTCCCTTATGGGCCAGGAAAGGCTTCCTAAAGCTTTCTCTGCTGAGATGGATGCTAGTGAGAGAGAAGCGTCGAAGGGGAAGGTGCCGCACGTGGTGGAGGGAGTGGAGCAAGATCTGGAGTCTGTGGCATCAGACGGGTCACCGCAGTAGCGGGACGTGCTTGCACTATTGATGTCCTGACACCATCTCGCCACGACGATGATGATGATGACGAGCTTAGTGGTTTATACAGTTCTACGGGATTTCTAGTGATCTCCCCAAACCTACGATCCACCCATGTAGCAGCACCAAATGTATTACTTACCGTCACAAAATCTCCCCTTGAATCGAGGATTAGGACAGATACATTCAAAATCCTGGTTGACTCCTGTTTCCTTGCATATGCCTCCATTAAGACACGGATTTGGATGACACACTGCTTTAGGTGGAGCTGTTATTTAATAAGAATAATATATAAATATACTCCTGAGTCATTATCTAGCACATATTGTAACATTGTTTTGTATAGGAACAAAGATGAAGTTTGTCCCAAGCCGTCTTTCAGTGCCAGCGCTCACCACCGGTTTCTGTAGCATGAAGCGAATAGGAGTACCACCCTTTGAGAAACAATAACGATTATCTTTTTCTTTAGTTCCTCTTTTACGTAAAGCCGCACTCGGGCCAAACTGGCCCACACTTCCGGAACTTATACCGGCTTCTCTAGCACGAAGCGAATAGGAGTACCCCTCTTGGACAAAAGTTAAATAACAATCATCGGAGCTTATCCCTGTTTCTGTGCATGAAGCCGACTAGGATAATTGCTACTCTCACTGGTCACCCTAGTATTTTGTCAGGTTTCCCTAACAGTTCACTAGTACCCAATTATACTCCTAGGTGGAGAGACGCACTGTAAGAGTTAAGATGCTCTCTTACTGTTAATAAATTAACAAGCTTTGGGAATCGTAGCTAATCTTTGCCGACAGCGCATAGTTATCATAATTTACACGTAATTATAAGTTGCAGTTAAAACAGGTCATACCGGTTGTGGGTATGGTTTTCTTTTCACAAAGCCTGCCGGAGGTGTTTTCTTTGCAGACGCAATAGAACGTATCTTTGCCTTCGATGCATGCCGCTCCATTCTTGCATTTATTTGGAGTACAGCTACTTGGAAGCTCGGACGACACGGGAGGGGCCTCTGAAAGAAGAACATTGATAAAAAATATATATATTTTATTTTGAATGAAGAACGTTTTTATGGTGCCCATATTGGTATTTCCAAACAATGACATTTTACTCTTTTGGAAATAACTGAGTTCTATCATTCAATAGAAGTTATTACAGACGGTCAGCGGTTTGACATGCAGACGAGGCGGAAGGGTCAATCTGGCATTGTATTGACCCATTAGCCTCATTTGTAGGCTCGATTACCAGCCGCTGTTCGGGAAAATGAGCTAGAACGAAGACCGGACTCGAGAGAGCGGCGGAAATCGAGCCTAATTCGTTTGCATACTTTTTTAAAAACAAAAGAATATTTGACCGCAGGCTCAACTGTAATAACAGCTATTATTTCTTATTGTTTTGAAATTCCAATATGGCTGCCGTGTAAAAGCTCTGTACATAGTTAATAGAGGGAAATGGTTATGAAGCCCGGCAAGTTCAAAGGAGAAAACAAAGATGGCAAGATTTAGGTTGGAAAGTACACGAGCGCGTGCAAAATCTTTTGTTTTGCGCTCATACACTATGCATGAGTTACGTAACCGCCGGTGAACGTTTCTATTGATTAGTTGCTTGAACACACGTACTGAATACCTATTATATTTTGTCAGGTTTTGTGCATGGTCAAGGCCAAAAAAGCGAGCAAAAAGATATAACAAAGAACTTTGCCCGCGGGCTTCATAACCATTTCGCTCTATTAAGTCTATTAAATCGATGCTCTGTATAAGAAGCCTGACTGTTTAACCGGCTGGGTGTCCAACTTACCTGCTGGCAATTCATCTGGTATGGGCTCTTTACATGTTATCCCGTCTCCTGTGTAAGGTGGTTTACACTTACAGATTCCCTTGTCGCAAAATGCGTGTTTTTTGTCGCATTTATCACACTTGTTTTCTAGAGAGAAATAGAGAGAGATAGAGGGTAGGTAACAATTTTTGGACGTATACGTGTTTAATGTTTACTTTTAAGTGCTTAACAATTCAATTAGCAACGGCAATTGCTACATTTATTTGTACATAGAAAACTGAACTACACAATTAACTAATCAAGGCATCTTTTGTATATCATAAGGCAAACAAAAGTCCAACTTAGTATATATTTTTGAAATACAGTCGAACTTCTCCATATCAGCCACCCTGGAGCAGAATTAACTGGTCATTGTAGAGAGGTGGCTGTTATACTGAGGTTTTAATAAGAGCCGTCGAGTGTATGGATCGGCGCACGGTCGGGACGAAAAGTCCTGGTCGTTGCAGAGAGGTAGCCACTACAGAGAGGGGACCGAGAGTACAGGTTTGAGTGCAATTTATTTTATTCCCGTTAAAGATGTCAGGGGAATAGTTGATCTAATCGGTTCAGGTTGCCAGGCAGCACCGCAAAGCCAAACCAAGTAACTGGCGACTGTAAGACGGTCAAGGTAATTTAGAATATTAAACTTAACAACAGTAATTGTGCCTATTTTGCGACGTCCTGTGAGTGACATACTGTATCTCAATTCTAGTAAAGATAAATAAATTGTTGTGTATAGCATTAAGGTATTCAGTGACATGACATGAAGTTTACCTGCGCATGTTGGGCCTTCATATGAAACTGGACAAACGCACTGTACTTCCCCGTTGACGAATTCACATTTACCGCCATTTTTGCAAGGATCCCTGTTTTCACCATTCTTTGGTAAACAAGAGTTATCGACTAAAATGTCCGAAACAAGACAAAAAAGTAAGAATGCAGTCAAGTTAGTCAAACAAATGCTAACTACAGTCAAACCTGTATATAACGGTCACCCTCGGGAAATGGCCAGCTGACCGTTATATACAGGGTGACCGCTATATACAGGTCAAGTTTACAGCAATATAGAAGAGATTTTCGGATCGGGAAGTTATTCGGTGACCGTTATATACAGGGTGACCGCTTTATATACCCGTTATATACAGGTTTGACTGTACATTCGAAACTCCCGTTAGCGGACACCCTCGGGCGAAGGAGAAAGTGTCCGTAACTGGAGCTGGCCACTTATGGGCGGAATGTGTAAATACAGTCGGAGTACCACACGAAGGTACTGGTCAATAGTTTGTTATAATTTATACACATACTTTAGGTTATAATCACCCTGTAAAGCACAACAAACAGCACCTCAAATTGAAAGTACTGTCCAATAGCTTTCATTTGACTGGTCACACACTAGTTAGAAGCATCTTGTACAGCATAATAAACAGTACCACATGAAAGTATTGCTCATAATTTATGTTCGACTGGTGACACACCAGGGTTTCAACCACAGAAGTAAAAATCACCTTACAATTAATAAGAAGTTTGAATCAAAGGCAAGAAATAAGGGCAGCTAATAATTTGAAAATGAAGCTAAAAAGCGTAATTAGACTTACGAAGACAAGTTGTGCCTTCATATGGTGCTTCACAACTGCAACGTGGTTCATTATTGGTGGATTCACACTTTCCTCCATTGTGGCATTTGAAATCGGAACATGGGTCGTACTCTACAAAACAAAAGTACTCTTTGTCACATTTTTTTTTTTGAATGTATAGTACAGTGAACTTTCTGTTTAAGGCGGACACTCGGGATCAGCTTTAGCTGACAGCCTTATAGAGGTGTCCGCCTAATTTACTTTAGCCTGACACTAGAAATCCGTGTCCTCAGTACTGGAACAAGATCTTTATTTACGGTCCCTTTCCATGGGAACCATTTTTGCCAGATTATAATCCAACAATCCATTAATCCTAGGCCTGTTCTTATAATCAGACCATGACTGTATTAGAGCGATACACTAGAACGATTCACGGGTAGGTCGATATAATATACTACCAGATAATAATCTATTGGTTGTGCACAAATTTGCATTTCCAGTGTCCGCCTTGAGAGGTACTTTTGAAAAAAGCGGTTCTCGGTACCCATTTATAGTCCCGGGTGGAGAGGGAACACAGTGGCGCTAGTCAGCGCCCGAACTCGGACCCAACGCGCTAAACTATTATTCCACTACGACACCGCAACAGTCTATCCACCTCTAGCACAAGCTTACCGTGACAGTGTCGTCCGCTGTATCCCTTTGGACACTCGCACCACCAGTCAGGCTGATGTGGATCCATGTTCTCCTCTTCACGGCAGGTTCCACCATTTTCACACGGGTTTGGGTGACAGTGCGAGGTTTCTAAAAACAAAGGATTTCGGTTCTTTTTATAAAGAGGACACTTTTGGTTTGTAGCGATCAATCAGGTTTCATTTCGTCTCAACGTAACATAACTTAACGTAACGTAACCTACAATCTCGCACAAACTGTGATTCAAACATGTATTATCCTTTCTCCCTCTTTGGGTCTCTGAAAAATACATGTATACGAGTAAATGGATGAGAAGGAGGGGAAAGGGGTGTATTTGTGATATTTGTTATGTTTTAGGAAAGTTTAGTTTTAAAAGTTGTCAATTTCATGGTGAATTTCAATTTAATTTTGATCCTTTATAACATAGGGATTTTGAAGGATATAAGTCATGGGAGAGGAGGCGCTCGCAACCATCGTCGCAGGCCAGCTAACTACTTACTTGGTCTACAGATCTTTCCGTCACCCCAGTATCCTTGCCTACATGCACATTTACTGGAAACACAAACAGCGTGGTGGTGACAGCCGCCATTACAGCTGTTTTCCCTGCTTTCCTGGAAAATATCTACGATAAAATAAAATTTATTTTGAACACAATTAATACCGTGGTGGGCATCGATTATGTTTGCATTATACCTTCCACTTTGGTTAGCCTTTATGAAGAAATAAATAACAGCTATGACTAGTGCAAGAAATAATACTTATTATTTTTTATAATCATAGAGTAATCAACATTTATTTTATCCTCAAAACTGATCAGCAGTGATTGGTTCGAAATACTCCAAAACAACAAAAACAATTAACATATCGTTTTCACGGCTGTGAAAATACCAGCTGTCTCACGCGATATATTCAGTGCTCGCCACCGGTTGTGAAGTTATATCTCGTGTACAGTATATAAGACACAAACTAGGTGGAGGATGAAGAAAACCACTTTCATTTTCCGCGCATTTTCCTCCCCTTTCCCTCCTGTATTAAGTGCTCTGTGATTGGCTAGATTGAGGAAACTCCCATAACAGAACACGTGACTTACGCTCGCAGTGGGATCCTGCTCGATCCTCGGGACATAAGCAAGTGTACTCCTCTCCTTCTGGAAGGCAGTGCCCGCCAAAGAGGCAGGGGTTGATTGGAAAGCAAGGCGTAGTAGAGTCAGCAGAGATAGCAATAGATTCAAACCCTTTTTCTGCAAACAAAAATGTAGTAATTCAATATTCTATCACCGTGTAATGCTGGTCGTTAGAAAACCCTCTTTCTGTTTGTCAGTATTGTATATACACTCTGGAGTGTGACCGCACATATTTTAAACATATGTAACTTAAAAAGTATTCAAATAATAATGACCACACTTCGTGAATATTCCTAAAAATATTTTCCTAATTTTCCTATAAACATTTTGGTGTGTCGGCGTTTCCATGACATGACGTCATTTTAGCAAGCCTTATGACGTCATAATCGGCAATTATCGCTACTAAAATAAACACATCATACCAGTTTTATTGCCATAGCGTGAATACTTTTGGAGATGCAAGGGGAGGGGAATCCAAAAAGGCCCAGGCCAGAATGGGGTTGAACTATTATTTGAGACCAGTTTGGTCATTACAAAATATGACTGTCGAATATATCGCGATTAGGTGCATATCGTAACTGCGAGATGTAAACTTGTCCATACCTGGGGAATCTGTCCTGCATACTCCCTCGATGCACATTCCCGGACTAGGGCAGCTGCCACATGCAAATTCTTTTACCATGCAAGTCATGCGAGTGTTTTGCAAAAACAATTAAATGTGATTGGTATCAATTGATTCTAACTAGTCCTGAATCAAATTACTGATATTATAAGACATATAACAGCGATATTCTCATTATTGGTTGTGCGAAAAAAACAAATATTTATTTTCTTTCTATAGATACGATACATGTAGTGAGCCCATTACCCGAAGCGAGAAACTCCCACACTACGCCTATGTTTTTACAGACCAGTTTATTTTTAGATACCCCTTTTGCCGAAAAAAATGTGTTTCTGGTCCCATGAGTAATATGATATGGAAAGAAAGAAAAGAAAAATATGGCGGCATAACGATGGCCTTTGTTTCGCGGTGATAACGATTAATAATTGCAAATGACAAACTTTTGATTGTCTATTGGGAATTTAAAAATGAACCAGCCCGTAAAAACGCTGCGACACAAATTTATTACAGTTCCTCCTCCGGGTAATGGGCTCCTGATGTAGTTTACTCAGTCGACACTGTCAGAGCACGCGTTATAACCTTACCTTCACAGCCAAGGCCTGTGTAGCCTGAAGAACAGTAGCAAGAATACTTGGATAGATCATAGACATCAGTGATGCAGGTAGCGCCATTTCGGCACGGATAACTATCACAGGCAGTGCTTGTTTGTCGAACTAAGGGAGCAAGTGAAAAATATAATGAAAAGAGTCTGAAGAGATGGGTATATTAAGTAAGTATTTGAGTAACTATAGACCTTATTCATAAATGGCGGTGGATAATTATTCTTTTATATTCATGTTAATCAGCCTTCCTAGCCTCATTTTAGAGTAAAAATTATTTTGAATTTTGCACATACTAACGAGGCTAGGGGGGGGGGGGGGGGGGGCAGATTAGCATGAATATAAAAGAATAATTAATCGGCCGCCATTTATGAATAAGGTCTATTTTCATTCAGTTGATTTGTCTAGTCGTGGTCATTTATTAGAAATCGATATTTTATCAAAATTCAATTGATACTAACTCGGTCGTGGAAATCGATCGATGACAATCACTGATTGTGATGTGTTCGGCAATCCCAATCGAAACTACAGCAAGGTATATAACTTTTTATTAATCGATTTTTGTAAAGATGGTATTGATCTTCATTCTCTCTTGTTTTTTGTCAATTACATGTAAACCGATAATAATCGATAACTGTCCATGCTGTGATTTCCAAGGGCCTATTTACATGGATAGAAGTTGTCCCTGGTAGGAGGGTTATCCTCCCCCCCCGAACCATCTTTTATCGAGCGTTTATATGAAAAAAGTTGTCCCTGTTGACCGAGCCAAAACGTGGCCCTCTTGGGTTCGCGCATGCTCTATATGTCCCGACTTGTCCCTGCTAGGTGAAACAACAATAACCAAAGTGTTTATAAAGTTACACCACTAAAAAATGCGGTATTACAAAGCGGTAGAAGTTTGGCAAGATAACGAACAAAAGTAAAGTATATCGTTATTTGTAAATATTTTATAAAATAGTCTAACATGAAGGTAGAGAATGAAGGAATCAAGTTTGAAACACAGTAAAAACCGGCCGCGTATAAGAACCCCTATTTTTCCAAGACAGGCTGAAATGGTTCTTATATATATTGGGTGTCTAGTGAGAAATTTTATTTTTTATTTTATTTTAATTTATTTGGCTTCGCCTAAGATATATATAACAAAATAAACAGAAAACGGAATAAATATTATAAATCAGGCTGTTTAAAGTTCTTTTAAAATAGGTTCTTATTTTTGACAGGGTAAATACTGCTTGCTGCTGGCCATAAAAGTAATTCAATATGGGTGTATCCCCATTGATCTTCAGGCCTAATTTTTAACAAATTAGTCCTGTACATTGTGATTATGACCTCTAATGAACATTTTGGTCTAAGCCTGTGTTTTCTGAGTTTACTTTTTTTTCCAAATAAGAACCTGCTTCATTTGTCAGGCTGAAGTGGTTCTTATATATTGGGGGTTTAATTTGCTAATTTCTTCTTAATCCACAGTTTCTTACACGGGTTTTTACGGCACTCAAGTAGCCTGTTTAGTTTTTTCAATACCTTCACAGTTTATTCCGTCGTATCCATCTTTACAGTTGCACTTGTAGCCGCTCAGATCTTCAGTACACACGCCGCCATTTTTACACGGGTTGACAGGCAAACACTTTGATTCCTCTGCGAATGAATTATTCTAGTTATGGAATATTTCAGTGCACGTGTTTCTCTATTAGGATATTATGACAGAGTACTAAAGTTATGACGTCACAAAAATTGAATTTGCCAAACATTAGCTCTCTATTGCAATTTGTGGCCGAGATATGGGCACTTCAAGTTTAAATTTCCCCATACAAACCTTCCAATTTTGCGTCTGTTCTTTCAGTTTAGAACCGGCGCAACATTAGAGAGGTTTGTATCTTCTGTTCTATTCGAGCTAACAGGTTGAAATTTTGTGGCTGATCATTCAGCAGCACTCTTTATCTAATGATGGGATTTTGAGGTTGTAAAAATCATTTGAGAATTTGTGACGTCACAATTTACTACTCTATTATCGTGTGATAATTGACCCATAGACGTGTACCACGAGAAATATTTTAAGCAATCCCATCAGTGCGAAAGAAAAATTCCTGCCTGCTGAATAGGCGAATTCATCGTGATGTCATTGTTTCGTACATCTCAATTTTGAAATTCGTCCAATTTAAAATATATATCATCACTATAGAAAAAGCATGCAAAATTGAGTTATAGTGCCGAGTTCGAAAGGAAGCCATTCAAAATCTGCTTCAGACGATGCATTAAAAGTTATCAAATTTACAGACGTGTGTATGGCTATTGTTGTAAATTTGCGACCGTTACTAAATAGCATAGTCGCTATCAGTTTATCATACCTTATGGTAACAAGGAGATTAAAAACGCAAACGTAAGTTATTCGCCCTATTATTCTAGCTAGTGATATAAGCATAATACGCAGAAATATTGATTTACTCACGTTCACAGTTCTTGCCCATGAATCCGGCTGCGCAGGAACATATGTAACTGTTAACGTTTTCTGTGCACACTCCTCCGTTTCTACACGGGTTGGGTTCACACTTGCTTTCAACTGAAGAAAAACATACAACTCAGAAGAAGAAATTTGTGAACAATTCGAAAATGCAAGTAAAATCTAACGAGAATACAATAGGGACAGGAGCAAAAGAAAAATAATTTGCCCCAATGTATCGTTTTCTATTATGAGCCTGATCTAACGCAAAATGGGAACTTTCATTGTTTGGATTAACCCGAGTTTGCTCTATACATACTAAGAATAGGCACTGAACTAAAAGCATAATTCTGTAATACTATAAGTCATAATGCTGTAATACTATAAGTCATAATGCTGTAATACTATAAGTCATAATGCTGTAATACTATAAGTCATAATGCTATAATACTATAAGTCATAATGCTATAATACTATAAGTCATAATGCTGTAATACTATAAGTCACAATGCTATAATACTATAAGTCATAATTACAATATAAGTCATAATACTATAAGCATAATACTGCTTACGTTTAAAGATCGGTTTCCGGTAAGGCGTCTTTCAATTCACTATTTTCACCACCTTTTTTATATATGTGCAGTTTATAGGACATATAAAACAAGTGACATTAGTGCTTGCAAATTATGGCACTACATTATGCCTAAAAATAATGATGAACTGATCATTGTCTTAGTGCATAATGTTGCCATTCTTGTAGCTGATTTCAAATCCTGTATTAATTCATCAAACAACCTATTTTAATGCTGCACGTTACAAAACAATCTTACTGAAATAAACTGATAAGAATATTTTTTCAGCTTACGGTCGCAGCTTTTTCCATGGAAGCCAGTGTGGCACGTGCATTCGAAATCGTCAGGGAGCTCGGTGCATTTTCCAAAGTTCTTGCATGGATTTGGCACGCATCTGCTTTGGACTGTAAAAGGGTGATAATAAAACATAAATATTCCAAAGTGAATTCTCAATTAGTAATTTGACCTTTAATCACTTGTACTTTAAATATCTTTGTCATTTTTTGTTTCCGTTTTTGTATTGTGGTAAACTCGAAAGCTAGTGTAATTTACTTTGGACACTGTGCAAATATCCGTAAAACTAGTAATACGTTACTTGCAGGTCCTCGTGAAGCTGGGATGGGAATGAATTATTTTTGAGATGCGAGGGTAATAAGCATCCTGATATCTGTGTGAAAGCCTTTCCTGATCACGATCTTGTTTCAGAGGGAAGGAGAATCGACAACCGCCGAGTTTTTGCTATCTTATACCGAATTTCTTAAAGCCTGTTTTGTTTTTGCCCCAGATGCCCCGCACTAACGTCCAACAACTGAGTCATTTCCCCATATAAATTCAATCGATAAACACATGCTTGGTGCAATTCTTGAGTAGGCGTTCCTGTTTCTGTCTACATTTTGACGGCAGATTATGTCGCAGTCGTTGTTATTAAAAAAGGGAAAACAAAGAAAGAAAAGGAAAATAGAACAACACCAGGCGGATTCGAACCCTCGCCCCCAATCCCGAAGATTAGATTTAAAAGTTGGCGCCTTACACCATTAGACCACGAGCGCGCCGTATGACGTCATTTCCGCCATCCACCAACTCAAAAACTCCAGACGAGAATTGATTCCGCCTTAGCTCTTTAACGTTTGGTAGATTGGTCAGTGGGTTATGCTAAAACAATTAGACGGCTGGCTCTCGGTTTCTATCGACTGAGCTTGCGGTCTAATTGCTAACTAGCCTTCTTAGCTATAATTTGTACCTTCACATCTTTCTCCTTTGTATCCCATTGGACAGATACATTTAAACTCGTCGACCACTGCCGTGCAAGTACCTCCATTTCTACACGGATTAACGCCACAAGGATCAATCGCTGGAAAAAAAGCAAGATGGATCAATCAGTGAATGGATTGAGGCTATCAATATAATGAATGTTTCAAGACGTTTACAATTGATGTGCTTTAAATTACTGTCATATGTAAGTCAGTAAAGCATTTCCATAGCGAAGTGGCTGAACAGGCCGGCACTTAACTCCGGTTTCCGTAGCATGAAGTGGCTAGGAGTATTGCTACTCCCCTGGATGGGATGCTTGTCCAACGCACCACCCTCAGCTTTTTTCAGCTTTGCCTGGTGGAGAGAGGTACTTCGAGAGTGCCGTATCTTGCCCGAGGACGATGACCATGGCCAGCGCTTGATCCCGGACCGCTCAATACAGAGTCCAACGCGCTAACCATTAGGTCTGTCAAGGCGTCTCCTACTAAACTGTCATACGCTTGAGACAAAATGGTCCTATTTTCCCGTCTGACAGCATAAAACACTTTTTATCGGGTTTATAACACATTGTTTCTCTTCAAAATTTAATATATTGCTACCACGCTTTTTCTAATCCTGACGAAGTTCATATGTTATAAACACCTTGGTTGACGATGGATTGTATTGAATATAACTGAATATTATTTTCTAAAATGAGTTGAGATCTTTTATTATAGCTCAAACTCACCAGGGCCAGAAAATTCTCTGTGATGAATAACAACAAATGGTGGAGGCCTCGGACCATGTTCCATGACAGGCATTGGGAGTCTTTGGGGCGGTAACGGTACTGGAGGATGAATAAGAGGTCCGTTCACAGGCATTGGGACAGGGGGGTGGAAAGGTCTGTTTACAATTATGATACGATGCCCATGATGAGGTGGACCTTGAAACGATAGTGGCATTGGTGGCATTGGTGGCATTGGCATCGCTTCACCAAAGGGTCCGGCCGGACCTGGAAAGGGTCCGGCTGGACCTGCAAAGGGTCCGGCTGGGCCTGCAAAGGGTCCGGTTGGACCTGCAAAGGGTCCGGCTGGCCTGCAAAGGGTCCGGTTGGACCTGCAAAGGGTTCGGCTGGGCCTGCAAAGGGTCCGGTTGGACCTGCAAAGGGTCCGGTTGGACCTGCAAAGGGTCCGGCTGGGCCTGCAAAGGGTCTGGCTGGGCCGGCAATTGCTCTACTATCCAAAGAATCACCACCGAGCGTTGGGTAGCCTTCTCTGTTTGCATGTTTAAACATGACCGGAGAGGAAAGGTATCTGTGAATTGGTGCTTTGGCATAACGGTGTTCCGCTGGCAGAAACTTGTGAACGGGGCGAGCAAAGAAATGAGACGAATGAAAGGCGCGTTGCACCGGTCTGGCAGCCATCGGATCTGCAAAGAAACTATCAGGGTTTTCGGCTAGCGGCATCCCTTCATCAGAAATTAGGTCATTAGGTCGGCCAGCAAATCCACCAGAAATATGCTGCCGTTTCCTTTCCTTGGGCATATTTGTATCAACGGGTCCTTTAGACTGTAGTGTAACGATATTTTGCAGTGCAGTTAAGCCATTTAGCGAATCCATCTTCCTTAAGTGCGATCTTTGTGTTTTTAATCTTACCCTGTTTCGAGACCTTTTTATTAGACCGTCCTCGTCCCGTCCCGTCCCGTTTGAAAGTTTCGAATCCCAGCGCCCAGGCAACATCGATGGTGCATTGAGATGATCTGGAATTTTTCTCCTTCGTTGATATACTTTGTTTTCAGTGTCATTTCGTGGATACACCAGAAAACTGCGTCTTAATTTGCCAACTGTTACATAAGATAGTGTCGGCGGAAAGCTTCTCGCAATTACTTTACGAGAAAATTCTTCTCTTTTCTTCAATTTCCTCATCTCATGTTTATCGCTTGAAAAATGTTCTTTGGAATATACATGAAGATTATTTTGTCTTCGATGCGATTGTGATGGCTTTGTAAAGATGCTTTGAGCTTGAACTTTTGACTTCCCCTTCCTCGTCTTGTCAAGCAATGTGACTTTCACCGATCCGACGAACAAAACCAACCAAAGTACCACTGTAGCCCAAACCCTGAGCTCCATGACTTAAGCCTTCCGTAAGCCAAACCGTTACATGTATATACTTATTTCCCCTCCATTTTCTACAATATATGTAGTTTTGTTTTTGCCTACTTCTCGAAACGGTTATACATAATGTATCACCACCAATTGTTTTAAAGTCTATATGACATCATGATTCTAGACATGCACTATTAGATATCAAAGTGTCCAATATTTGGCAAAATATAAACAACGGTAAGACGACAAACAATTATCTACAATTGATTAGGGCTTTTTCTTCAAGGGATAGCAAAATAGAATCAGTTTTAGGTAGCCGCTGTATTTGCTAAGTTTGTAGTTGATTAGTACATGTTTGCTTTTTCTCTGTTTAACACCTGTATTGACATAAATGGCCTGTTTATTCAGCAATAATATGAAGGCCATGTAGGTTAATTTGAAATGACAGAAGTGGACTTGCTTGAATAATGATGAAGTAACCGTGGCGGGTTGTATTGTCTCCTTTGACCATTGTTCAAACAGGAAGGAGAAAAAACAATGGCAGGCCAACTGGTACGTGTTCTTGAAACCTTCAACTCTTTTATTCCAATCTCAAAATATTATTTATCCTCACTAATTGCCATATATTTCTTGTAGTATTTGGTCTGTGAATTTGGTTGTAAATCAACTGAAGACCTTAGCTGACGATTTTGTTTTACCTGTCTCGTTTTCTGGGTTAATATCAGAAAAGGAAATAAGAAATTTATTTTGGTCAACGGGTAAAATAAATGACAGCTTAATCTTCAAACCTCTTGTCTTTAGAGAAGCATTTAAAACGCAACATTTAATTTAATAATTTCGTGCACATTGAAGCAACCCACAATTTTGCTCTGAAGTAAATTGTCTATCAACCGTTCTTAAAAAAATACACAAGTGGGCTCCACTGGAAATGGACAAAGTGATTAGTTTCTAATGAAACTGTGGTGCTGCGTTGGCGGGCAAGTGAAACACTATGTTGATTATCAACTCAGAGTTGATAAAGGTAAATTAACCGCCGTAGCGAATTTCTAAAAGCTGACGTTTCGAGCTCCGACGAAGGGCTAACGCTCGAAACGTCAGCTTTTAGAAATTCGCTACGGCGGTTAATTTACCTTTATCAACTCTGAGTTGATAATCAACATAGTGTTCCACTGGAAATGGCTGTGCTTGCTAGTAAAGGGATGTTGGGTTGCTGAGTAAATACTGATATTAGCGTAAGTAAGTGATATTTTTTGTAATTCAAATATTATACCCGCATTGTGGGCGTCTTTTTCACTATGATAGAACATGCTTTTTATTTTCTCAATCTATTTGAAAGCACTATACAAATTATTATTATTAAAATCATTGAAAAGCTGTTCCGTGTACGTACTTTCAATAATTCTCTTCAACGGAGTAAGTACTACCGTAATTTCCTACTGTAAATAGTCTAAATGGCCGAAGAACAAGGAAGTCGGCGGACCAAAAGGATTTCTCTTCCTTACCCACTTATTATATCATGCCGGAATAACTGATTATCAAATATATGCCAAACAGCAGTTGACAAGGATATCCAGGGTAGTAAATAAGTAGACAAATGGCTTTACAATGGTAAAACATGTGAATTAAAACTAAGCCTACATGTAGGTTCTCGGCGAGTAATTTAGTCGTACGGAAAACGTTGTGATGTACTTAAATTGCCAGTTTTTTGGGCATTCGTCTAAGTGCATGTGATTGATTTGGCTCATCATTCAGCAAACACGATCAAACGTAAACACGGAAAACGGTCTCCGGCCTTAAGCAACGAATAATGAACTTCAACCCTTTTGCACACATCACACACAAAGCTGTCATTAGAAACAAACAGTGGGGATGATTTATTTATTTCAAACATTCCAAGCAATAGTGATGTGCTCAATGTAGCCGTAGCGATGAGCTTCCAATCTTTCGACTGCGGAGGTTGGATTTCGTGCTGGCTGTTTTTTCAAGAGAACGACAATATTTTGAAGGCTTGCCCATCCTTGTGGCGAATTTGTGGCCATCCTATATTGAATTCCCCCCCCCCCCCCCCCCCCCCCCCTCATCTCAGAGAGCGATTTTCGCAAAGAGGGCTGTATGTTTATTCAAATTTGTGACTTAGAACTCAAGGTAATATTAACTGAAATGTTTACAATTTGAAATCTTAAGAAACACATATTAAACTATAAAAGATAACTAAACAATTGAATTTAATATCATTTTCGATTCTTATTACAGGGAGAAGCCCATCGAAGTGTGACGAAAATATTCGTATGCATTCATGAAGACTAAAATAAATAAATGTGGTTGGTTGAACAGAAGTTGTTCTCCCGGATGATGCGTGACACTTAAATGAATACTTCAATTCAAAAATAACTAATAAAACGTAAAAAAAGACTAAAAATAGATAAAAAGTGTCATAGAGTGCCGGAATAGTCACAAACGTTTCGGGCATAATATCCCTTCTTCGGTTGTGAATACCGTTATTTCATGAAGACTATCCAATCAAATTTCGAGGTACTCTTACTCGAGTAAAAACTTACAAATGATTCTGCTAAGCGGCCGACGAGTTGCACCTGTGTCAGTGCTGAAGTACGTCGTCATGGATACGAAGTCCGTAAATCCGTCTCATTGTTCATATATTTTAACCATCCCTGCTCCTTTTCGCTTCATTAATACCTCTTTGTTTTTCTTACATTAGAAAAGTATAATTTTACGTTTCCTTACATTTGAAGGTAATTTTGTACATCGCAATAATATTACTTTATATACCTTATTCTCACCTACTTCACGAGTATTAATTTTCGCGCCGCGGGTTTCTCGATGTAGAAAAGAAAGGCGATAGTTCGCAAAATTGTAAGCCTTTCAGCCTTTATTGTCTCTGAAATCGCGGAAATGAAGCCTAACGAAATACGGGTCTGTTAATTTCGTGACATTAAGTACGCGCGAAATTTGCGAGAAAGAGCCCCTTTAATTAATTTCATTACTGAGAAGGTTGATCTCGTCAACAAAGATTAAAAAATTAAGATTTATTTTTTAATCAAATAGCTCTTAAAAGTAGAAAATGCCTCAGGGCTAGAATCATCCGTGAGATTATTTCGGTCGCACAAATGAGTGAAAATTAGGCAGTACCGGAAAGGCGAATTGTAAACATTTATTTCAGCATTTTATTTTAAGTCATCGATATACAAACGTAATATTTTCGTTATTCCTAACCTAATATAGATATAAAGAGTCAAGCAACAGCATGTCATGATATAAGCAGTCAGACCGAATAAATAGTCATTATCTTCGACGAGGACGAAGTGTAGTCTTATTCAAGAACATAATGCTAACTTTCATTTCACAACAAATGTGTCAAGCACTATAGTAGGAACCAAATTCGATATGGTGTTCGTCTGTTTACGAGTTTTTAAATAACTTAGTGCCTCAAAATCTGCGGTTTGTGTCCCCTGATTCGCATAGTCTACACCACCTGCCGTGTCGATATTCACCCCTCTTTTCTTTTCTTCTAGACTTGGCCATGGTGCAACTCGTTGCCTTCTGCTCAGTTTATGAACGCTGCCGTAGGATGTCATATCTCCAGGGTTATGCGTTGGTACTACCAGAAAAGGCTGAACGTTCGCAATGGCAGCCTGCTTACGGTTTTGGCTTCTGGATCTTCGGTCCTCCAGAACGCCAATCTTTCTTTTGCGTTTTTTCTTCTTCCACATGGATCCCATGAAAATAAACGGGTTCGCAATGTACCTAACAAATAGCAAAAGCTGTAAATAGATTCGCATGTCATTGCAAAATAAGCAGTTTCTAATGCCACCAACACTCAAGGAAAATGACCATAGAGGTGTTGGAACCACGCTAACCAAATAGGTTGTTACAATTTTCATCGTCAAAAATGTCATCGTTCTCTCCGAACGCGCGCAGTTTTGCCTGGAATTGTTAAGTCTCCTGGATAGTTTTCTCATCGATTTCAACGAAGACCGATTGATTATCACGACAAAGCTACATGTAAGGACCAAAATAATCGTGAGTAAAACCGTCATGGGCTCAGAATAAGGACCCTCCGCGGATGAGATCAGGATGCAGTTCGTAGAATCTATTTTGATGACAAGATGAAGAAGTCCAACCAGGAACGGTACTACCCAGATGATGGCGAGATATCCCTTGACATTTTCTTTCGTTATTCTCCTTTGAAATGGTCTTGATATAAAGTCGTAACGCTCCAAGCTCAGTAAGCAAATATTTATGCTGTCGGTGATATAAAAGTAAGTCAAGGAGAAATACCTTGTTCTGCATAGCGCAGCTGGCACTGAAGTCCATTCGATGAACGAAAGAAAGGTCGCGGAAAACAGGCTGGGCATTCCTATCAAACTGCTTAACGTGCCGATTAGACACAGATTTTGTAGCAGGATTCGATAAACAGTTCTGTTTCGGCGATAATTTCTTAATTTCACAAAGAGTGCCGTGTTGGCGAAGAATCCTAGAGCTATTTCCATCGCTAAAATTATTAGGGAGGCCTTAATCGCTGAAGTGGAATACATTGAAGTAATTCGGGTGGAATTGTCCTGTAATCCTTGAAGTTGCTTTAGTGGCGGCAAGTTAGAAATACTGGAATTATTTTGGGACATTTTTCTGACTGGCAACACCAAAATGTTTCGCATTCGCCTTCAAAATGGCCGAGGATAAGCATTTCGTGGTGTATAACTAGGACACGGCTTCCGCTCAAATTTAGGTCTTTCACGAAATGCAAATCATTTAAGCGATATCAATACGAAAAACAACAATGGCAGTTCCGAGGCATTGAATTTGGTTGACGTCGTTGTATTCGAGGCCTATGACAAAACTTGAAAACTTGAATTACCGGAATCCATTAGCACGTGGAGTCAGAGGTCTATAACTAGAGGTTTCCATCTCTGGTATTGGGCCTTGGCCCATCAGATTAGGGATTAGGCTATTTTTAGACATTTTTCGCGCGAAACCAGCAGCCAATCACGTTGAACCATTTTTAATATGCGAGCGCTAGGTACGCAAAGGCAGAAACTTTGCCGGCCAAGGAAAAGCGAAAAGCGTCACAGCAGAATGTAATAATTGTTTAAATACTTCACTAAATTTAGGTCAAACTTCGGTATACTTTTTGTAAAACTATAAATCGACTGAGTGATTTTTCAGTTCAATCTAAATGAAGTATGATTTGTATGAATTCGGCGGCAAAACTTGGCGCGGTGTCCAGTTGGCAAGTTGTCGAAAGTTGAATGAAAAGACAAAGGTTTCTCCGCGGATTAATCTTCGTTCAATCTCTCCAAAGTTTCGTATATTCTGGAAAATTGTGCAGATGGTTTAGCTTAACATGGGAAGTTTCGAAATAATTGTGGAGCTGAACATTATATTCATTTTACAAGTTGAACGGACAGCTATACGCAGCCGAAGGTTTCACTTGTTTATACAGCGGGCGAAACTTGCGCGACTACAGAATTAACGAACTGAGCTTGAAATCAAGTTCATTGAAGTAAAAGAACAAAGGAAACCCTCAATGTCTACATGGATGGAAAGAAAGAGAATTTCACTGTGAAGTGATCTTTGAATGATTGACTGTCACGAACGCTTGACGAACTGCCGTAAGCTCAAGTTATAAGCTTATAACGGCTTAACTGATCCATGGATATTTATTGTGCTGATTTTAAAACTTAATTCAGCTGGAATTGACAAGCCTCGTCGAAATACAAGGTAACAATACTGAATAGACTAAGCTTAAACTTGTGTTGTAAACAGATTTTCATTCTTTGGACGAATTAATTGTGTCCGCGGTCTTCCCGTAAATTAATTTCAGGCTGCCTTTAGTGCTCTTTCAGTCGCATTAGTTGTACATTTTACAGGCATTTCCCATTAAATATTTCGTTCCAAACTTCGTGCATTATTTAGTAGAATTAACTTTTGTTTTGATTTAGAAGGGCCAAGGCTTTTTACTTAGTAATTTTAGCCATCTTTTCAATCGACGAACAAACCGTCTTGAACAAAAATTGTCGAGCTAGCGCGTTCAATGACCATATTTGTCAGGCATGGTGCGTGATTGGCTGCTGGTTTCGCGCGAAAAGTGTCTAAAAATAGCCTAACTCCTAATCTGATGGGCCGCGCGCAATGCTAGATGGAAACCTCTAGTTATAGACCTCTGGTGGAGTTTAATATCTATGGTACAAACATATGACCAAATGTGTTATAAATGTACCTTAATGTGTTATAAATGTACCTTACCTTACAGTATCGGGTGTAAAATCAGTGATGTTTATGTTTAAGTTTGAAAGCATCCTAATTATTAATCTACTGCCGTGTACACGCTTTTAATGCGAGGTTTTTTTTAATGGAGGTAAAAAATATTGCGCTTTCCTTGAACTTTATGTTATTTTACCTTTTGCTACTTTTGACTAAGCGAATTGCAATCTAGAATTACTTTGCTTATGTTTATTCAGAAAAATAAATTAATCCCCCAAACCATCTTTAGCGTTAACAAGTGTAATATGACATTAGTACTTTCATTTTCTAGACCCAACGGAAGTTTCCAAAGGTCGATCGTTTAATTGAACTATTAATAGCAAAATTTGGCATAGAGTGTTTTTATGTCGAAAGAAAACTGAAGACGCAGAATCATGCAAAATATTTTCCCCCAAGATTTACGATATTCTATATATGAAACGAGTCTAAGAAAACGGCTCCAGTTAACATTAAATTTCAATTTCAAGAACAAGTCTTCTTTGAAGCACTCTTGCGACTGATTATTAATAGACACTTGTGTTAGCGGAAATAAAATAGATTGCTTGTTTGAATATTGAATATTCAATATTTTGACCTCGATTAGAAACATTTATCTCAGCTTGTACGAAATAATATTATGGCTAGAAAATGTTATACAACTTATATGAAAACTGTAAAATAAAAAGGTAAAACTGCTTGCAATGACAATATTCTGGTGTAAACAAAATTCAGATATACATTCAGCTGCTCTTTAGATTTTATTATACCGTGGTTTGTGGACTGACGAGTCATTTCAAAATAATGCAAAATTCAATATTGTATAAAAATTATATTGTGCCTGTTTGCTTTCGCAGTGATAAAGTTTGGTAAAGTTAAAGATTTTTTTATGGTGAACAAAAAAGGTTCTATAAACTCTTTTTAATCCTGTTTCGTACAATTTAGCAACGATACAGTTGTAAACGGCACCAAACTAAGGCGGTTATTGAGCTACAGGTTTTGAGCCAATCAGAAAGCTAGAAATGCCGTATTGACCGACACTTTATCATGGTTCTGTAACTTGCTAAACAAGAAACCACGTTTATCGCTGCGCTCAAATTAAGGTGGTGACCCATCGGTTTCACACTCATTCAAGATGTTATCGGCCTTTAACAAATCCTGTTTGATTTGTATATTAATGTTCATTACAATTAATTTCATGGTTTGTGTCTTGTCATGTTGCCTACAAGTTATTTCGTGTTGTCGGTTTGAACTATATAATTTTTGGAGTCGTTTGAAGTGAACTGTGCCAAAATCTCCAGATCATGTGACAGTTATGATTTGTCTTGGCGGATGCTTGTTGAACACTCTAGGTTCGATTCCACTGATAACTACCCTATCAATTGATTGGTTTAGAACAAACTGAACAGCGAAAATTTGCCAACGCAATCCCAATTTAGTGGAAAACATCAAAGAACGTGATCTGTATTCATCATTCAGTTTCAGTTACAGTTATTTTCGTGTCAAGGTTAATGTCACGATCCTCCTGCTGATTGGACGAAAGTAGCCTGAAGCAGCAGTAAATTTTCATGTCTAGGCATAACCGCGGTATGATTAAAAATAAAAAACAACTTACTTAATTTCATTTCACTAAAACGAAGTGTGACAAGCTGAGTGCACAATCATTTAAAATGATTCTTACTCTTCTCCTCTGCGTTTCGCTGTTACAGACTTTGGCCACCTCCCAAGATTCTGTTACGACACAGAAACAAAATCAGTTAGATTCGAAAGCGACTTCTTGTAACATTAATAACTACAACAGCTTCTACGCTGGACCAAATAAGAAGCTTGAGAATCTAATCCTGGACATGAAAAGACAATTGGACGAGATTCAGAAAGACCTCAGGAATCTGACAAAGAAAGGAGACAACAAGACTAAAGGTAAACTTTGTCTGTGATTGTTGCTTACATTTGTTGACTGGTCATTAGATTGAAAGATTGCCAAATCTGTGGGATTTATAATTAGAAAGCCAAACCAGTGCTACGGAAATAGAACAAGGCAGATTTAGACTAATAAGAGTACGAAAAATAACGAAAGGCAAATTAGACATCTGCATGTTGTTTATCTTGTACTTTTTTCAGATAGTAAAATATATGTGCCTGATTGTTGTTTATGAAATGGCCAGCCTTGTTAGGTGAAAATGAACGCTGCAGCAACAGAACATTTTAAAATGTAAGCATTTTCTTTCGTTAACTGCCTGTCTGAACACATACATGTATCGCCTTAAAATGGGTCAGGTATTATGTGACATGACCTAGTGCGTCTTAATAAAATGAAATTAAACCCTGTAAACATAGGATGGCACGAAAATTGTATTGTAATCTTAATTAGTAGTATCTGATATTTTATTGTAATTTTATTTGTAAACTAAGTGTCCCCAATTAGTAGTCCACTTGTGGACAGCTATTAGATATTGACACATAAATAAAGTTATTGATTGATTGATTGAAATAAATACCGGAAAGCCACATATGATTACTACTGGTCAAAGCGGACAAGACTGAAACACTTCAAGACTGTAATACAACACGGTCGATTTTTCTATACCCCTTTAGTCTGGAAATGAAAATACAGCTCGCTGATCTTCAGAAGACAGTGGAAATAAAAAGAAACAAAACTAATGCCGGCTAAAGATGAAATCAGTTAGTTTTATCAGGCTTTAGTTTTGACGGGGGTTTTGACATGTAGCAGAAAGTGCTGATCTGAAAACTCGCTGAAGAAATATTTTGATCAGATTCCAGGCTATGAAACTCTAAATATCTGTGGCACGTGGAAAGTTTGTAACTGAACAGAAACAAAGAAAAGAAACGTAAATAAATCCCTGGAAAAGAAATGGGTACTGTTTTATCTTCTATAACATTTTATCTTCCCTTGCATTTTATTATCGATCTAATTGATTGGTTGATCTGCGGTGGTTTATTCGGCGTATAACATCGATATAAGAACTCGCTAACTGTTGAGACCAAAATCTAGAAATTTTGCTCAAGAGAAATCGCTTAATTTGGTAGCTGCTAAAAATAGTAGGTAATGAGCTGGCAGAAATTTTATGAAATAGGATAGAAGACTTGCATGCTGCAGTATGTAAATAAATAATGCCTTTTGCTGTATACAATTATCTAATCAACGAAGCAAAATGGCCTACAAAATAGAAATAGAAAAACGTTTCGGGGAAATTATTATAATTTTGAATTGGTCTATTTTAACGTTGCTATAGGCGTTGCTATGTAAAAAATGTCTACCTGAGAATAGATTTCCTAAATTTCACACAAATCAAGGTGAAAGTACAAAAACATTATTTCAAGATATGTATTACAAATGTTCATTGCTTTTAAATCTTAATGTTTAAGACTAAGTTTAAGACGTTCACACTTTTTAAACGTAATATTAAGACATTCCTTTTTAAACGTGCTTTTAACTTGTAACTTCTATATTTTAGTTTTTATTTCTTAATATTTAGCTACTACATTGTAAATTTTGTATATATTATCATTTTTAATTTTTATCATTTTATCCATGTAAAGCGCATTTGATCATGATATGAAATTTGCGCTATATAAATTTTAATTATTATTATTATTATTATAAAAATGAATGTTGCGCGCGTCAAATACAGCATTGCATGAATGAAACCTCGAAGAAATAAAGGAAGAAAACTGAACCTCGGTATTTCATATTAATCGCATATATATTTATCTTTCAACAGTTTCCAAGAACTGTGCTGAGCTGTACAAATCTGGTAAAACAATCAGCGGTGTTTATACAATCGACCCTGATGGTTCAGGTGCCTTTGATGTGTTCTGTGACCAAACAACAGTCGGTGGGGGGTGGACAGTGTTCCAGAAGAGACTGGACGGCTCAGTTAATTTTTACCGCGGTTGGACCGAGTACAATAATGGCTTCGGTAACCTGAATGGCGAGTATTGGCTGGGACTGGAGAAGATATACCGCCTGACCAACAGTGAGAGAAACAAACTTCGTGTTGATCTGGAAGAAATTACAGGCAAAACTGCTTATGCCGAGTACGATCACTTTTCTGTTACAAGTGGGGAGGCAAAGTACCAGCTGAGCCTTGGAACTTATTCTGGTGAGCATTCTCTGTAATATGTTGTGCTTATATAAATTAATGTTATTATTTCATGTTTGTGGTATAAACGAAAGTAAGCGTGATTCATACAGAATTATCTTAGCTCACTTTTCAAAGAAGGGCTATTGCGATAAAACGTGTTGTTGAGATCTATCAGTGATGCCTTCGTGTCCCGAAATCAAATTCTGCTACAAGAGAACAAGCCGAAGAACTGAACAAAAAAGTCCCTTTTTTCTTTGCATTAATTTTTTAAAAAATATATATACATTGTAAGACATCACCGCAAGAACCCTGCGAATAAAAAAAATTAGTATACATACTTTATATGTAAACTGTTGTAACATGACCTCTTATGAATAAACCGCTAAAATAGGAAGTCTCCTTGTCATTTGCATGTAGTTTACGTTTGTAAATGACATTGACATAAAAATGAGAACCCTTGATAACGCTTTTTGTCAATCCCCGAAAAGTCTTTATCAAATGTTAACCCCCAAAAAGTCATCTGATCGCAAATTTCATACCCCCAAAAGGTTTTCAGACATCCCCGTCACTGTTATACCAGGGAACCCCCCTCCCTCACCACCCTGGGAACTTTCAGGATTAAACGCTGGGCTGGAAATGATTTAGTTTTTGCAGGTTCTCGTGCTGTATATTAAAGGAGCAATGTCACGATATTTTAAGTCATTTTTACGAAGTGAAAACTAATAGTTTACTAGGGTAGGAAAACACCAAATAGGTGATAATAAAAACAGGAACAAGGATGGCTTAGGATGGAGAAGATTAAGACGGATTGCAATTCGCGAACTTGACAAAATTGGCCATGCGGCATCCGTGACATAGCTCCTTAATAAAAAAAAAACTTTTTACTGATTGATAACTCTTTTAATTCTCTTTCAGGAACTGCCGGTGATTCGCTTTCTCATCATCGTGGCCGGGCCTTTTCAACCAAAGACCAGGACAATGACAGCTCGGACAGTAGGAACTGTGCTGTGGAGTATAAAGGAGCCTGGTGGTACAAGGGCTGTCATTACTCCAACCTGAACGGTCTGTACCATCACGGACAACACTCATCAAGCTCGGATGGCGTCAACTGGTATCATTGGAAAGGATATAACTACTCTGCTAAGAGAGCGGAAATGAAGATCAGACCAGAAAGGTTTTAAGAATCTTTGAGCTGCTGGTTTCTTCTCGAGCAGATCAGCATAGAACTGCATGAATAAGCCAGAAAAGCTATGTTCTTATTTTGCAAGTTTTAGATGTAGTAACGCAAAATTATATGATTGCTGTCGATAATGATTTTTGATAAGAATAATTTCGTTATTCCTGGGTTCTTTGTTTGCTATTTCAAATTAAAGTTATCTTTCCTGAAGTTCTTCTTCTTCTTTTGTATGCTTTGGTACGTTTTTGGGGGAGACGGAGAGAGGAGGCAATTATAGTTTTGCTCAACAAGATGACTCACGATAATTATGCAACATAAATTATTTTAGTAATGGTTAGCGGCAGTGGCGAAGATTAGTAGTGCACATGTTTAAGATCTCTCATAAGATTGGGTGGATACTGGGTGCTTCGTAGTTTCGGCGGTACCATGGACCATGAATTTACCTAACCTGACCCTAATTAAAGCCTAATACTGAACCTTATTCTGGCCCTCTCTCGCGTCTATTCCTGCATTGTTTTCAAATGATAGATATCCTTACGATGGCAAAGACGACTGGAGTTTTTAGAAGGTAAAGAAACGTGAAAAAATGCACCACTCTTCTTCGATTTCAACGAAGACCGATTGATTATCACGACAAAGCTACATGTAAGGACCAAAATAACCGTGAGTAAAACCGTCATGGGCTCAGAATAAGGACCCTCCGCGGATGAGATCAGGATGCAGTTCGTAGAATCTATTTTGATGACAAGATGAAGAAGTCCAACCAGGAACGGTACTACCCAGATGATGGCGAGATATCCCTTGACATTTTCTTTCGTTATTCTCCTTTGAAATGGTCTTGATATAAAGTCGTAACGCTCCAAGCTCAGTAAGCAAATATTTATGCTGTCGGTGATATAAAAGTAAGTCAAGGAGAAATACCTTGTTCTGCATAGCGCAGCTGGCACTGAAGTCCATTCGATGAACGAAAGAAAGGTCGCGGAAAACAGGCTGGGCATTCCTATCAAACTGCTTAACGTGCCGATTAGACACAGATTTTGTAGCAGGACTCGATAAACAGTTCTGTTTCGGCGATAATTTCTTAATTTCACAAAGAGTGCCGTGTTGGCGAAGAATCCTAGAGCTATTTCCATCGCTAAAATTATTAGGGAGGCCTTAATCGCTGACGTGGAATACATTGAAGTAATTCGAGTGGAATTGTCCTGTAATCCTTGAGGTTGCTTTAGTGGCGGCAAGTTAGAAATACTGGAATTATTTTGGGACATTTTTCTGACTGGCAACACCAAAATGTTTCGCATTCGCCTTCAAAATGGCCGAGGATAAGCATTTCGTGGAGTATAACTAGGACACGGCTTCCGCTCAAATTTAGGTCTTTCACGAAATGCAAATCATTTAAGCGATATCAATACGAAAAACAACAATGGCAGTTCCGAGGCATTGAATTTGGCTGACGTCGTTGTATTCGAGGCCTATGACAAAACTTGAAAACTTGAATTACCGGAATCCGAAAACCATTAGCACGTGGAGTTTAATATCTATGGTACAACATATGACCAAATGTGTTATAAATGTACCTTAATGTGTTATAAATGTACCTTACCTTACAGTATCTGGTGTAAAATCAGTGATGTTTATGTTTAAGTTTGAAAGCATCCTAATTATTAATCTACTGCCGTGTACACGCTTTTAATGCGAGGTTTTTTTTAATGGAGGTAAAAAATATTGCGCTTTCCTTGAACTTTATGTTATTTTACCTTTTGCTACTTTTGACTAAGCGAATTGCAATCTAGAATTACTTTGCTTATGTTTATTCAGAAAAATAAATTAATCCCCCAAACCATCTTTAGCGTTAACAAGTGTAATATGACATTAGTACTTTCATTTTCTAGACCTTTCCAAAGGTCGATCGTTTGAACTATTAATAGAAAAAGTTGGCATAGTATGTTTTTATGTCGAAAGAAAAAGACGCAGAATCCGCAAAATATTTTCCCCCGAGATTTACGATATTCTATATATGAAACGAGTCTAAGAAAACGGCTCCAGTTAACATTAAATTTAAATTTCAAGAACAAGTCTTCTTTGAAGCACCCTTGCGACTGCTTATTAAGAGATACTTGTGTTAGCGGAAATAAAATACATTGCTTGTTTGAATATTTGATATTCAATATTTTGACCTCGATTAGAAACATTTATCTCAGCTTGTACGAAATAATATTATGGCTAGAAAATGTTATACAACTTATATGAAAACTGTAAAATAAAAAAGGTAAAACTGTTTGTAATGACAATATTCTGGTGTAAACAAAATTCAGATAATTATACATTCAGCTGCTCTTTAGAATTTATTACTGCGTGGTTTGTGGACTGACGAGTCATTTCAAAATAACGCAAAATTCAATATTGTAACAATTATATTGGTGCCTGTTGCTTTCGCAGTGATAAAGTTTGGTAAAGTTAAAGATTTGTTTATGGTGAACAAAAAAGGTTCTATAAACGCTTTTTAATCCTGTTTCGTACAATTTAGCAACGATACAGTTGTAAACGGCACCAAACTAAGGCGGTTATTGAGCTGCAGGTTTTGAGCCAATCAGAAAGCTAGAAATACCGTTTTGACCGACACTTTATCGTGGTTCTGTAACTTGCTAAACAAGAAACCACGTTTATCGCTGCGCTCAAAGGTGGTGACCCATCAGTTTCACACTCATTCAAGATGTTATCGGCCTTTAACAAATCCTGTTTGATTTGTATATTAACGTTCATTGCAATTCATTTCATGGTTTGTGTCTTGTCATGTTGCCTACAAGTTATTTCGTGTTGTCGGTTTGAACTATTTTTGGAGTCGTTTGAAGTGAAATGTGCCAAAATGTGCAAATCACGTGACAGTAATAATTTTTCTTGGCGAATGCTTGTTGAACACTCGAGTTGCTTATCTTAGATGTAGTTAGAAGTTTTTGCTTACGCTCAAAACTACCCGATATTGGTTGGTTCAGAACAAATAACAGCGAAAATTTGCCAACGCCGTCACAGTTTGAAAGGGAAACATCCCTTTCAGTTACAGTTCCATCAGTTTAAGCTACAGTTATTCGAGTGTCAAGGTAAATATCACGTCATCTTCCTTCTGATTGGACGAAAGTATCCTGAAGCAGCAGTAATGTCTAGGCATGACCGCGGTTTGATTAAAAATAAAAACAACACTTACTCATCAATTTCATTTCACTAAAACGCGATCGTACGAAGTGTGACAATCTGAGTGCATCAATCATTTAAAATGATTTTTTCTCTTCTCGCCTGCGTCTCGCTGTTACAGACTTTTGTCAGCTCCCAGGATTCTGTGACGACACAGAAACACAATCAGTTAGATCCGAAAGCGACTTCTTGTAACATTAATAACTACAACAGCTTCTCCGCTTAACCAAACAAGAAGCTCGAAAATCTAATCCTAATCTAATTCTGGACGAGATTCAGAAAGACCTCAGGAAGGAGAAAGGTAGACTTTCTAAAAGCCCTTTCCAATTTCGTTGGTTTTGGTTCTCCATCTTCTCGCGACGTTCCTCGATCGTTTTTCGCGCGTCGCCCGGTTTCGCTCAAAGAAGACGACTTGTGGCAAGTCTAGGAGAAAGGAGACAACAAGACTAAAGGTAAAACTTTGTCTGTGGTCGTTGATGATATTTGTTGACCTGGGATTTATAATTAGAAAGCCAAACTAGGCAATTGCTAGTGCTTCGGAAATTTAGACAAATGAGAATACGAAAAATATAGTCAGCTGCATGTTGTTTATGTTGTACTGTATTCAGATAGTAAAACTGATAGTAAAGCCTGTGACATGATTTAAAACCTCTATACGGAACTTTTTATGAAATTTGTCACAAAATTCGCGGTTCTCTAAATAGTTATGCTCTTTCAAGCGCATAAATCTACATAAAAAGCTACTTTTGAGTGTTTTTTGCTTTTTTCGACTTGGGTTCCTGTGGTAAAATTGATAAATTTTCAACTCTAAATTTCGGCATGTTCCACCGAAGGGATTTTGAAGTACTTTTAGTATGTTGTTTAGGACAACAATCTTAACCACTGGAAGGTGAGAAAAATTATGTTGCAATTTGTTCCAACCTGTCTTACAAAAAACCACAGATTGACTGGACTATATGTGCCTGATTATTGATTGTTTATGAAAAGGACAGGCTTGTTAGTGAAAACTGAATGCTGCAACATAAAATTTTGAGATTTAAACTTTTTCTTTCGTGAACTCCCTAGGCCTGTCTGAACACATATCGCCTTAAAATGGGCCAGGGATTCTGTGACATACAATGCAGCAATGAAATGTAAACCCTGTAAAAATAGGATGACACGAAATAAATACCGAAAAGCTTCACATGATTACTGCTGGCAAAAGCGGACACGACTGAAACAAGACTGAAACAAGACTGAAACAGCTACAGCTAGGGAACAGTACTACATAACTTCTGTACGTTGGGCCGCAGAATAAATACATAATTTTTTTTAATCAGAAGCGGTAGCCGATCTATCAAAAAAGTCAGAAATGATCTTTATCCATTATTGCATTACTGAGATTTAAACATCACGCCATTTAGGATCTTTTAGAACAATCTTATAATACGAAATCCAGACATTATCCTCGATTATCCACATAAACGGACCTATAAGCTAGCAGCAGGGAAAAGACTTGTACGATACACAATAGGTATTTGAGTTTCCATATATTTAACAATTATCCTGCGAAATCGCGCGGAATATCGCCTGATAGGAATGAAGCCGTAGGAATGCTCACCGGAAAAAGTTCCAAGGCTCAGCTGGTACTTAGTCTCCCCACTTGTAACAGCAAAGTGATCGTACTCGGCATAATCAGTTTTGCCTGTAATGTCTTCCAGATCAACACGAAGCTTGTTTCTCTCATTGTTGATCAGGCGGTATATCTTCTCCAGTCCCAGCCAAAACTCACCATTCAGGTTACCGAAGCCATTCTTGTACTCGGTTCAAGAACTGAATTGAACATTTTACCGCGCGCATAGGAAATTAAATATATCGCAGGATATCTGTTGAGTACGGCCGACAGATATTGAGTGCATCATGACCATATTTGGACAGTGTTACGATTTGTTGAATAATAAACCTTTAATACGTAATTAGGTGGCATTGAATACCATTATAACTGAGAATCAAGTTGAAACCAGCAATTATCCACACTTGCTGCTATACGTCCCTTCTGTTAGTGTGTGTTAGTTGCCCGGGGGGGGTACTCCCTATAATGGACTATACGGGGAGACTCCGCCCGAAAGTGGTCCTTTTTTTAGGCTCGAGGTATGTGAAAGGGTAGGGATTTCCCGAGTTGAAGTATATGAAAGGGTAGGGATTTCACGAGTTGAAGTATATGAAAGGGTAGGGATTTCACGAGTTGAAGTATATGAAAGGGTAAGGATTTCACGAGTAAATGATATTATTGTTTGGTTAACATCTCTACTGGTAATGCTTGATGATTTCTGGTGATATATATTGTTCATTAAGTTCATTACAAGGGTATAGAAACGGGATGCAGTGCTTCTACTGTAGGTATGTGAAAGGGGTACCATTTTCATAATTTCTATGGAAGGTATAAGAAAGGGGTACCATTTTCTATGGAAGGTATATGAAAGGGGTACCTTTTCTGTGAAAAATGGTATATGAAAGGGTAAGGGGTTGGACCTCTGGGCGGAGCCTCCCCGTATAAAACTTTTTTGAGTACCCCCCCTTTGTGAGAATTTGTTTAACATCAAAACTTTCCCTTGGTCAGTGATGATTCTGTTTAAGACGCTGTTACACCAGGGATTTTAATACGCAATTTTGCCGTTGCGGCGCAAGTTGCACGAAAAATTGCTTAATGTAACACCCCTATTGTAAATGAAATAGATTAACCGAACCGGGTGTGCGGAATTCCATGGAATTAGGAGATGGAATGATTCTAGGACATTCTAGGGATTGTGTACATCGTCGTACCGTCGGACAGCTCAGCTTTAGTACAAAAACCGAAATAAATTTCGGAAGCAGAGTTCCAGAGCTAGCCGTTATTCCAGTTGAACATTTCTTCCAGAATAATTCACAGAAACAACAACTGCTCCGAATAATAAGCTTACTTTTACCGGCTCCACTTCACTTGCTTTCCCGATGAGATTCCAGCACTTGACTTCTACCGTCAAATATCGGAAAAATATTTTATCCGCTTTGCCTCTTATTTGAAGCCGATTTATAATTCATCTTGCATGATTTGTATATCTTAGTACTATAATAATCGCATATATATTTCTCTTTCAACAGTTTCCAAGAACTGTGCCGAGTTGTACAAATCTGGTAAAACAATTAGCGGTGTTTATACAATCGACCCTGATGGTTCAGGTGCCTTTGATGTGTTCTATAATAATTATAAAAGTAATATATAATAATGATAAGAACCTTCCCAGAATCCTTTGCAACTGGATTTTTTCAATGCCAAATAACTTTGTCAATTTGAGGCCCAGAGGGATGAAACTCCATAAGGTAATGACACTTATCACAAAATAACTCTCATATCAAACTTGGTGCGATGACGTCATTAGTCACGTGACCACGTCCGAAAATGCGTTTTTGTTTACTGTGAGAACAGGCCGCTATCAATTGAAAAGCAATCAATCTAGATAGCAAGATATTGAAATGGGGCATTTTAAAATGGCCAGGTGACATCTGGCATTTTAAATTTAAGGGGGCTATACACGGGTGCAAAAATATGTGGAAATTTTGTTCTGCGATATCTCATAAAGCGCAAGGTGTATAGCAACCAAAATCTACATGTGGATAGATGTTTATGTGAAGAACACATTTATGAACTCGTTTTGTACGTGACGTCATCAGTCACGTGACCAGATTGCTTTGTATATTTTAAATTGCTTTAAAAGTACATTATGCTCAATAAAACAGCGCCTTATTCCTGTCAGTTGTAGATATTGATGTAAGGTTTATCAAAAGGGCGATTATGATTTTTTCTTTTAAATATCAGGGAAGAGCAGCGCATGAGGAGCGCATGAAAAGTTGGTTATTGGCGCTAAATCAGCCACTTATTAATTTAAAACCAAAAAGAGAAATTTATGAGAGGTTTTAGAGCATCCTCTTTCCAGTTCGCTTGTCTGTTTTGCAAAATTAAATCTCCGTCTTAGGGCTCAGGGATGTAATTTAGCAGTTCCTTGGGGCCTGGGGAGGAGAGAGGATTGGGGCGAGACTGTGCTCTCGCGCCATTTTCTGCGGCTTACGCCGTCGTCATGTGACTCACGTCAACTACTCGCGAGGTTCGTCTACAAAACGTTTTTGTGGACGTCCGTCTTGTGGACTTAAAAAATATTTAAACTTCGTTTTACTGTTAAAGAGAGAGAGTAAAGTCCTTCGGACAGGAGAAAAAGTGTGGATTCAAGTGGTCATAACATCACATGACGCCAAAACAGCACCATCAAGTAAGTAAGCTAAGTTGTTATATAAGCACCGTTCCGCTCGTGAAGCAGCTGGCAGTGCATGTGAGCGCTTTGCTAAATATTATGAGCTTAATTATAAGCTTATTAATAAAACGTACCTTTACTTTATATTACCTTTACATGTTCTATGACAAGAGATACCTTTGGTTAGTTTTTTTCTACTAGAATAGACCAAGCTTTTAACACCTTCGTTGGTAAATTAACACTGATCATCTGTTGTTTACATCCGATGCAATCAGCTATGTGTTGAAACGAAACTAGAAGGCATAGCTCTGCCTCTTTGAATTGAAATTCTCAGTCCCTAAGCTGAGCTCGGTAAGCAAACAAACGATTTTCAAAAGCTTTTTTAGGCTAAAATAGTACGAAATCTAACGGCTTTCCGACTGCGCTGAAATACTGGAAAGGTGTCTAGTGAATTATTATTTGTTTTTCTCTTCACTTTTCAATACGATATTTCGCTTGGCATGTTTCTCGTCCTAGGAAATTAAAATAAGTTTACACGTACCAAGGGAAATTGAATTTCTCCATTTGAATGTAGGCGATTTTATGTTTCTATGCTTATAGTGTCAGTATTGCTTGCGAATATATAGTAATATTAAATCGTCACTGCAAATTGTGCATCTTTGAATTAAAATTCCCAGTCCCAAAGCTGAGCTCTGCATAAACAAACAAACGATTTTCACAAGCTTCTTTAGGCTAAAATAGTACGAAATCTTCCAGCTTTCACTGAAATACTGGAAAGGTGTCTAGTGAATTGTTTTCTCTTTTTTCGATACGATGTTTTGCTTGCCATATTGTTTCTTGTCCTGGGAAATTAAAATAAACTTTCCGAGGGAAAGTGGAATTGCTGCGTTTGAATGAAGGCCGGCGATTTTATGTTTCTATGCTGTCAAATCTGGGTGCTGAACAACATTTAAATATAATGTTTGCTTGCTATAAATCATCACAAAAAATTGTGGCCCTTCAATTGTTATGAAAAATATTTTGCGGTTTGTTTTAATTTAACTTTTGGACAGAAGAGCTGTTGTGTATTTTAAAATAGACTATAATATATATTACAATTCGAGGTTTTAACGCCAATCAGAAGAGTGAAGCGTTTGTAAACATTGTACTTTTCACTTTTTGTCACGCGTCACACAACTTCAGTTTTCTGATCACAAACGATATAAAATACAGACGCTTTGGTGCAGTGTATAATATTATAAAAAAGAATTAGCAATAATTAAGTTTAACTTAAGTTTATTTTGTTATCAACTGAAAATTGTTTTCAGTAAAATGAAAGTTGGAAGTCAAAATGTAGCTGATCTATTTAATCAGGTATATTTAGATGAACTGGGATGATAGTAGTCTCCTATGCAGCCCCGTTATTTGTGTCATCGTGCAACTCTTCTCCCCACTAACGTCTGCTCAAATCCGAATCACATTCCTTTCCCGATTTAAGCCAATCACAGTTGCTGTCTTGCAGTGCCATTTTTCGGAACTTGCTCGCGCCAATACACCAATAATAGATTGTGTCTTATCGTGACCTTAGCGTCGGAAACGTCAAGCGGATGCCAGTATGCCGCCTTTTAAATTTGACGCACACCAAACATCAAAATAAAACATTGTTTAACTGAAGACAAATGAATGATACTAAAAAATAATGTTGAAAAAGATTTTCGGCAAACGGTAACAGTCACGTTTTTGCCGATAGGTGTCAAAGTTGCTGCGGTCAAAACAAAAGGAAAGGAATGTGGTCCAGGTTTGAGCAGCCGTTAGTGGGGAGAAGCACTGCGTGACGACACAAATAACGGCTGCGTAGGAGACTCAGGATGATAGGAGTACTAAAGAATTTCCCATGCACAATGTAGTATTTATCATTTGTTTTCTGTTTCATCTTTTTCATAGATGGAGGTCATGGTCTTATAATAAACATATTGATTGTAGTCAGTAGACAGTGGATTTTACAGGTGAGAGTGAAGAGCATCAATTGAAGGGATACCGTATATCTTTTAAACACGGAGCGACCCTATAAAAGGAAAGGACACGCCCCGTCTGAAGCACTTTGTTGGCTATTTTTATCATTAATGGCATGCGAGGAAAGCTGAAACGTCGCACAACAACGGTCGAGAAAAGTTGGGGTTGGTTTATCCAAACAACTAATTGATTTATGTCAAACACAACAAGCTATAATAATAAATATTGAGCGCAAAACAAATATATCTATTCACTGTTTGGAGGAACTGAATGCAAACAATGAATTCCCTTCGCCCATTTCGACATGTACAGTACAGTCCAAATTTTGCGGCTAGCTAAAATGCTGCAAAGCTCAAACCTGCGATCAAAGAGCCACCTGTTTCCATTTATCTGAGTTTGTCGAGAACTTGAACGAGTCTCGTGAAGATGACTTTGATGGGATTTGCAAAATTATTCAGAATTACAAGCTTTGTGATTGTGCAAACAACTTGGACAATACTGAATAATTGCACATAATTATACCTGGGTGAATTAACCAATCAAATGAGACCATTGTGATTGGCAGGCTGAACTCCACAGCCTCGACTGATAGGCTCGCTCCGTGTTTAAACGCATGCAATTTTATTATCTCATTAACAGTATTGATTAAAATTTGGGTGTATGTTAAACCAAGAACAGTGACCCTGGTCAACACCCCCGGAACACCCAGGAACACCAAACATATAAAAAGGTAAAGTCTTCATGAGCGTAGTGGCCCACAACTGCCGGAGCCGGAGCCTTAATCCCAGTTTCTGTAGCATGGTTGGGATGATAGTCCATCGCAAGTTAGTCCACCCTGGAGCATTTTGTCGCCGGTACTCATTTACACTCCTGGGTGGAGAGAGGCACTGAGAGTAAAGTATCTTTCCCAAGAACACAACACATTGACCCCAGCCAGGGCTCAAACCCACACCACTCAGTCCTGAGTCCAGCATGCTAACCATTACTCCATTAGGCCACCGCATCTTCGGCCACCAAAAATATACTAAATGCAAATTTCAGACCACTGACCATGTTCCATTTCCCCTTTTGGACCACTTCAGCCATATAATATCTTATTTATTTTCATTTCCTTTTTACATATTTTTAATTTTCTTCGTATTTGTAATTTTTGGGTGTTTTCGGAGTGTTCTGGGGTGTTTCGGGAGTCTTTTTGGTTTTACATACACCCATAAAATTCACTTTGCAGTCTTCAGAACTATATTCATCATTTAGGGGAGTGTACTGTAAAGTTATTATATATTATATAAGCTGTACGTGGGCTAAATATCTGTTATTTGTTCAAAAGGTTTTTTTTTGGTGGGCTTCTTTTGGGGGAAATGGGTGAAGGGAGTTGCATCTCAAACCTTTTTAGGTGTATATAAAAGAATAAAGCATAGTAAATAGATATCTATTTAAAAGTTGAAAATCCCTTTCATTAATTATCCTTGATCTAGAGCATGAGGGGACACACAGACCTTCAACTGTAAGTACCCCATACAATTTACTAGAAGTTAGTTCTAGTAAATTGTATACCTAAATTTAAGCCGCACCAGCTGAGGTGTCATAATCCGTTTCCAATGTCAAGAATTGTTCTCAAATTGAAAGGAAACCAGATCAAAAGGAGTGATCCCGGTGGGGTAGAATCGTCTCGTATGTCTTGAAACGTGACTGAATGATGTTGAATAAATATGATCCAAATAAAGCGTAATCGAGTTTATATAATCAAAGGCCGGCAACTTGCGGTAAAATAATTCGATAATTCTCGCCCATCGATATACTCTAGATAGAGGATACCGTCGACGCCAGTACGTCCCAATAATCAACTGAAACGGGTCACTTGGTCACGTAAAAACACTCGCGAAGATTTGGGAATTAATTGTTATAGCCGTTTGACTAGTTCATAGTATTTTAAAAAGCATATAGGGACCTCTTCCTGTAAAGCGTTGACAGTCCTGACATTTGCAGGCTAATAAATTTCATCATGAGAATTTTGTAGATACCTTGTAGGGCTTTCAATAGAAAGTTTGTATCGGAATGCATAACTATCGATATGTATGTACACAATTATGATCCAACCAGTTTAAACCAGTGTTTCATAGCGGGATTTCCATCTTGTACAATAAATTGTCAAACAGTACAAACGAGTCATGAACCCGAGCGTGCATTGTAGAGACAGCGCGGTGTGGACACAATATAATTTATAAATGAAATTAATTTCAATGATTGGCCAGGCCAACTTATAATTTTGCGACATTATTATTAATTAGTGCGAGAATTGTCAAAGGGTTGTAAGACTTTAGACTAGGTCGGCATTAGTATCTCTTGGTTATTCCATACCGCTGGGTGGGCCACCTTACAGTACAGACGAATATTAAATTATAGCGTGCTACGCATTGGTATCTCTGGTTACTCCATACCGTTGGGTGTGCCACCTTACAGTACAGACGAATATTAAATTATAGCGTGCTATATCTTGGTTATTCCATACCGTTGGGTGTGCCACCTTACAGTACAGACGAATATTAAATTATAGCATGCAACGCATTGGTATCTCTTGGTTTACTCCATACCGTTGGGTGTGCCACCTTACAGTACAGACGAATATTAAATTATAGCGTGCCTATATCTTGGTTATTCCATACCGTTGGGTGCGCCACCTTACAGTACAGACGAATATTAAATCATAGCGTGCAACGCATGGTATCTCTTGGTTACTCCATACCGTTGGGTGGCGCCACCTTACAGTACAGGACGAATATTAAATTATAGCATGCAACGCATTGGTATCTCTTGGTTACTCCATACCGTTGGGTGTGCCACCTTACAATACAGACGAATATTAAATTATATAGCTTGCTATATCTTGGTTACTCCATACCGTTGGGTGTGCCACCTTACAGTACAGACGAATATTAAATTATAGCATGCTACGCATTGGTATCTCTTGGTTACTCCATACCGTTGGGTGTGCCACCTTACAGTACAGACGAATGTTAAATTAGAGCGTGCTATATCTTGGTTATTCCATACCGCTGGGTTCTATAGCGATATTATCATTATTGTACTCGATTACGCTGTAGCATGAAAAACAGGAATAAAAACTAAAATGTAGTAAAATATTATGTCTAATATATTTTAATTTCACAGGAGGACAAACGTTAGCGTGCGACGTGTAAAATACCGAATTAAAATTAATGCGGAGAATAATATTATGTGTCGAATAAATTCTAAGTCTAATTTCGCCACCGTAAATACTATGATTTTAATGTACCTATACTTTACAGGAAATTTATAAAAATATAATAAATTGCCGCATGCACCGGTAGATCAATCGAAGGAGTGATGAAACAATTTATTCCATGTAGTGACTGGACCTCGCTGTTGGTTATACAGCGAAACGCGTTAAAATGCATTAAAAATACGCGTTTCATTATTTGTAAATACTTAGAGATTACCTGTTTTACATTGCATGGAACGGGACTTACCTGCCATCCTCCAGTCTTCATGATTGACCTAAGCAATGAATGATCCACGATGTGAAAACCCGGACATTATATTACGCCGGATGCGTTTGTATTTGGTGTTTACGGATCTCGACAGTAAAACCAATGAATAAAGACTGGACTGAAACACAACAACTTCAATGTTGCTTGCGAGATTGAACGATTGCTTTCGCACTACAAAACAAAACAAAACTGACCTTTTTTACCGAAGACAGAAGGATTCATACAAGTACGTACTACCATCTATAAGATTTGGAAACATTATGGAAGGCAAAGGCTTTCCTTCCTGGGCGCCCGGTATCAAGTTGCTGCAGCTCTCTATTCACGGTATTTCCACTTCGCTGGAACACGTCGTTTATGTAGATCGACGGAGATGACCATATTCTAACTTATAGTAAGCGAAAACTCCCACTTGAAGAGTATTGCGAGATCGAAATGTATACATCTCTAGCTAAGTAAAACTCGTCATTTACCGCCAACTGAATCGCCGCGAAATATTATAATTTATTCTGCCGCGAGAAATGCCGGGAAATTGATACTATGCATAACACTAGTGATGACAACATGGATAGAAGAGTATTGACAGATTATAACACTTTCGGTAACCGCATTAACTTAATCTCCTTTTATTCAGGAACTTACAGTTGAAACGTCTTGTGTCCCCTCATGATAATAATTAATTATATGTTCTCTTCTGAGGTGGGTTAATACTGGTACCAGTATACTGGTCTACCACTTAAGCCCTCTCTCCTCGATCCAGCTGACCTGATGGTTAATTACATTCTCTGCTTTGTTTTCTCTTCAGATTTGTACTTCAAAACCATTGAAATATCACGCAGCACTTGTGATGTCAGGAGAATAAATTAAATTGATATTGGTTTGAAATAATTTATAATCTATATAATATATAAAATTGTTTGTTTTACTAATTCAGAGGGTGACACTTGATTGATGGTGTTGCAGTTAATCATGACACTAAAAAAATTGTGGCCAGAAAAAAAGGACCAAATAAATATTTGAAGAAAGATTTTGAAATGTGGTGGTTGTCTGCTGTATTTAGATTTCATTGAATCTGATCCTAAACAGTGTGATTTTAATATTGAATGTTTAAAATGTTAAATGTTAGCACATGCTGTTAGTGTATTTTGCCCCTTTAATAAATATACATGTACATCTTGCATGTGTAATCGAGCATGGTATGAAAAGTCAAGCCTTTGTTTGGAAATGCATATACTTTTGGTCTGATTCACACCAGTCTGTCACTCTTATGTCAATTCATGGCCTGTTAAAATTCAGACCATTCCAAATTTATGTTTCAAATCATGTACAATTTTGGTTTAAATTTATTTTTGTTTGATATTTATTTCCTTTTGTCTTTATTTTGTTTTAGAGCATGGTACTTAATGACAGTACTAACTAATGACATTAAATTCAAGAGAAAGGAAAACAAAAAATTTGTAATGTAAAAAATAAATTATAGTCACAACATGATAATTTTTAAAACAGTGTTGGGTTTCTGTTCCTTCTAATACTGCTACCATATTTTCAGAGTTTAACATTTGAGTGACTTTCACTGGTGTTCTTTAGTATATTTTTTGTTGCAGGAATTTTTGACATCACCATAATTCATATTCACTGATACTGATAGACACATGTAAGTTGCCGAGTCGCTTCATGTAAACCATTGGTTCATTGATATAAAACTACATGTAAGCTCTCATTTACCTTCATATGAGGCTTTTGAATCCACTATTCTGAGCTATTTACATATTGCTCTGACTATGAATTTTACAAATTGCATTACTGGGGTTTTTGATATACACAATTTAAACTCAGGGTTGTTGTCTGAGGGTGCATTTCTTTTTGTTGGTTTGTGCTATACAAAGAACACTGTCAATTGGTTTCGTATCTGATAATACATATGTCTTATTATTAACCAAGCTTGACAGTACAGATAGAGTGCAACGAGGTCCATACAGAAAAGACTGAGGGCCGACTGAGGGCTGATATTTTACTAATAAATTTGCACAATTTTCGCAATTTCTAAACCCCACTAAAACTAAAATTAAGGGCAGTAGGTGGTATCATATTTACCATTTTTCCATTATGACAATTAAATTATATATTGCTTTTATTCCGGTTCCACTTGTAATAATAATAATAATAATAATGGTTTATTGAACAATATATCCACATAGTGGCTCTTCACTTGTCCACTACCTAATATACAATAAGATTAATAACTTAAATTATAATATATATATATATGTGTAATACAATTAAAAGGGAATTGAAAAAATATTGACGATATAGAAATACTAAAAATTACTTAAGACGCTCTAATGCCCTGGTGTAAATGATTTTTTTAGTGTCATTGCAGAAAGTGTTAAAGTCAGGGCACGATCTCACATTATTGGGTAGTGTGTTGAATAGGTGGCGAAGTTTGGTCTTGAAATGTATTACTGACTAAGGGTCTCTCTAACTGTATGCTGTTACTAGATTCTTAAGCATCTGTTATGTTGAAGCACTTGGTTCTGTGACCAAACAACAGTCGGTGGGGGGTGGACAGTGTTCCAGAAGAGACTGGACGGCTCAGTTAATTTTTACCGCGGCTGGACTGAGTACAAGAATGGCTTCGGTAACCTGAATGGCGAGTACTGGCTGGGACTGGACAAGATAAACCGCCTGACCAACAGTGAGAGAAACAAGCTTCGTGTCGATCTGGAAGACATTACAGGCAAAAACTGCTTATGCCAAGTACGATCACTTTGCTGTTACAAGTGGGGAGACTAAGTACAAGCTGAGCCTTGGAAGTTATTCTGGTGAGCATTCTCTGTAATATGTTGTGTGCTTATACAAATTAATGTTAGTATTTCATGTGTGTGGTATAAATGAAAGTAAGCGTGATTCATGCAGAATTATATTAGCTCACTTTTCAAAGAAGGGCTGTTGCGATGAAACGTGTTTGTTGAGATCTATCAGTGATGCCTTCGTGTCCCGAAATCAAATTCTGCTACAAGAGAACAAGCCGAAGAACTGAACAAAAAAAGTCCCTTTTTCTTTGCATTAATTAAAAAAAAAATATATATATACATTGTAAGACATCACCGCAAGAACCCTGCGAATAAAAAAAATTAGTATACATACTTTATATGTAACTGTTGTAACATGACCTCTTATGAATAAACCGCTAAAATAGGAAGTCTCCTTGTCATTTGCATGTAGTTTACGTTTGTAAATGACATTGACATAAAAATGAGAACCCTTGATAACGTTTTTTGTCAACCCCCGAAAAGTCCTTATCAAATGTTAACCCCCAAAAAGTCATCTGATCGCAAATTTCATACCCCCAAAAGGTCTTCGGACATCCCCGTCACTGTTATACCAGGGAACCCCCCTCCCTCACCACCCTGGGAACTTTCAGGATTCAACGCTGGGCTGGAAATGATTTAGTTTTGCAGGTTCTCGTGCTGTATATTAAAGGAGCAATGTCACGATATTTTAAGTCATTTTTACGAAGTGAAAACTAATAGTTTACTAGGGTAGAAAAGCACCAAATTGGTGATAATAAAAACAGGAACAAGGATGGCTTAGGATGGAGAAGATTAAGACGGATTGTAATTCGCGAACTTGAAAAAATTGGCCATGCGGGCATCCGTGACATAGCTCCTTAATAAAAAAAAACCCGTTTTACTGATCGATAACTCTTTTAATTCTCGTTCAGGAACTGCCGGTGATTCGCTTTCTCTTCATCGTGGTCAGGCCTTTTAAACCAAAGACCAGGACAATGACAGCTCGGGCACTAACTGTGCTGTGCTCTATAAAGGAGCCTGGTGGTACAAGGAATGTCATCACGCCAACCTGAACGGTCTGTACCATCACGGACAACACTCAGCAAACGGTAATGGTGTCAACTGGTATCATTGGAAAAGGATATAACTACTCTGCTAAGAGAGCGGAAATGAAGATCAGACCAGAAACGTTTTAAGAACTTTGGAGCTGGTTTCTTCTTGAGTAGATCAGCATAGAACTGCATGAAGAAGCCAGAAAAGCTATGTTCTTATTTTGCAAGTTTTAGATGTAGTAACGCAAAATTATATGAATTGCTGTCGATAATGATTTTTGATAAGAATAATTTCGTTATTACTGGGTTTTTTGTTTGCTATTTCAAATTAAAGTTATCTTTCCTGAAGTTCTTCTTCTTCTTCTTTTGTATGCTTTGATACGTTTTTGGGGGAAACGGAGAGAGAGGAGGCAATTATAGTTTTGCTCAACAAGATGACTCACGATAATTGCAACATATTTTAGTAATGGTTAGCGGCAGTGGCGAAGATTAGTGCACATGTTTAAAGGAGCTATGTCACGATAATTTAAGTCATTTTCGGCGATGTGCAAAATCACCTTCAAATTGAAGAAAGCCTCAAAATAATAGTTTACTAAGGTAGAAAAACACCAAAGAGGTGATAGTAAACCAAACAGGAACAAGGATGGTTGAGGATGAAGAAGATTAAGACGGATTGCCAACGGCTAACTTGAAAAAAATGGCCACTTTTTTCAAGATGCGCGTAATTTTATCTAACCTGACCCTAATTAAAGCCTAATACTGAACCGTATTCTGGCCCTCTCTCGCGTCTATTCCTGCATTGTTTCCAAATGATAGACATCATTACGATGGCAAGACGACTGGACGTTTTAGAAGGTAAAGAAACGTGAAAAATGCACCATTCTTCTTAAATTTTACAATTTATTTCTTAGAAATGTATAATTAAACTATCTGTGACAAATTCATTAAAAGTATGTTTAGTATAGGTAATTAATTAATAGAAGCACGAAATACAATTAAATCTGGTTTGTGGAGGCATTCGTGTGGAGGCATTATCTTCGCGAGCTGCCAGATATAATTACTTACTATATCATGTAGATGGATGACTTAACACTTGTGCATAAATATATCCTGATAATTGAATTAAAATACATTTTCGATTGTTGCTCTTAGAATTGCCGTTTAGTTTGTGTTAATTAAGTAACTGGAGTACATGATCAATCTAGCAATTTTCATACATGTATTACAATGTATTATCATGCTCTTTTGTATCAACTTAATTATCATATTAGCCAATCAGCTTCGGGTAGACGAGACTCATAGCCCTGGTAGGCAGTTCGTTTAGGAGAATGTAAAACTCTGATTTCAAGCCAAGAGGAAGGAAAACACGAAAGAAAAACCCGGCTTCCAGAGTGGTGGTTGAGCGCAGGGCCAATCACCCAGCCTCATTAAAACGTCTAGATGACAGAAACCAGAGAAACTTTGAGGATGATCGACAATCTCGTACCCAGAGTCCACGGTCTCCTCGGTCAGCAGGCGACGACCCGCTGACCGAGGAGACCGTGGACTCTGGGTACGAGATTGGATAATCGACGGCCCTATTTTCCACGAGGAGAGTAATGATGATGATTACTTATCATATTTCTCCTACATGTAATCACAATGTAGTGAACATTTTAAGTTCCATGCTCAAGTTAAGCAATCATTTTCCTTGCTACTGCCGTTAAAGTAGTTACCGTAAAGTTCCGAAAGTAACCACCCTCGTTAATTTCGGAATTAGCAGCCTTTGGGGCTCGCTACTTTCGGAGGGTCGCTACTTTCGGGGAACAAAAATCGTTCAATAAAATTATACGGGTTTTGTTTTTACACCGCACAACATGAAAGAACATTAACTCGCTTGTGGCATAACCGATAGCTTCCCTCGTTGTAAAGTGCCTTACTGTGATTACGTTATGACACTGCACGAAGATTATTACTTATACATTTGACTATTGATTGGAAAGAAAATTTATATGTATAATTAAAAAAATCTTGGTCTCGCTACTTTCGGGGGCTCGCTACTTTCGGGGCGCTCGCTACTTTCGGGATTTATTAGCAGCCACAAAGTTTTGACGTTACTTTCGGGGGGTCGCTACTTTCGGAGGGGTCGTTACTTTCGGAACTTTACAGTATGTGATTCAAGAGAGGATGATCTAAGAGAAGGATTTCCCGTGTCTCATGATAATATTTCAAGTCTATTAATAGTTTCGCGTCATGCTATGAAAGTTATTTTATTTATTTGATTTACTTCTGTCCGAGGCTCCGACATCTGACCAATCTTATGACGCTCTTAAAATAGCTCAGATTATTGGAAGAGACCCATGTAGGTGGGAATGCTTCCTTATATTCTCTTAGATCATTCTCTCTTGTGTGATTTTAGGCATGTTCTCAGTGACTTACGTTTTACAGCTGACAATGGAAAAATAAAATAGATTCTAATTAGCAGCTAGAAATTTATCAAGGAAAAAATTTTACACTCTCACGAGTGCATGGAAATAAATGATCTCTCCCAAAAAGCTCGGCCTTATGAAAATGGTAAAATTACTTTACAAAATGGTGAAAAACAAACAACACCAAATGGAAGTACCAATCGAAAGCTGAAATTTTAAAAGGTAACAATCTAAAATTATACACAATTGAATTGTTTGATTGCCGGACGTTTTTAAATTATTTGCCATCATTGCAGCCTAACTTCTCTGTATAATTGGCATATTCATATAAATAAATTATTTTGTTAACAAAAATCAGAGGTGTAATTATAAAATATCTTATGGTATAATTCAACGTGATATACTCTATTGCGAAAGTAATGGATCCATGTTGGGTACGGAATACTAAAAAATCAGTTAGTTATTTACAATCTTAGGCCCAGTTCAGACGCCGTACTTCACATGAGCCGAATTGAATTCGAATTTAGGCCGACCCAAATTAATTTAGATCGACTGAATTGATTCAAACGCCGAGCTTAATTCAGCCGAACTTAAATTAATAGGGGAAAATTGCTGTTATATACGTTATATTGAAAAAATACATTATAATAATTCATGCATTTGTTTCGGCTCATGTGAAGTTCGGCGTCTGAATCAAAGCCGGTCCACAGCCGTTATTCTCGGCTGAGCCAGGCCGGAAGAACGGCTGAGCCGATCCGAATTCATTCAGCCGTTCCGAATTGATTCAGACGCCGTACCTCACATGAACTTAATTCATCGAATTCGATTCGGCTCATGTGAAGTACGGCGTCTGAACTGGGCCTTACTTAACGGGCGATGGTAAGGATTTATAAGTGAAAAATAAACGATCTTGAACCAGCAAGAGGCTTGATTCTTATATCAGTCTTCTGGGGAGGTACGAAAACCAGATCTTGTTAATGTTCTAAAGGAGTGAAAACAAATGACAATGTAGTTGATTGAGTTAACACAAATAAAATATATTTAGAAATAGACGCGTTTTATGGCCCAACGCTTTAGTATGTCGATGGGAAGTATGAACAGAGCAATGGGTCTGTAAAGGCCGATTTAGACGATACGATTTTGCATGCTTACGACAAGCCTACGACACGAATTGTGTCGTGTAAATCAAACCTACAACTCGCTTACGATTATCGTGTACGACACGAAAAATGTCGTAGGATTTTGAAACATGTTTTAAAACCCTACGACATGTCGTAGCTACAGTACTGTGCAAAAGTAATGCAAACGTAATTCGACGAATTTCGGAGCTTTTCGGGGCTTTTCGGCGAAAATGAACGAAAATGAACGAAATTTCGCATCAAACGAAATTTCGGCGAATTTTCGGCGAAATTTCGGAAGCCTATTGTTTTAACTGCTGCGAAATTTCGCTTTGGCTTGCGAAAATTTCGAGCGAAATTTCGCGGGACCTAGCGAAATTTCGTTTTGGTTTGCGAAAATTTCGAGCGAAAGTTCGCAGGACCTAGCGAAATTTGGTGCGAAATTTCGCTTCGCAGTCAACGAAATTTCGTTCTATACTTCGAGCGAAATTTCGCTCGTTCGAATTTTTGCTCGCCAAAAGTACAATATAATATAATACACTTCTCTAATTTGATAGAGCGTACGACAAAGAATAACGAGCGAGCGAAAGATAACATAAAAAAAGATTGATTTCACCGTCCAAGAGTCACATTATAAAACTCTTCTCTATATATTCTGATCGAACGAAAAACAAAACAAAAGAGTGAGTGAGAGACATGATATAAAATTGTTTGTTGTTGCTGTCCCCGCGTCAATTTAAAACGTTTGCCGTATACATGTATTTCGATCGAGCGAAAGACACGATAAAACAATGTTTGTTGTTACCTTCCGAAGAGTCACACACATTAAAAACACTTCTCTAATTTGATCGAGCGGAAGACAAAACATAACGAGCGAGCGAATACATGATAAAACGATGTTTGTTGTTACCGTCCGAAGAGTCACACACATTAAAAACACTTCTCTAATTTGATCGAGTGAAAGACAAAACATAACAAGCGAGCGAAGACATGATAAAACAATGTTTGTTCTTACCGTCGGAAGAGTCATTAAAACACTTTTTGTGTTACAGTCCGAGAATCACCTTTAAAACACTAATTAAAATAGTGGGCGAGAAACACAATTAAAATGTTATTTCATGATTGCGTCCGAAAAGTCTATTGTTCCTACTAAACGCCCACACTTAAATTACGTTTAATTAAGTTCCATACACTGTATCGTCATTTCCGATGCAATCATGCCAAAGGTAAACAACTACACACGAAATCGATGTTACTGTCCTAAGAGTCAAATTAAAACACTTCTCTAATTTGTAATCAAGCGAAAGACAAAACATAACGAGCGAGCGAAAGACACGAAAAAATAATGTTTGTTTTCGAGCGAAAGACAAACCATAACGAGCGAGCGAAAGACACGATTAAACAATGTTTGTCGTTATTGTCCGAAGAGTCAAATTAAAACACTTTTGTAATCAAGCGAAAGACAAAACATAACGAGCGAGCAAAGACACGATACTGAACAATGTTTGTTTTTACCGAGCGAAAGACAAAACATAACGAGCGAGCGAAGACACGATAAGGTCCAGCCCAGCCGCTTGTCATTCGTGAGCACGCGGCAAATGATAAAACAGTTTACGTGTAAACAGCCTTTATTCCCTTTGTAATTACATGTACTAATTTCCACTTTGGTTTTTCGCTTGTTCGAGTTTCAATGGTTCGAAATTTCGCTTGCAACTGCGAAAATCCACGAAATTTCGCTTCCTCGAATTTTCGCTAGTTCGAAAATCCGCGAAATTTCGCAGTCCGCGAATTTTCGCTAGTTCGAAAATTCGCGAAATTTCGCATCTTCAAATTTTCGTGATTACGAAATTTCGTTGTCATCAACGAAATCTCGTCGAAATTTCGTCGAATTTCGTTTTGAAGCGATTCGAAATCGCGGCGAAATTTCGAACAATTAACGAATGTCGTCGAAATACGTTTGCATTACTTTTGCACAGTACTGTACAAACAATATTAAAATATGAAAGTCGTATGCGATGTTTACATGACGCGAGCAGCGCGCGCTACAAAAGTCGCATGCGACAAAATCGTACCGTCTAAATTGGCCTTAAGATATCCTTTCTTCTTTCAAGAATTGAACAAATACTTGCTGCTGGTCTATTTTTTAGGTGATCAGGGATAAGGGTAAGGCGTGTCGAAATGAAACCCTTTTAAAAATCCGCGACTGAGTTTAAGTAAATACAAACTCACCTTTGGTTACCCTTTAACAACTTTCCATTTTTTGATGTTTTTCAGTCTATGACGTAGCTTGTTTCTTTGCTCCCGATAATCATCCGGAGTATGGCAGCCATCACAGAGTACTGAAAATGTAAATATTTAAATTAAAGTCAAATTGGGACGCACGGTAAATCCATATGTATACATTGACTGTTTCATCGATTTCACTGCTACGCGACCGTTGAAATCAAACCTCCATCAATCATACAAGTCATACCTTATATGGAAGGCTCCAAATTAAAGTCTCCGACAACGCAATGACGTCATAAAATTACCATAACGAAACACGGCGGCGCGCGGGATATTTAAACTGAAAACAGAACACTTCGCATTCGAACCAGTTACGGAAATATCGACTTAAAACCCCAAGACTAGTTAAAGTTTGACATGCCGAGATTCCCTTTAAGTTAAAGCTATGTTAATAACAGTTTTCAATATAATGATTGATGACCTCTAATATAATGGCGAAGCATACCTTCAGTAATTAATTCTTCGATTCTTCAATTATTTTTATGGTATATCATTCATTCCAATATAAGCTTACTTTAATATTGGTTACTCCCATGAATGATAAATAGCAACAAAAAGCAATAGTTAAATTACCTGTCTGGTGAAGGGTTTCAGGAGCTGAAACTACGACGAGGAAAAAAAAAGTTTAATGTAAGTAAGTAAGTAATTTTACTTAAGTAAGTAAGTTCACGATTGAAGTAAGTAAGTAAGTAATACGTAAGTAAGTAAGTAAGTATAAGTAAGTAAGTAAGTAAGTAAGTTTTCTCGCAACCCAAACATTTTAGTCTGGCCAGAATGTTTCGGGGCACTCAATATTTTAGAAATATTCTTATTCAGTGACATGACGTTTAGGGATAATTGTTGGGTTAAAAAATAACTCATCGACTTCCCCACCCCACTAGACAATATTGAACCTCAAAAGCAATCGTAAAATTTTGACATGTTATTTAGTCCCGTGATTCAACAGGGGAGGATGTTATAACATTTTATTAACTCGATTTTTTTTAACCAAAATTTGTAAAATGTTGACAATGTATTGACCAGGATTCTAGGTTTTTAGATTCAGAGGCTAATAATTGAATTTGAAAGGCTGATTGGACGTTTTGCGTTTACCCCAAAACTGTCCCAGATATTTTAACATTTACAAAAAGGCAAACATTTTACACACGTAAACCAACAAACATTAATAAAAGATAAAACACAATATATTTGATCAATCGTCAATTTTAGGGATTTTCTTATATAATAATTACCTTAATTACTTCTGATCTGCCATCTCCACTTAATTATTTTAAGAATATCTTCTGTCTCCCTTGGCCAATATTCTGACCAACATTTGTCTGGAGGATCTGTAAACAGCTACCGAAAGCTTCAGCCACAATCTTACCTTCACAACTTAGGCCACTCCAACCAGGGGTGCAGTCACACTGGTATGTTCCCCTTGCCTCGGTACACGTTCCACCATTTTGGCATGGGTTTATTGGAAGGCATTTAGACTCGACTAAAATAATACAGAGATAAGGAAACAATAGTATTTTGTGGCCAACAACAACCACGTCGATTTAGCTAAGCTGGTTTTAGAGATCACAGGATCGGATCCCTGTCGCACCTGGGCCGCCTACCAGGGAATTTAAATAACTGGAAAGATCATAATGGCCGTTAAGACCCCACGACATCGAAGGAGTAGGGCAAGGAGTTCCTGGTGTCTGTTCTTATATATCACTCTCCTTTATGGTTATAATTGGTTGGGTAAGGCAAGGTGATCAATAATTGACTGATAGAGGCAGAGCCCTCGAATGGAACCCACAGGGCAGGAGAAGGAGGGGGCGACTTCAGGCCAACTGTGTCACGTGGGCGGCAGCCAAGAAAACAGCGCAGCAAAGGATTAGATGGAATAAGAAGAAGAAAGAAGAAGAAGAAGAAGAAGAGAAGCAACCAGAGGCTGACATCCGATTGATCTCACTGTCAAAATGTCTGTAAAGCGCAACGAGGCAATGACGCTAATAAGCACCATAATTATTTCATTACTCAACTATATTTTGCACCACAGTTCTTGTATCAGAAATATAGAAAAAAATATTTAGTACTGGGATTTCATTCTATAAACGAACCTCGACAATTCTTTCCCATCCAGCCCATTCTACAAGTACATGAGTACGAGGAGCCATCAGACGAACAAGTGGCTCCATTTTCACACGGAGACGGGACACATGGGTCTGGCTCTGCAAAAGAAGGAAAAGGGTAATATTTATGTATCTTAGCTATGTGAGAAAAGGCCCATACACACTCCGTTATTAACTGAAGATGAATATATAACAAATTAAAATACAAATTCATGGTAATAAGATGTGTCCATGGAGATTCTGCTGCCCACTACAGGCAAACGCAGCAAAACAATTACAAAAGAAACAACAACAACAACAACAACAACAACAACGACAACAACACGAGAAAAACTAAGATCCGTGTGACTTTATTGATCATGCGACAACCAAAGAGAAGAAATGTGGAGGGTATGGCCTCCTTCTCAATCGACAAGTCATCTATAGAGCTGATTTTCTCCTGGCAAGAACTAATGATTGGTGGAAAAGTATACAATACCTATTCTGAAGCAAATATTCCCATTATCGGAACTGGATGTGGTACTGAACCCAACATCAAAAGATAACAGGATATTTAACAAATATATGACATATTCTTAATTGTTTAACTGATCTGTCATATAGATGCAAATTTGGTGAACAGTGACGGACTGGTCGAGAAGATACACCTTTATTGAGTTATCAGGGCTGGTTTACACTAGACGGAACATAGAGTCGATACAAACAATACAAGTCGCAATTGGTAGCTTAAGGATCAGGACTTCGCGATCCTTATGCTTCCGATTACGATTTGTGTTAACAACTGTTACTATACAATGAAGTTAACTAGCAGCGTAGACTAACTGTTTTACACTATGTATGTATATACACATGTATGTATACACATATGTATCAGTACACATCATCGCATGCGTAGATCCAAGGCAAATATGACCGTTTTCCAACTGTGTGCTAGGGGAGTCCGTGTGGATAGAAAACATCAATTACTGAGTTATTGAGCTTCACCAACCGTTTTGTTCGACAGAAAACGTTTGTCACATAGATTTTTGACTGCCGCATGCGAAATATTCCGCTATGAACTTGGGAGTTTAGCCTTTAACTGGAAGAAAGAAATCTGAACGATTTCCGTAAAACGTTGGAAACCGGTCTAGATCCGCGCCTGCACCCGGTCCGCGAACGGTTTGATTCACCACTTACTGTCGCAGTTCTTTCCAATAAAGCCTTTACTGCAAGTACATTCGTAGTCGTGTTCAACTTGCGAACAAGTACCAAAGTTTTTACAAGGATTGGGTTTACACATGTTTTGCTCTGCAAAAAAAGTTTGATGTCAGTTTAAACATGAAAAACGTTAAAGTAATACGTAGTATTAAAGGTGTTACGTCACGGATGGTGCATCTTGAAAACGTTAGCGTAAATCTGTCAAGTCTGTTGTTTGGGATTGGATATATTATTCATTTATTCAAGTATCCATGTGTATGGATACTTGGACTGGAACTATAGATTGTTTAATTGATTTATTTCGTGGTACATTCTCTCACCTTCGCAATGCACTCCTTGAAATCCGTTCGGGCAGTGGCATCGATAGGTGCTCATGTAAGCCGAGCATGTTCCTCCATTTCGACAAAGGTTCACCAGGCACTGGCCATTAGTAACGGACTCTACATAGACGATGTACGAAAAGGGAGTAATATCGACGATAGTATAAACCTAAGTGCAGCAGTTTTAAGATATATTGTAATATGAAAGTGTTATGTTTATGTGATCATAGTTCCTTTGGGCGTTTCCTGGCACGTAGGATAACGTAGGATATATGACCTCAGATTCATGCCCTTGGATTGCCATTCAGTGCGAGATTCATGCACAAATGGAGGTGTGTATGATACCTTACCTGTATGATCAATGAGATAATGATCCTGAGATGAATCTGAATTTGATTCTGAAAAATAAAGTCTTGTTGATTTACTCAAGTTTGAAAAACCAATATATTGCCGTCCATGCAACTGTCTTGAACTGAGGATGGGACTGCAGCATATACTCTCCAAGTTTGTATGCTACATGTCATTTTTTCGCTATCACTTCATGCTTGGTAGTTAAGATGTGTGGTCAAGCTATTTATTATCCTATATTTCCTTGTTACACGATTTATATACGTATGTCACATAGATGGAAAAATAAGTTGTCCTCACCTCCACCATTGTTCATATCCTCATGGATGTGATGATGTTGGACAACAATGGGAATAGGGTAGGGAACTTTCTGAGAAAACATGACAGGGTAAGGAACTCGATGAATCACCAAATGTGGTGGCGACGGCACTGGAACAGGATATGGCTTCGGAGGCGACGCTACGGCGTATGGAATTCTTCTTATTTCCGGGGATACCGAATATAAACTGGATATGGAACGTGGCGAATCTGCGATGGTTGGGGAACTCCTATTGGATAATATATTTTTTGAATTTCACCCGGTTCCTTGACAGGGAAGGCAACTGGATAAGGAACGTGTTTAATTCGTGGAGGCGATGGAACGGCCACTGGATAAGGAATGGGTATATTCTGTATCTTCGGAGGGGACTCCACTGGTACAGCTACTTGTTGGATTTTGGTTGGCGACGGCACTCGTACTGGTACCATTACAGTCTGAATAGATGGTGGACCTGGTACGGGTACGGGATATGGTACATGTTCTATTTTAGGTGGCGATGGAACTGGTACGGGAAAAGGGACGCTTTGAACATCATGTGGAGGAGACATATACGGCACCTCTTCAGGCGGAGGCATTCCCTGAAAATCTGTAGGTGGAGACATGGGAATTCCTTCGGGAGGCGTCATGTGAAAGTCGGTTTCTGCTCCAGTTGGCCCATATATTGGATGCTCTGGATGGACGGGGATGTCGGGAGGTGGTAGCATGTGAATATCGGGTGGCGGAGGTTCTATTCCTAGAGGAGGATGTGGAGGTCCCATCGGTGATAATTCATCAGGTGGAGGCATCCCTTGCAAATCAATTGGAGGTGGCTGCATGGGAATTCCTTCGGGCGGCAACATGTGCAAGTCAGGAGGCATAGTGTCTGCTCCATTTGGCGCACCCATGGGAGGATGGAGTTGAATGGGGACGTCAGGAGGTGGCATCATGTTAACATTAGGGGGAGGAGGAGGAGGTTCTACTCCTAGTTGAGAATTTAAGGGCGGCATTGGTTCTCCTAACATACCTGGAGGAATGGCATTGGAATCAGGGAATGGAGGAAGTGTTTGAGGAATGGCAGGTGGATCAGGGAATGGAGGGAGTGTTTGAGGTAACAAATTAGGAGGTGGGGGTGGGGTGGGGCCCTAGTCTAGGAGGAGCATTAATATGTATAGCGTACGGAGGGGGACCAAAATGATGTTGATGCGGATGATTATGAAAATGCGGGGCTACAGAAATGTGGTGTGATGCTGGATTACCAACAAGATCTAGTGGGAATGGAGGGAAGTGAGTATGGTGCTTCCTTATGTGATCGCCATTATTGACCCCTTTGAAAAATGGTCCAATCCCGTGAAAATGTTCGGGTACATGAGGTCCTCCCCCGGCCATTGCAGGCAATGCTAAATGAATCGCTCCATGTTCAGTTCTACGTAAAGACGGTGGTTTCTGATCGACGTATTCTGCTGGCGCGCTATTAAAAAAGAAACGTGGTCTCATTTCACTAGTGGAATCGTCGAACCACTGCTGTCTTTTGTCTCCTGGCTGGGTTTTTACAGGCTTATTAACCAGAGTAGTATTACTAATATTCTCTTTACTTGTGTTTGTGCCAGTACTAATTTGCTTAAATGGCTTATTAGAGGTCGCGCGAGTGGCAAAGTTCCCTGATTCGCGAGGTATCGCATGATCCAACATGTCAAGCGCTTTGGCCAAGTAGACTGACTCTCTTCGGCGATGGCGAGTAAGCTTGGCACTCAAGTTCTTTTTATTCTTAAAGGTGCTAAATACGTTTGTCTTGCTCCATAAGCACGAATTTCCTTCGCAGGGTATTCTATTACCACCATTATTTGTCTGCAGGTGGCTATTGTTTTGGTTCGTTTTCCAACTTTTCACATCGTCCATTCCATTATTTTCCTCCTTTTTAGTTTCATGATTCAAATTGTTTACGTCCTTGTCGACAGCGCGGTTGCCTTGTTGTTCTTTACCACGAACTGCGCCCTGGTTTAGCAGTTGTTTTACATGATGTTTGTGAAGACCTGCACTCCTGTTTGTCCCGAGCCACGCCAATGTAATGAAAAGGTAGAGGAAACAAAGAGCAGTTGAGAACTTCATAAGCGAGCGTCATTTGAAGTTGACAATCAACTTAGCATTTCTGTGATGAGTTCTCAGGAAAATGGCACCAGGGTAGGGTTAAGTGCTACTTTAAAAAATAAAATTAAACCCGAAACTGTGTTTTCTTGAATATGTCTGCGTGAAATTATCTCATCTGTTTCTTTAGTCATGAAATATTAAAAGCAATCGTTTAATTTTAGAACTGAAAGTCATTCTGATGAATGGGTGAATCGCGCATTGAAGTCGATCAACATCGTTAGTAGACCGTTTCAGAAAAAAAAGATGCAGACCTTATAAGGAAAACAGACATGCAGGAAAAGCGTTAATGGATGTCATAGTTATGAAGACAATGTAATATAAGAAGAAGTTAATTTTATGTCCAGGTCCAAGAGTCAGTTACCAGGTTATGCAAAAGTATCGAGTGTATGTTTGGGAGATTCTGTCATTGCAAATACTTTATATTGTTTTTAAAGACCCGACAGAAAAACAAATCATAAAAAGAATCAATGAGGTTATGAGTGTGTGAACCAATTTACTACTTTATTGTTTGTCCCGTAATTAATTGTTGTTTTATCAGATAGTTTATTTACAAGACTGATTTTGTTGAGGTATAAACTGAGAAAGACAAAACAACTTAATTATCTCTTTGTTATCTGGTTCACCTCACTCAGCACTAGAGAAGAAAACAAGGGTTGGTCTTTAGTTGAAGACAAACGACGAAGACTCTAAATTAAATAGACCACATGCTGGTCAAGTCCGCCTCCCAGGCTTGCGTCAAATTTGTTTGTTTCACTTCAATGAGAGAATACACAGTTTTTCAGCGCTCTTTTTGTCAAAGATAATTTGAGGTTGTTAATGTTTCAAAATAATTGCTTAGACGCCTTTTTAGTGGGGAATCCAGAGTTTTTAAAATATCCCAGAAAAGACTTATTTACATTTGCAGGTACAGTAAAATAATGAAAAGCGCTAGCTGGTCTTTTCAGTGAAAATTTCGCCATCGAATTCCCAAGCCAAGAATTGTAAGGAGAAATTTGATTTTGACTTTGGGACTTCAGAGTTAATAAGTACTTTCGTACTCAGTTGAGTTTAAAGGTGAAAACGTTATTAACATATTAACGGCACTATTTCACACACAGAGATATTGGTTCTTGTAGGAACAGGTTATATTTTTACGGTCAATTTGACAATACAACCCCCAACAATGAACAACACGTTTGAAGTTGACAACTGTGGCGAAAGTTGTAAAACTTTAATAACTTGAACATCTCCAAACAAGAACTTTTCTTCTACCTACTCGTTGTTCACTGAAAAATGAGGAAAGCTGTTATTAGCAATATTTTAAGTAAACTCTCAAAGTTCGGACCACGAAAATTAACATCAAGAAATATGCAAGAAATGTGAAAGAGGCTCTTCATTATGCGAGGACTGTGGATTTCCGTCGTACTGGTTGATTGTTTGGTAATGCTGTCCTATTTAACCTTTGTTGAGACTACAAAAAACATATCCAGACCATCCTTTCGAAGGAGTTTTGGCGACAAACAAAGCACTTCACCAGGCGATCCTGTGTTGTTTGAAGAAGGAAATATTATACTTCCACAGCAGCCGGGTGACAAAAAATTAAGGCTGAAAAAGCGCCGTCTACCACCTACTTCATTTTATGGTAGAAATGGTAAAGCTCGTTCGTTAAAGAACAAGTTTAAGAAGGAAAGCGATAATGGTCAAAACAAAGATGATTTGAGCAAGAGAGATTTCTTTTTCGCGCCTGCCTCTCAGTACACTCCATACGACCAAATGGCAAGTCCAGTTGACCGCAGGATGTTTCTGGTTCACCGAGGAGAAAGAGGTAGCTCGTGTTGTGACCTTTGCATTGTAGCTTTTTATTTGGGTTTGCGTGCCATATGCATCTATTTTGATACTTGAACTTTTGAAAATGCCAACGAATGCGATGTATTTTCTTAGCATCTGTATATAATTATAAGCTGCCTTTACTCTAATTTGTTAAATTGCCAATTGTTTAAAACATAACGAGCACTAATCAATAAACGTAAAAGCAGCTTCGAATCCCTTTATACTCACATAGCTCTAGATAATTCTGCAACTTTTAATCTTTACTATATTAGAATCACATTAGATTTTTCTGTTTGGATGTGGTAAGCCGCTACACAGAAATAATTTGTACGTAATTACTTTTAAGTAATTACGTACAAATTAATTTTTAAGAGTTAAAAACTCTTAAAACTTAGAATTTAGTGGGACTAGGTAGAGAGGTACTGACGTCAGTGAATTACCTTCTGTTACTGAGGTAGAAACAAGATTGACCATTTAGTACGATTTCGCGTCATTTTTCGGTTTAAAAGATACAATATACCGTATTTCCTCGAATAAGCGCCCACGCTCTAATAAGCGCCCACCCCCTCGGCCAAAATAGCAAATAAGCGCCCCCCTCGAATAAGCATCACCCCTCCCCTCCCCCTCACTTTCTTAAATAGTAAGGATATCACAAGAAATTAAAAGCCTGTTTCTATTGCCATCTGTACGTACAGTGTATACCAGGACTATGGTATTCACATAAGAAAGTTTAAAAGACGAAAAACATTAATGTTTATTACGTTTACATGGATAATGTTGTAGATTTTTTCCATGTGAAGATTGAGCCAAAATAAAGTTACAGTTCGTTGAAAGAAAAACTTAATAAGCGCCCCCCGCGATTAAGCGCCCTCCTTTGAATAAGCGCCCTCCCTTTTGGCCGAAATTTTAAATAAGCGCCCGGGCGCTTATTCGAGGAAATACGGTAGGGGACAAACCCACTGGTAAGTATACTACACTTTTTAACACTGATGCTAGTTCGTAATTATCAGTGCCATTACAATTATTATCAATCAGGAGTACGTAAGGTAAATGACCTCCGTTTTAGGTTTAACTCTGTGACGTTTCGAGCGTTAGCTCCTCGTCAGAATAAATACAAAATTTACCCGCCCTTCCTCTCACACTTCCGTAGGACCATGTTTCTTCCATGCATGCCATCATGGAGGAATGTGCGTTCCAAGACGCCATGGCTTCTACTGCGAGTGCCTTCCAGGTTTCATTGGGACAAAATGCGAAGGTCAGTGATTCTAAAAACAAAAAATACAGTTTCATTGTCCTCCACTGAGGATGTTAATATATTTACAGTCGAACCCCGCTTTACGGACACCCGCTTAATACAGGCACTTGTCATTACGGACAGTGTTTTGGTTCCCTGCATGCTGAAAGTTCGTATGTTTTCTCTTAAATTATGTACAACTCGTTATGGATACTTTTGTGCTCGCCACAAGGTCCGTATTTGTTACGAGATTGGACTAGTATATGTACTAAGTTGACATGTACTAGATAGAAGTTCAAAATATGTTGTGGTTAGAGGCATGCATTGTTTTCGCGTTTAATATTTGAGTGATGATTTGATTCAAGGCAACTTAATGTCCTTAATAGTCAGAGACATTAGCACGTGATAACGTATAGAGTCACCCCAGCGTGTTGACGAAAGTCTGAAATGCAATGAGTGTTTGACATGATAACAAAATAAATGAAGTTTGTTGAAGTTTCTTTGCTATTCGATGTGCAGTTAAAAAAGAGTGCAAACCTACAACTTGTAAAAATGGAGGAACGTGCACAGAAATAGCTATTGGAAGACATGTGTGTACGTGCCTTTTGGGATTCCTTGGAGAGGACTGTGAAGGTTAGTGAATGATTAACACTTGCTGAATTAAGGTATTTTTACAATAACTCCGACAATTGACTGAGCACCGTCGTTTTTCAGTTTTATTTTATAATACCGTATCCTCATGAAAACAAGTGAAATATAAAATGTTGGTATGGTTGGTTAACACCTACAGTAGAACCCCGCCTTACGGCGACCGCGTTAATACGGCCACCCCGTTATTACAGCCACCTCGTTTTGTCCCGGCGAAATCGCACTTAAATCTCTTGTATAAAATACGGCCACCTCGTAATACGGCAACGGCCAGATTTTGCGATCCCCATGCGCCTATTTTCTTGTAATTTTACCCCGCATTACGGCCACAAACTCGGCGATGGATTGAATTAATATTGCAAATAATTGACCCAATGACTCCATATGAGCAGGTTTTCATAAGCAGGTTTTCATTATTTTGTCGAATTTGCGTCTGTTTTGGATCTTCCTGTAAATTGGTTCAGGCTGCCTTTAGTGCTCGTTCAGTCGCTTTTGTTCTACATTTACAATGACCCCACAATCACCCCATATTACGGCCAGCTTTTTTTGGCCTGCAGGTGTCCGTTTTAACGGGGTTCCACTGTATTCGGGTGTTTCAATAAGAGTAATACTTTTAAGCTAACACAGGGATAATTCTACAACTTTACGTTATATTATCCGGCTTGGTATTTGTCCTCGACATTAAAATGTACTACACTTTTATTGCTATTGACTATAATTACGGGTCTAGATAGAGAGTTGTTTAATGACAATAATGCCAAAATACCGCCTTCAAGTTTCACCGACTGTAAAATAAAAGTTAAAAGCGAAATGTTTCTTGGATTTGAGTTCTAATACATGTTGGGATTGCCCTTTTGCTGGTTGTATTTTGTCGATGTAGAGCGAAGTCCCTGTCATCCAAATCCCTGTCGTAATGAAGGCACATGCAGTCAGTCTGATGAATCATATACGTGTGTATGTGAGCAGGGATACAGAGGAAAGAACTGTGAAGGTTAGAATCAGCTCGTTCATGAGAATAGAGGAAGATAGCATGGGAGATAGTAAAGAACAATTTACAAGTGCTGAAGACCACCACCATAAAACATACCATGCCTACACTTCTGAAAACGACTACGCCTCTCCCAAATCCCTATTTTATTTGCTGTATAACCTCTCTTGCTGTAACTTACTGATAAGGGGAACTGATACTATTATACTATCTGCAGCATATACTCGTTGCTTAGTATATTTCTTTGGATGCCTGGAATAAATATTTTTGGTATCATGCATATCGTCTAGATACTTTTTTCTATATGCAGGATATCGCTGTAATTCTTAATTCAGCTTGATTTAAAATGCAACCTCCTGACAATAGAAGCCCTGAGTAAATACGCTGAAAACATTGCATTAGTTAAAATAATTGCAAATATATAGGACGTTATAGAATACCATCTAGCTATGATAAAGGTATAATCTGTAGTAGTGCCAGTTACACATTCTGCATTCTCATGCTTTCTATCTTTCTGTATATTTTCTGAGGCTTGTTGTAATTCCTTGTTAAATATCGTGAACTTCTTTACCCTTAGCGGCCAATAAGTGCTCACCAAACCCCTGCAAGAACAGCGGAGTCTGTGCTGAGATAGACAATAACTACTGGTGCAATTGCCCACAAGGTTTTAAAGGAAAAACCTGTGAAGGTCAGTATTTAGGTGCATTGATCCTGTGCATTATGAACGTTGAACATTGTCTAACGAAATGATGGTGAATATATGGAAATTGTTATAAAGAAAATTTCAGCATACTCAGAGATGAATATCAAGACAGTGACAACATTTTTAAATCGAATAATGCCAGGATACTGTTTGAATCGGGAGACAGAATTTGACCACCAGGTAGATAATTATTCCAATTTATTCAGAGTCCAATCATATTGTTTTCGTGTATTTTTTCTCTCATGTTAGTCGTCAGCGAGTGTAACTCTGTTTATTGTCTGAATGGAGGAGTATGTAGAGATGAAACATCTGGATACAAGTGCGAATGTCGGTTTGGATTTTATGGAAAACGATGTGAAGGTAAGTTTCAATGACTTGTTTACAAAAAAAGTGTCGTTTTTTTATCTTTATTCCAGCCTATTGCCTAAGATTTCGGCACCATTATGAATATGCTTTCTTGAGATCTTGTAAACATGTATTTATAGTCCTCTATTCAGACCGGGGAAACTTTGAAACCGTATTTATCTAATATTTAAGCAAACCCACCAAACTTTACCACTTTAAATGAATATTATTTGGGACAACTTGATTTAATAAGATATGCGAACGTCTTACCAACGAAAATTGATGTTTCCATGGGAACCATATTTTCTAATCGCTGTAATACACTGACTAAAACCAGACTAATCATATCTGTCTAATAGCAATAAATAACAGTACCAAATAACACAATAAACCAATAAAACCAAAGTAAAAATATGTAACGGTGTCAAAGTGCAACAAGATTTTTAAACCAAATAAGAAATAAATCAATTCACAGCAAACACGGAATTACGTTCGACAGTCAATTAGCAACACTCTACAAAGTATTCGTGCTTTTGTAGTATGATATTCAATATCGGTTTGGACTGACGTAATCGAACTGACAAACAGCCCGATTTTACAGGCAACTGAAAAATGGTCAACAAGGTTTCAACCCGTGTTTCAACTTGTCAGCATCCTTAACATGCCCAACATTTTAGCTGATAGTGCGACCTTAACAAAATCCCTACTCGGCTTGCAGCTGGCAAACTTTTAATAAACTTAATGCTTTAACATCTGTTGTTTATTGAAACTGACAATTAATAAATGAAGATGACAACAGATTAATTTGCTGTCAGCTGACATATATTTACTAATTATTTTTCTTATCTTAATACCGGTACTGCTACTTCATATAGCTTCTGCATGCCACCCTAATCCCTGTCAAAATGATGGGGCTTGTCTAAGATTTGGTAATCAATACTCCTGTCAGTGCAAACAAGGCTTCTCTGGAAGGCGGTGTAAAGGTATGAAGACTTTGCAGTTTTACTTCATTATCTGTGGATGGAAGGTATGTCATGATAGCATGTAACCTCTGTAGGCGGATCGTTTCTTGAAGTGGTTCCATTCAGTTCGAGATCTACACGTGATTATCACGCCAAGTTTGAAAGGAAAATAAAAGGATAAATAATGCATTCCTGGTCATTCCTGAATGTTGACTTTTACAGACGTTTGTAAGGCTGGGTGGCTGGCAACTCTTGCCAGCCAGCCATTCTTATTAAAAAAATAAAAAAATAATACATAAAGTACGTCGCGAAATATTCAAGCTCGTACAATTTTCCACAATAACTATAAGATATCACAGCCTCTGTTATCACTATATGTAGTTTTTCCTAATAAGGGATTATCATGTCAACCAAGATCCACCTTTATGAATGAAATATTCACCTACAAGTTTTTATTTGCACATTTTAAGATCTATTACTATTAGGATCTATTGACTTAAGTAAGCAACTTTGAAGTGGATCTGAAGGTTAATCAAGGTTTCTCTCGCGAGTGAGAGAAACAAAAGTGTCTTTAGTTTTAGACTATTGACGGAGTGCTAAAATAATCATGGAATCAGTTAAGGCAATCGTATCTCAGTCGACAGCGGAGTGCAGACAATTCTCTAGCTTGTGTGGTATAATTAATTCCTTCAAGAACTTCCATCGATCTGCCCATTAAAGTTCATGTTAACTGTAATATCAATCTGCTACATCCTTTGTTTTTCCATGGTTAATAGAGGGAAATAGTTACGAAGCCCGGTAAACTTCAAAGGAGAAGGTCCACGACCGTGCACAATCTTTTGTTTTGCACTCACAAACTATGGTTGAATTGCATGGTTAGTTAGTTGCATGGACGCAACTCAAAACTCAAAACTTATTGGGCTGATTATTTAAACATTGTCTAAATTAGACCTGGTTTAGGCTAAATTGGGGTTCACACTGGACTCTCTTACAACGACTAGGCGAAGGCTACACTGTATCATTACAACGTGGATAAGTCAAAGTTCACCGCGAGTTTAGGTGTGGTAAAACTAGTGTGACTATCAGTTTAAATTCCGTTTAGACCACGATTTGTCGATTAAACGCTGTCTAACCGTCGTTCAGATATTCGTCCCATTGTGTTTTGTGCACGGTCAAGGCGATAAAAGGCTAACAGAAACATGGAACAAAGAATTTTGCTGGGCTTTATAGCCATTTCTCTTTATCAATTTTGGTTTTTCCACTGTTTCTATATACAGTTCAAAGACCGTGTTCTGTTGGACTTTGCCTTAATGGAGGGACCTGCGTGGATGGGTCTTACACCAACAGTAAATATGGATTTGCATGCGTGTGTTTGCGGGAATTTGACGGCATAATGTGCGAGAAACATCTTCCGGATAACTTGGGAGACACTCTCGAAATTGCATGAACTGATTGACACTCCCGGTGGTCTGACTCGTGGTACTAGTCAGTGATAATAGCCAATGTGCGAAGTGGCATGGATTTAACGCCTGGCATTACATGTGGAAGGCAACTTCACAATAAGAGAACAGCGTCAGAAAATCATCTGCACACAATTTAATTGATGCAGTGTGACACTTTTATTTACTTTTAACGCATAATTACGTTTATAACTTAAAGGTACCTGTTACTAAAAATCGATCTATCTTAATTGATGTTCAGACAGGCTACAGTGAGAAGAAGCTTGTGGATAACAATACATGAAGTTCATTCTTCAAAAGAATGTAAATTTAGAACAATTAGAAAAAAATGGTTGTAAAAATTAGAAGGTTGATTTAATTGTATTGTTTACGCCATTGTTACTTTTAAGGGTATATAGAAACTGCCAATAGGTCTCGCAATTATCACAACTGAAATAAGACACATGATTTTGTTACAAGAACGACTGGTTATTACACCTACCGACGCTAGTCGGTTCGTTCACAAGATAAGTTATCCTTACTTGACTTTCATTGTTCTATCGTGCTATCGAATATTTGCCAACTAACTAGTTTAATGTTTGTTTTAACCTTTTTTGCATGATGTTAAGGTAACCAAATAAGTGTTTGTATCATTTGTAATTACTGTTAACACGTATTAAAACTGTTTTTAACGAGCAACTAGAATTGAGTAAATCGCGTGGAATAATTGACCTATTATCAGCGGAAAATATAATAAATGAATATAAAGGGAAACGCGTTTCTTACTAACCGACTAAGGGTGGCACCTAAAAGGGTACAACATAAAGAAAAAAAACCAAAAGACTAGTTTATTAAACTCCACACCTACACTCAATGCGACACTTCTGTGTGTAAACAGCCACCAGTTATAAACTTGTTTCTTACCAGACTCCAAGACCAAAAAGTAAAATAAAAACCTGTTGGTTTGACTAGCATTATTTCGAGGATCATTTAACTAGCATTATTTCGAGGATCATTTAACTAACTAGAAAGTATGGTGAACCATAAACAGGTACACAATCGAAAAAGCTTTAATTTTATCTTCAAACACTGATTTAAAATTCAGACATCATTAAAAAACGCCCATCTTTGACACTTGACAGCCCGCGGGTCTTCTATTGGTAGTATATTGTTGGTAATACTTGACCGATGTCATCATATCGGTGAAATCACATCGTGACCGTGAAAGACGATCCGTTTTGTTCTAAATTTGCAGCTTTGTTGTTAATTTAAACAAAACAAATGGCGGAATTAGAAGACAAATTTCCAGGGGATTGTTTACAAAGAACGTGAAAAAGTCACGATGAAACAATTTCAACTACACATCGCCGTTGTATGGTTTGCTCTTCTTTCAATTACCCAAGCGAAACACAAACGCCTTCGTAAAAGACCTGCGGGGAAGTCTAATGTAAATAACTTTCATCCAAGAAGAAAACTTGACTATGTTTATCCGAATCGCACTGAACCGCATGGAAGACGACATGGATCGGAAAAAAGCCCGAACGCTTATATCGATACGCCGGAAAGATTTAAGCGTGGAAGTAATCGTACTGCCCATGAAAAGACCTTCGGTCGAAAGGCTTCGCGCGGATCGACTTTACTACCGCAACCGGCGAAGCCATTGCGTGTAGTGGCAACTTCAGCTGTGATAAAAAACCGCCTCAAGAAGCCTCGACCAATGAAGGCAATCCATATATGGGGACCAACACCTTTTAAGACAGTGTTGCAAAATCTTCAAAAGCTTAACGCCAATCTTCAAAAACAACGAGGAGCTGTAAAAAGGCTATTTCTTCCGGTTCAACTTCAGCGAATGCAATTTTTAAACGCTTTGAGAAATAAACCGCCATTCCCAGGACCTATGGGGCCGATTTCTATGGGTCCTTTTCCGCATCAACTTGGCCCTTTCAACATGAACGGACATTTTCCAGTACCTCCTCCAATGCATCCTCCTGATGCAGTTCATTTCGAAGAAGGACCACCACCGCCTCCACATGTGCTAGGTCCAATGGAATTTGGACTTCCACCGTTGTCAGTTCCTCCTGATGCGCCCGTTCTCCCATTGCATGAAATGGGTCCTATGCACTTTCCAGATAACCCTCCTGAGCCCGTTGTCCCATTTCATGAAATGGGCCCTATACACTTTCCAGATAACCCCTCTGAGCCCGTTGTCCCATTGCATGGAATGGGCCCTATGCACTTGCCAGATAATGCTTTCCTCCCAGTTCCTGAGGTTGCCCCTGACATAGCTCCTATGCATGAGCCAGGACCTATAGGGCCCATCCCCGATATAGGTCCCGCAATGCGTCAAATGGTTCCTAACACTTTCGGTATGCCTGATATGCCGCCCAATGTGGCGCCAAACTTTGAACCACCTCACGGCTTGTTTGAGCAACCATTTCCGTTTCTGGCTGGGGAAATTCACCGAGAGGTTAATCGCCATGTTCATGAAGGTAGGTTGAATAGCACGCAGTAGGATATATGTAAAAATGGAGGTATGGCAATTTGACGTCAATTGAGACTTGATTGGAATCTAGCTAGACACCAATCAGATACGGTTACATTATCAATATCATACATGTATGTTCCCACATGTATGTTCCCAATAGTGTTATGTTAAGTTGTGTAAATAGAGATCCAGGGGAAAACAACAACCTGCTGCGAATGCAGTGGACGTAAATCAATGAGATCAAGATCAATGATTTTCTTACAAAAAATATAATCGAGAACATTGGCTGAAGAACGTTCTAGTTGGTACATTGCTGAAAATCTAATATTTCTTCAAAATTTAAACACAAAGTTAATCGAAGCACACCTGTTACGAGATTTAGAACGTCATGACCAATGAGTTTCGAGTTCAGATTCACCCAACTTCTACTTTGAGATAAAGAGAAATACGGTAAAGGTTAAGCTCGGTCACACCTAGTAAATGTTCATATATCTCCAGTCCCATACTCGTGACAAACTGAATGCAGTTACTTACGAGTACTTTGAGAACTGACCAAAGAACGCTCGCATATATTTACATTGTTTTCCAGGTGTTGCGAAGGCGAGATGTAGTCCTAATCCATGTAGAAACGACGGCGTATGCACAGCCTTTGAGAAGCACCACGAGTGTGCGTGCCCCATGGGATTCATGGGAAAAGACTGTGAGGGTATGTATGTGTTTAATGCAGTGCTACACTTGGCTTGTATAATTACAATGATGCTTCGGTAGGGTGGTTATAAACTGAAAGCGTTGGACTATCATAATGTTTTGTAAGAATTATATGCAATAGGCCTTATTCTCTAAAGCCGCCATGAAGGTGTTCATGTTATAATGCAAATTGGTCATGCGGGACAAACCTTGGAAATAAGTTGCCAAAAAGGGCTTGCCCTAATATTTCATGTCCTGATGAGAACCCTGAGAGGTTGAAAGTTCTTGACATCAGTCCGTAACTTTTTCACCCTCCAAACTGTTGAAAATATATAAATCCAGAAGAAAACCTGATATTCCAGTATTTAGTCAACATTGTTATTAGTTTGGAATGGTTACTCTTTGTTCTGACTTGTAGGCAACCGTTTAATTATTTTCTATAAAAGCGCCAAAATAAGTCATATTCAAGTACTTTATATACTATAATACTGCAAGCTTCCAACACTATGAAAACATTATATTTTATTTAGAGGTAAATCACTGTCTTCCGAACCCATGTAAAAATGAGGGAAACTGTTACGCAACCACAAGTGGCTACCATTGCACATGCGTCAAAAGATTCAAAGGACCAAACTGCGATAGTAAGTACGGAAACTACATTTACTTTTTTAAAATATTAGAGTGTTATGTAATACAGTGCAAGTGCAATCTCAATATAAGGGACCAAAAACATTCCTTATAAACATAATTCGGATAGATCTTTACTTAGCAATAGGTTCCATTAAGGGAGGATGATCTAAGAGAAGCATTCCCTCATACATGGGTCTCTTCCCAATGATAATTATTTGAAATATATTTTAATTTTTAGTCCATAGCTGAGCTTTTTAAGAGCGCTGCCTGATTAGTCAGTTCGAGTAAATTGATGTCGGAGCCTCGATCAGGAGGAAATAAAAATAACTTTCACAGCATGGCGTGGCGCGAAACTATTAATAGATTTAAAAAAGTTATCATGGGGCACGGGGAAACCTTCTCTTAGATCATCCTCTCTTGGTTCCATATATCAACAGTCGCGGGAACAAGTCCCGAAGAGTTACCGATTTCTATTATCAATTCGTTCAGACACTCACCAGTACTCCGAAAACAATCACGCCACCATGGCGCAAAGAGGACACGTCATGTTGCTTAGCAACTTCGGGGAAGAAAAACGCGGGCTCAGTCGATTCTTGGAGAGGGAATGGTATCAACTGGTACTTGTTACCCTGGGCCCGGTTGTTCGAAAGCCGATTAACGCTAATCCAGGATTAAAAGTTAATCAAGCTTTAATTTCTCTTGTATAAAAGTGTTTTTCTCTGTTAATATTTTGTAAAATTTGAGATTAGTTAACGTCAAAACAGAAAGACAAAAAATATAAACAGAAATCCTCACTAGAAAGTTTCAAAATAGCAATCAAAATACACACTAAACGTGGATTAGCTTAATCGTCCTTTGAACAACCCGGCCCAGACTACTACTTTGTAAGATTTTCGTAAATGATAAATGGATAACTTCTGCGAAAAATGAAAATGTATGTGTGCCCATGACACGAGCTCTGATCATAACTTGCCAATCATTTGAGGCAATGATTGTTCGTGATGTAAACCCTCACAAAAGTGAAGTACTAAGTACCAAGTAAACCTTTGGTATAAACATGCCTTATTTCTGCAAGTACGCACATTTTATGCAAAATTTTTTAATGCAATGCAATGCAAAATTTTGTATGCAAATTTTATTTATTAATTTTACGCACGTCACGTTTTAACGAGTTTATTTTAGCTCCTAGGTGACGCGTGCATAAATAAAGGATTGATTGATTGATTGATTGTAGGCGTGGTCACTTAAGTTCGCCTTAGCATGACCTTCTCTGATCGTTTGTTACAACTTTTAATTTCACTTCTCAACAGTTACCAGCAGGTGTATTCCAAGTCCATGTAGGAATGGAGGGACGTGCGAGGAGAACGGTCAATCCTACAAGTGTAATTGCCTTCCTGGATTTGAAGGAAGTAATTGTGAAGGTAAGGCGTTACTTACGATCCGTTGACGAGTTGACGACTTTTTTCACTGAATTTAGAAATGGTAATGTTTTAACTGATGTTCTTTCTGGTGATGGGCTTTTTATCATTAAATATCATTTAAAATCTTAAAAGCTCTTTAACGTCAAAAAGCTTGATCATTTTCTTATTGTTTTCACAGCTGCCGACCATTGTGCTATCGGCATCCCGTGCAAAAATGGTGGTACTTGCTTAAATGGAGAAAAGAACTTTGAATGCCATTGTTTGCCTGGATTTTATGGGGCAGACTGTGGAGGTTTGTACTATTTTGAACCATTTTAACAAATCTGATCGTTATAAATATTTTCATTGTCTGTCTTTAGAAGGACGTTTTAACCCTATCCTGACTTAAGACTGGATATACATTTTAGAGTTATAGAAATAGTAGTTATACTAATTGTAATCTTAATTATTCTGCTACATCAATGGAAATTTGTCGCTTAAAAATTGATTGATGAAGTCAGTGATTGGAAATACCTGCTTTACCCTGTCCGAAGAAGGTGCTTGATGAATCCTACATATCTATGTGTTCTGAATTTGTTTTTTGCAGATTTGGATGTTTGCTTTTCTAATCCATGTCAAAATTCTGGAACTTGTCACAACACAGCAGCAGGGCAGTTTATGTGTCTGTGTCCTCCACTGTTTAGAGGAATCACGTGTGAAGGTGAGGGATAAAGTCAGAGAAGTAGCCCACTTGTGTTGTAGGTAATACAATTAAGGCTCCTTGAATTGAGCTAAGGTACACTGTATGCTTTGACTCATTGGAATTTGTTTTTCTGCGAATTATTTCAAAGAAAAAGAGGAATAGCCATCTCTTGTTCCAAACAGAACATATGTTGGCTGATGTAGTTTGTGCCTCAATATAGAACACGTTTCTTACCGTCGTTCTTGGTTAAAATAGCTAATAACATATAGTTCTATTGACACCAAGTTGGGTTGAGTGGTTAGGTTTCTTTATGCTGTATTTCAAAAAAATAAAATGGTTGATTTGATTGAAGTGATTGTTGAATTTTATCCAACCCTTTCAACCGAAAATGGTTGCAAAACTATTCATTTGTCTTTTTGGAAAAACAAACAAAACAAAACAAACAACAACAAAAACAAAAACAATCTAGCGTCGTTTAAAAAAGGTGATCAAGCAGTTAATAGAACAACACACAAAAACCAAATCAGCGTACTTGACATGGTATGCTCAATCCCATATGATCAAGTGGTACCCAAAGCCGTGTAAGTAAATTTATGAATCAGATCATATTCTTGGTTTGCAACTGACGTCATCGCCGCCATGTTGGATGACCATTAACAAAATATTTCTAATTAGCTTTATTGCAAACCAGCAATTATTTTTCTCATTTTCGTCTAACCCGCTTGCAGAAAGAATTTCCAAATGCGAGTCACAGCCATGCCAAAATGAAGGAACATGCGTGGAAGACGATGAAGATGGCTTTCACTGCATCTGCCCTATCAAGTATCGAGGAAAGCATTGCCAAGGTATACATGACGTAAATGTAAATCTCGCGTATTTTAAAGGCAATCTATAGGCTGAATAATAGTTTTAGCTCCAACGTATACTTAATGGTTCTCTTTAACTAGTCTTGGGGTTTTAATTCGATTTCTCTGTAACAGATTCGAATGCGAAGTGTACAAATAAAGTAAGCAAGGCTGATACTACGTAGAACATTTAACGCGACAACGACATGATAGAGTCCATGATAGAGTAGATGAAAGCCAAAATGCAACGACCGCGCAATGACGCCATAATCTCCCATCAAACTTTGCGAAAACAAACATGTCGGCGCGCGAGAAATTTGAAAGTAGATAAAGCAGAAACAAATCGCCTATAGTATTCAAACCACATGAAACCAGTTAAAGAATTATCGACTTCAAACCCCTTAACCAGATTTACACAAACACCAACTTATAATTTGGAGCAAAACTGTTTTTCAGCCGAGGTTCCCTTTTAAAAAAAGAAATATCAGGGTTAAAGCTTGCACAACGGATTACCGGTAAAAGCATGCGATGAGTTATGAACGAAATCAAGTTTCCCAATGGAAGAAAATGAAAGAAAAGAAATCGTGAAATAAAACAAACAAACAAAACAAACAAACAGACAGACAGACAGGCAGGCAGACAGACAGACATACAGAATAGTTCGTCTTTCGTAATCCTTCTCAATCTTCGCCAGTCTTAACCAATCTTATTCTTCTTAGTTTGTTATTACCTATTTGGTGTTTTCAATATCTCTGCACAAATTTTGATTTTCGAATTCAGTTTTCTTTTGAATCAAAGTGAGTTTTGTAACCAAAAAAAAAATCGTGGCGTCCTCCTTGCTGTGGCCTGTATACTTATAATTATGCGTTGCTTTTACGAGGGGAAATTCGTTGTTGATGACTTTTTGGGTTTAAAAAATTATATTATAATATTTGATAATGCCAGCCGGTATATCGTAGGTGTAAATTATGACCTTATTGTATTTTTATGTGATTCAGAAATACGTAACGCCTGCTACAAAAGTCCTTGCATGAACGAAGGAAAATGTGTTGCCCTCGATGACACGTTTAAGTGTATTTGCAATAATGGATTTACTGGATCATCATGTGAAGGTTTGTTAGCTTGCAATTACAGTGAAGATTACGCTACCGTTGCCACTCGACAAAGTTTTTGATTAATTTTTGACATCTTTTTGACAACTTTTTGACGACTTTCGAATAGGTTCCGTTTGACTCGACCAACCAAAATCCAAGGAGTGTTGGAGGCGGAGTCGTGAAATTTGAATGGTTTTAGTTTATAGTCTAGTTCAAATGTGGCGACACCAAACGGAACCCATCAGAGTTGTAAAAAATATGTCAAAAATTAATCAAAAACTTTGTCGAGTGGCAACGGTAGCGTCATCTTCACTGTAACTATTTACATAATATATATAATTTAGTAGGTCAGGGCAAGAGAGGATGATCTAAGAGAAGCATTCCCCCATACAGGGTCTCTTCCAATGATATTTTTTTTGATATATAGAGGTTATTGGCCGGCCGGGAGGTCCGTATTGAGAAAAACTGTGCCCGTGGTCTTGAGTGCGGCCTGAGGCCGTTAGGCCGAGGGCCGTACTCAAGACCAAGGGCACAGTTTTTCTCAATACGGACCGACCTAGGCCGGCCAATAACCTTTTTATTTTTTTCGTACTTCGTTTGAATTTGATAAAGAAATATTGAAATCTCAGGCTTGTTTTGCAAAATCTGTTTTTCACGCGCGCTAGCACATGTAGCTCAGAAGACTACCGAAGAAATAACCCAAGTAACAAGAAACTCAGACGATTAATTTTTTACACCACAAATATGTAATTACAGAAATGGAGACTAGAGCGGCATTTCATCATAAAGCAGCTGAAACGAGAAGCTATTTCCATTTTCACAAAAACCATTCAAAGCCGCCGTCAAATTCTACGACAATCTTCGGCAATCTTCCATACATTACTCTTGCCGTAAACAAATATCATGAAAAGCATTTTTCGAGCAAAACTGTTCCCAGTTACAGTCTTTACGTATACTACAATTTTATTTCACATGTTAAATCTGATTTTTGCCATTCGGTGGCAATTTGCAGTTTTCATTTTATGCGAAACCCTGACAAACTTCGCCTGCATAAGCTCTTTCAAAGCCGCTGGCATAAAATTGATACGTGCCGAGAATTATAAACGGGAATACCGGTAGCCACAAAGTTATTTCTTGAATGAAAATTAACGGAAGGTTTGTTTAGGAAAACAGAGAAACGAAAAGCAAACAATTAAAACGAAGGAATTGAGTCTAAACACGGTGAATTGTAATTTCAAACCCGCAAGTTTGAACGTGAAACTGATTTCCAAAAACGAACAACAAACTTGACTAAAACTAAATTCTGTCGGTTAAAATCAATGACTACTCGCCTTTTTGAAGAAATGCAAGCTCTTTAATTCCACTGCGTAGTTCTCCATTCACTTGACAACGATAAGAGAGCAAAATAATGCGAGAAATTCAGTAAAAAGCTTCTTCGCATCGACCTTCACACGTTGCTGAATTAAAATGTTTTCGCTTGTAGCGCATGTCTACGCTACGATTCCGCGGGTCTCCGCCGGGTTCACGGGCAATTTTTCCCGCTCCCGGGACCAATATTGGCTTGATTAATATGTTTTTGTTGGTCTTACAGTATTAAACGCATTCTGGCAGTTTTAAAAAGCTAAGCGAAATTTTCTACCTTCGCGCGTTGCTGAAACGGTCCGTGAAGCCTCGGTTACCGTGACCGTGGTCAGAGATAGGAGAATACCGCCCGCTCCCGGAACCAATCAGATTGCAGGATTCGCAGGATACCGCCCGCTCGCGCACTGAGAAAAAAAATAACTATTTTTAATTTTCAGTCTATAGCTAAGCTATTTTTAAAAGAGCGCTACCAGATTGTTCAGTTGATAATGTGCGGTCGGAGTCTCAAGCTAACGTTATAGATTGTGCATCTTGAAAAATGCAGCCTAATTTTTTATAGGAAGACGGTTTCACTGTGTTCTTGGCACTTTACTCTCACCACCCACTAAGGATTAATAGTCAATTTTTAAAAGTATTTTGGTTATCATTTTTAATTCAGCCAAAACGGCGATTGCTCCTCTGTTTTGCACCGATTGTCATGAACACGCCACGTGCATCGATGGGAATTGCGTTTGCGAGGAAGGATACGGCGGAAACGGCAATGTATGTGAAGGTATTTATGAAATTTATTCTCTGCAGTTTTATTTTACTAAGAGGGTCTATAATCATGGAGTCAGATAGCTACATCACGGATGGCGCATCTTGAAAGAACTGGCCAATTTTTTCAAGTTCGTTGTTCGCAATCCGTCTTAATCTTCTCCATCCTCAACCATCCTTGTTTCTGTTTGGTTTATTATTACCTCTTTGGTGGTATTCTACCTTAGTAAACTATTATTTTGAGGGTTTCTTCAATTTGAAGGTGATAACTGACTTAAATTATCGTGACATAGCTCCTTTAATGGCGAGGTTTTGTTCATATAGTCGTATAGCATAATGCAAGTGAAAATGAGTTCTATTGAACTTCCAAGTATTATCAAACGGTGGTTTTAAGTTCTCGCAAACTCACTCTTGTTTTTTTTTGTTTGATTAGTTTTGTTTTGTTAGTTTGTTAGTTAGTTTTCCTTTCTCTTCTCTACTTTATACAGAAACAAAATTACTACTTTAATTTCTTTGTTCTACGCCATTATATAAATTGATAATTTTCTTCTACCCTTATTATAATTTGTTTTTCGTCACCTCCCGCCTCGAATAGCCCTGCTAATTTGCGGGAGGTGAAAATCTATGTATTTTAACCAAAGAGTTAATAAAGCTTGTTGTTGTTGTTGTTTTGCGTCGAGCCATGTACTACACGCGCAAAGTAATAATTGATGATTATCCTTTTTATGGGATGGTACAGGGGATGGGGAGAAATTAAAGCACTACTTTGAATAAACTCTTATTCTACTCAAACACAAGTCTGTCTTTTACAGTTTTAAAAGTGACGGATATCATCCATCTACCTACTCCACAGCCTATGACATCATCTATAGATACAGGTAAAATTACCAGAAAAAGGATGATGCTTTTATATTAACCTGAGAAGCATTTTTACTTTGATCATCATATGGAGACAGTAATTGAATCATGTAACTTAGGATTTTTGCAGCTTTTCGGCTTGATTCGATTTCTCTAGCTTAGCTTTTTGGGTCGTGATTATTTTTGCTTAAAAGTAAGTGAATGGAGTCTTAATACATGCGTCCATACAAAAATGACATACAATGATGATCAGGGCTATCATTAAATATCAGTCTATTTGTAGCTAATCAAAACTGTGAAACCCATCGATGGTGGCGAGAAATAATTTATCCTGCGACAGAATAGATAACGTAAACACAGTATCGTTTTTTCCTTCTTGTTTGACCAAGCCACTGCACTCGTGTTTTGTTCTTTGGTAAGACACCAGTACACGCAGTGGTGTCTCCAACCATATGTAAAATGGGTGCAACTATATGCTCGGGTAGAGGGCAACATTTAAATGAGTAGCATCACTTATATGGGAGGGGTGGCAAAACATGTAGTCCCTTCATGCTAAATATAGATATAAGCACTAGCCCGGGAGGATTGCCTACCTCTTTAGGCTTGTCCAATTCCTACCATATTGGAACATATTTTTTAATGTATTTTCTTTACAGCTGCGCCACTTAATGTTTGCCATCCAAATCCCTGTTACAATGGTGGCTCTTGTACCGAGACGATTTCAGGATTTGCCTGCGAATGTCCTGCAACTTATTTAGGAACCTTATGCAAAGGTGAGGCAAATTCATTTCAATAAATAGGTTTTTAATTGAATTGACACTGATATCAAGCACTCGAGACAGTGTTTCATCGGCTATCCTAACACCTCGAATTTCGGGGACTGCACTCGTGTTTTGTTCTTTGATAAGACACTAGCACACGCAGTGTTGTCTCCAAACATATGTAAAATGGGTGCAAATATGCCCGGGTAGAGGGCAACATTTAAATGAGTAGCATCACATATATGGGAGGTGACAAAACTTGTAGTCCCTTCATGCTAAATATAGATATAAGCACTAGCTCGGGAGGATTAAATACCTCTTCAGGCTTGTCCAATTCCTACCATATTGGAACATATTTTTAATGTATTTTCTTTACAGCTGCGACACTTAATGTTTGCCATCCAAATCCCTGTTACAATGGTGGTTCTTGTACCGAGACGATTTCAGGATTTGCCTGCGAATGTCCTGCAACTTATTTAGGAACCTTATGCCAAAGGTGAGGCAAATTCATTTCAATGAAGAGGTTTTTAATTGACGGTTGTGCCATAGTAGTACAGTCGGACCGTGTCGGAGGTTTGGATACCAGGTCTTATTTAGCATAGAGTTTTACGATTTTATTTCTCCGTTTTACTCCATAGTTTTTTTTTTCGATTGAGAAGATATATCAAACACCCGAGACAGTGTTTCATCGGCTATCCAAACTTCGTCAAAAATACTTCGCTGCGCGTCGTATTTTTAACCCTATTCTCGGTAGTGTCAGGATATCCTAATGAAACACGATTTGATATCAAACAGGAGTGGCAACGGTAGTGTGTTCTTCACTGTAACGCGTCTGGGAGGAATCATACAAAAATCAAACTCAATAAATCGACATTTTTCCTTTGCATTAAGATGTTAGCCCTTGTCTGGGAAATCCATGTCAAAATGGCGGAACGTGTATTGATGGAGGAGCTCCTGGAGACTTCATATGCAGGTGCCGAGAGGGATATAACGGGGAAACCTGCGAAGGTTAGAGATGTTTACTTATTTTGTTAAAAAATGAAAACGTATTGGTTTTATTCAGACCGGGCTTTTTTGGATCTTTTTCATACGGGGTGGGGGGGAGGGGGGGATTCCGAGAATATCAAGGCTAGCACAACGAAACTTGGTGGGTGTATAGTACGTCTAAAAATGTATCTTTTGACGTATAAATCACGAGGTGATTACGTCATATATATATATACGCATATATGACGTCATGAATTCCAAACAGCCGCCATCTTGGATATTATTGATTTTTTCAAAACGTCAGAAAACCGGCAAAAATGATTCAAAAGTAATCAAAACCTGCTAATAAAATAATGCTAACATGATCAAAAAAGGTAAAACTTATTGCCAGAAAGTTAATTTATTTATTAAAAAACACGAACATTCCAAATTTGGAAAAACATGCCTGCCAAAATGTAGTTGCCATGGTAACATTATTCCCAGATAAATTTCAGGTAAAGTCGAAAAGTCTACGGCTTTTACCTCAATATTGAAAATGTTATTAACGGTCAAAGTCGCGGCGGGCAGAGTCCCCCCCCCCCCCCCCCCCCGGGACATATCCCGCCGCAACATTTTCTTGTGTGTGCAAACGCTATGGTTTTGTCTCTGTTACATGTCCCCGCTACACGTCCCTGCTACATGTCCCCTCAGTGTGTACTACATATGCTGCGACATATCCCTGCAACATGACCCATCGTGTTCGGGCACCAGGCTATGTTCACACTTGGTGCCCGAGCACGATGCCCGAGTACGATTCTCGCTGGGCACTAATGTGAAACACACCTTTTTTCAAGTACCCACGCCAGAATTCGGGCACGGTGCCCGTGCCCGAATACAATGTCAAGACCTTGTACTCGGGCACGGCCAACATGTTGAGATCTTGGGTAATCAGTGTGTGAACACAGCACAATTTTGTGCCGGTGCCCAGGCACTAGTGCTCGGGTACCAAGTGTGAACATAACCTTAAGCCAATCGTAAATGATGTAGCTAGAAAATGATTAAATTTTATTTTCATTCACTTCGTGTTTGTATTATTATTGTTTTAATCTAATCTAATTTATTCTAATCTATATGCTACAGAATCCAGCGCCTGTGAACCTAACCCCTGTAAAAATAGTGGCTTCTGCCACTTGCAGCACAAGTCTTACGTTTGTCAGTGCGCCGACCGGTTTGAAGGGTCAACGTGTGAAGGTATGTGTAATGTTTAGTCCAGTGAACTTTCGCTAGAGCTCGAGAGTGTTTCGCAAAGCAGGGAAATAATTTCGCAGGAATGGAATTTTTGTTCATTCTCGCCGAAAAGCCACGGAATTTCGAAATTTGCTTGCATTACTTTTGCACAGTACTGTATATTGCTGTCTCATTTTCTTTTCTCATCACTAAGAAAAAATACCAATCATCTGAAATGAAATGTTATTTTATTAAAATATTTTATTTGCATCATGGAATGTGTACGGATAAACCCTTCGTGTTTTATGACAGCAAAAGTTCAAGGCTTTGGCTTAGTTCCTATACTGAAACCACGAGTGGGCGTTTATTTAATCCTGTGGCAACTTCAGGCTTCCACTTTTCTGGTAGCGACTTCCAATGTTGAAAATGTGGTTGAGCAGAGTTTTGGATTTCTACTTTTCTTTTTCAGAGGACAAATGCGCCCAATGCGATGTCCATGCACACTGTGAAAATGGAAAGTGCGTTTGCGATGGAGGTTATTATGGAGCTGGAATTCGAGGAGAATGCTTTCGCGTTGGAGGCAAGTCAATAGAAAATACAGAAAAGCAGTTTTTAACCCTTTCACTTCCAAGAGTGCTAAGTTCAAACCGGACGAAAACATCTTGAATTTCATTTTTCAAAATTGTCAAAAACAAACAGTACCACATGAAAGTACTGCTCAATAGTTTTCATTTGAGTGGTCACAGACTAGGGTTTCATCCACAGACTCAAAAGTACAACCACATTTATTGACGTAAAGTTTGACTCTGGGAGTGAAAGGGTTAACGACGATTCTACTGTGACATTCTTTTGAAATGAATACTAAACAAAATCGAATCAACAAAATCAGGAAATATGTGTTTCTTTAAACATTAGACCGTATATTTCTATCTGTGATTTATCCATCATGGTCTATGTAACAATGACTCTACCAGCCCGAGTTTTTAACCCTTAACATGCTAACTGGAAATAAATGTCCACTTTGGAGTCTTACACATCAAAGCCATTGTGACGTCATCAATTAACACTTTCAAGCTGATAGGAAGCGTATCAAGCGCCGAAGATAGCAGGAAAAGAAAGGGGGAGTAAAAGGAAAAGAAAAGAGAGAAGGAAAAAATCAGAAGAAAAAAACGTTTTCTTTTTTGGCTATGCACAGTGGTTAACGATAAAATTGAATGTTTTTGCCCAAAAACCTTTTTAAAATTTTCCCCTAGTTCTCCAAATGGCATTTTTAGCAAAGGTTAGCCAAATTTCTGGTAACAGCACCAAGGAAACGGGTTCCGTGACCCAAAGATGCGTTTTTCAGTGCGAATTCTGGTACCTTAAGGGTTAATGAGCGAACTGAGTCATGGAGGCGCAGCCAAGTTGACTTTCACTCACATAAAACGAGTGCGAGTAGTCTAATTGTCAGAATTGTTTCAGTACACACTTTAAAGAGCAAAAGCAAGAAAGCTACAAAGTTTAGTATTTTTTAAGCCAAAAGTCAACATGCGCGCGGTCGTGTTCTGTCTGAGAATAGTCAACGATGAGACAACCAATCAGATTCGCACATTTGCAATAGAACGCTATAGATTTTATGACATAAATACATTAGCGCAATGTGGCAAAATCAGTTGACCAATGATAGCATGTGAAGGATCTTCAGTTGTTTTATTATATAATCTATTCTTCTTTTCTTCAGCTTCTAACCCTAGATTCTGTGTTCCCAATCCTTGTAAACATGGCGGATCGTGTTTCGAAGAGCCTAATGGTCATCGATGCAGCTGCACATCCGACTACGACGGAGACAACTGTGAGCTCTCCATTGGTAAGTATGTAAAGTAGTTTTAGGTCCTAATAGACCTTTCTCCAAAATGGCCGCCAAATTTCAAATTTCGCAAGTTGCGTTCATCATTGAGGCGCAATGTTACAGCTGTAGAATTATGCTCTATTATAAACACAGCACTTACACAGCATTTTCTTAAATTGTCTAAATATGGCGGGAAAGCCGTTTACCACTACTGTATTGCATAAAAACCTTCTGTATAGCTCATTTGCTACGTATTTGCCAAGTTTGTACATGTAAGTTGGAATAATCGTGGTCGTTTACTGTGAACGGACTCCAGTGTCCTTATTTACAATCCGGTTTGGGAATTGCTGTATTTATTCAATATATCCCGCAATGGCCTGAAAAGAAGTCAAGTCGACAGCTGAAACCATCATTCAACTATTTGCCTCGATTTTTTTTTAATACGACTGTCTGATTTGTAGGAGCAGCGGATGCAGCTCCGCCTGTGCAGAAAAAAACCAGACCCTTGTGCAGGTGGGCCGTGTAAGAATGGAGGGAGCTGTGTTCCAAAAGGAAAACACATTTCAGTGTTTTGTGCTCCAAAGGATTTCAAGGGCCGACATGCGAGCTGGCAGGTTTGTATGGACACTAATTTCCTTTTGTGTTGATCTACGTTGTCCGTTGGAGGGATGAATGAACAGCTACTGAAAGAGTCCAAGAATAAAATTAATCCTCTTTTTCAAATTTGTGAAAAAACCTCACAAACCGCATGTGAACCCAACTGTTGAGAGGTAAAACCAGTTGTTTATATACAAAGTGGCACCGATGAGTTGACCTCGGGACTACGGAGAACAAAATCCAGTTTCCTATAGGTTTTGAACTAACAAGACCTATAGAGAAAACTATATCCAATGAAGGTGTCAGACGAGAGCAACGTACACAGTAATAAGAACACAGACAAAGAAATTGTAATCGATAAACAACGTCGTCCTGTACGACTTGCTGCTCAGAAGGCAACTCAGAGAATTAAGGAACAATCAGAATGAATGGCTTAAAATTAAAGTGAACAATATCAGATTTTGCTGCAATACTATGTAATATTATCCTTACACGTTTATACTTTACTAAAATTATTTTACTCTTTAAAAATAGAACGACTATACTTATCTTCTCAGCCCGGGAGAGTGTCATAAATTATGTCATTAATTGCGTCAAAATGCGTGGCGACATGTAATTCTGGAGTTTTCAACAATAAAGAAATCAAGTCGTTACTACGTCATTGCAATAGTTGTAACAGGGGAAGGGACCTCCATTATTGATATTGATCCAGATTTCTATTGAACTGATGTTTATCTTCTTTTCAGCGAAGTCATATTGTCATCCTAACCCATGCTTACATGGTGGAAAATGTAACGACAACAAAAATGGCTACGATTGTAGATGCATCGGCTCTTACAGAGGGGTTAATTGCGAAGGTAGTGTACTGTTTAATTTTCGAGGGTATATTTTAACTCCTAGTTATCCCTACTGATTTCAGTTACATACTTTTCTCGAATTGTACATTAGTTTTGGAGAATTTGCTAGCCCACCATACCGGTATTCCATGTGTGATCATGTGTTATGATATTCGATATTATATATGGTCATCATTATATGTCATAATTTTTGGTAAGCATAAGTTAGATGGATCCACAATGATATTTTCTCTTCATCAGTTACGTCTACACGGTTTTTAACAGACTGCTAACTGCACGGTTATACATGTACATTTAGGGTTAGTTTTCAGATATAGGATTAGCTGTGGGGTAAGTTTTAGGGTTAGTGTTAGGATTAGGGTTAATTAAGTTTCAGGATTAAGGTTAGTTCTTGGTTGGGTTAGGGTTATGTTAGGGTTAGTCTGTAGTCTGCAATCTGCAATTGTCAGACACCAGTTTTTTAATACGTTTAGATACTTATCCATAATTATCTAAATACCTTTTCATCTCTCTGTTCTAAAAGTGGATGACTGTGAACAGTGCGATATTCACGCCATATGTGTGCAAGGAGCGTGCAGATGTAGAGTTGGGTACAAAGGCGATGGTTTCGAATGCGAAAAGGGTAAGTACAGTTATCACTTGCCTGCTTATAACAATGACCATACATGTAAGTTAATGATGCCGTATGAAACGGCAACGGTAACGAGAACGTCGCTAAACAGAAGGTTTCATGAGCAGTACAATAGTTCTGCACGTGCTTTTTTCATCTTGGTACATCTTGGTCTGCAAAAACAACAACGTGAAATGAATTAATTCTGCGTTTTCTAGAGAACGAGAACCGCAACGCTGAATTTTTCAAGTTTCTATTTGGAATTGATCGCAATCTTTACATATTCAGCTGAGGATAGCTCTGACACCAATAGACAAACCGAATGGGTCTGGATTATCCTGAGATTCTCAATTAAAATATTAAGACGATTTCCGCTGGACGTTCGAGGAAAAAGTGCAAAAAATTAAGTTACCAAAAAAAATACTCATAGCACGGTAACATTTTGAATACAGTTAAGAAGAAATTATCGATAAATTAGCTCCCAAGCTGACCCCGCGAGAGAAGTCATAACATATTTTAATTAAAAAGACGCTTCATGTCAGTTCAAAACAAAATGGCGTGCGTTTTTATCATTTTTTACGAGGTTCGACATTAATTTCCTCGAGAATGCTTGAGAATTTAATTGCGGGGTCACTTGGAGAAGTGAATTAAAGTGACATGTTTCAAATAGTGTTCAAAATGTTACCGTGCTATGAGTAGTTTTTTAGTAATTAATTTTTGCACTTATTGCTCGAACGTTGAGCGGAATCCGTCTAAATTAGTTACCGTCGTGGGTTCTTAAAAAAAAAATTACAAACTGTGTAAACACTAGTTTTGGAGATTATTGTCTGTTGTTGTCGTCTTTTTCTAATTACGAGCTGCGACCACGAAATCATTTAGCGAAAAAACTCAGCGACATATAACGAATACAGATATTAATTAGCTTACTCTAGCTCCTTTTACTACGAAAAGAGACTAACAAATGCAACTTCTTATTATACAGGGGCACCCAACGACAAAATTTTCCTGTTGGTGTCGGAACGTCGTTTTTACGTTATAATTGTGCTTTTTGTGCAGTTTAATGGCTTATTTTTAAACGCTAAGAAAAATGTATCTGTTCGGATACGTTAGCTGAACTTTCAAACTTCAGAAAATTTTAGGGATTGAAATCTTTTACCCGAATTTATGAGCTGAATTTGCCTTTCCGAAAATCCTAGCTGACCTATTTTTGTACCCAAAACGACATTTTTATCTCTCCGAAAACAAAAAGGCATTAATTTTCCCATATTAAGAAAGTTCGAGATGACATTTCCCTAACCGAATATCCTAGGCGATTATGGGCCTTCCGAACAGATATTCCACCGAAACGATCCGTTGGGTGCCCCTGATTATATTGTTTTTAATTTAGTTAAACGATGCCATCACTGTAGCCCAAACGCAACTTGTATCAACAGTCAATGCGCCTGCAAACCTGGATTTATTGGCAATGGCAAGCACTGCCGCAGTAAGTCGTTAACTTCTTCTGACTTTTCATGGAACCTGGGATCGCCGGACCCGGGATCGCTTGGGCCGACACGCACACACAAATTAAAAAACACGTCTGTAGTACAACTGAAGCCTTCTTCCAAACTGAAACGCTGGTTGATTCTCACTAAACACGGATTGCTATTTTCTAGCTGGCTTTGTGTTGTCGCCATTGTTAAATTTACTCCCAGTTATATACCCAGAAGACCCCAGAGGATCCCAGCAGCGATAAAACGGATTATTATTGGGTTACTGGATGTTAAGTTCGAATCTGTTTGATCAAACCATTTGTTAAATTCGTTATAATCGAAGACTATTCAGCGAATTTCAGATCAAAATATGATCTGTTTCCTAATTAGCCTATCTAATAATAAAGCTTTTTTTCACGCCAAAACTGATTTTCCTGTTCAACGTATCTGATAAATTATGTCACCTTCTGACTAAAAATAACATGCCATGAAGCCCAAGCATGCTTTGTGAAAACATATTATTGCATCACCCGCTGTCCCCCAGCTTGTTTTTCTGAGGGAAAGGATTAAGATTGGGGAAGTTTGCGATGGATTACGAGCGACGAAATTTAGGTTATTAAAGTTTTCCTGGTTAGCCATTGGCAAAGTATGAGCTTTAAGAGAGATTCCAATTGTTACCTTTCAATATACCCGTTTATAACAAGGACTTTTCATTACTTTTCATTTAGTGGATGACTGCCAAGGTTGCCCACCTCATTCGCACTGTCATCGAGGAATCTGCAACTGTGTAACTGGATTCGTTTTTGACGGCCACCACTGTGTTGGTAGGTGGCTAACTCCGTAAACTAAATCGGAATGGGCGCATTTAAAAAGAAGCAGTTGATTGTTCTACGAGTTCTAGCTTATTCTTTATTTAACTGATAAGATACACAATCTTATGCTATTGCATGTAAACGTTCTCAGTTTAAGACCTTATAAATTCCATTTGCAGCCGCCATGCATGTACCTTAGATGATATCACGAGAGGACTTCTGACGTTTTCCTATTCTTCCTGTTTCCAAAGCGACTTTGCCGAAGCCAGCAACCTTACACTGCCCTGCAGAGTGCGGTCCAGACATGAGGTGTCCAACAACATGCCCAAGCCATTGCTGTAAAACTCATGAACACCACGCGGAGAGTACGTGCCCGGATCATTGTAACCTAAGTTGTGGACCGGCTTGTCCTGATCATTGCTGCACTAAAATCCATTATGCTGTCTCATTACCAACGAATCTGATCTGTCCATCTGAATGTCACACAAGCTGTCACCAATCATGTCCAATACACTGTTGCAAAGCCCTCGCACCATCGGTAAACGTCTGTCAAAGTCACTGCAAGACCACGTGTGCTACATCGTGTCCCAGTCAGTGCTGTGCACCACAGTATCTTCCCACGGTGACGCCAACACAGCCCGCATGCAACTCGATTTGCCAGACAGATTGTCTTCCCATCTGCCCAGAGTACTGCTGCAAGGTGAAAATTATTGCACTTTCCTCTTGTCCAGACCGATGCAAGGAAATATGCGATTCATCTTGCCCTACACATTGCTGTTTACCGCTGCAACTTCCCACCCAGCACCCAGCATCAGCACAACAAAACGTGCCCATACACATGTAGGGTAAATTGCCTCCCTTCGTGTCCCTCGTTTTGCTGCAAGATATCGACGCTGCCATTAACTGCCTGTCCTGGTACTTGTGCCATTAACTGCCTTCCCAGCTGCCCACAACATTGCTGCGAAGCACCATATCTTCCAAAATCGACGACATCAACATCCTTTGTTTGCCCGTCGCAATGCGCATATCGCTGTGAAAGTTCGTGTCCATCACAATGCTGTCCTATCAAACCAGAACAACCATCTTATCTTCCTCAACCATCAGTGCAAATACCAGCTGACAACGCAACAGTTTTCCAGCCGGAGACGTACCCATCAACCTCCCCTTCTGCGATCAAACAATGCCCAACTTACTGCTCGTCGTACTGTACTCCTAGTTGTCCCGTATACTGCTGCAAGCGTCAAGAAACATATCCATACTTAGTAAAATCACCCGAAGAAACCGTTTCACCGTATGGAAGATCTCTGACAGATCATGATGCAGAATATAAAGACAAAATGGTGAAACATCTCTCTGAATTATTATCTAGCCCTTTAACAAAGTGCCATCCTTCCTGCTTCTCGGATTGCTCAGAAACCTGTCTTAAAACCTGTTGTGATATCAGGAAGAAAAAGAAAATGTATGTTTTTAGGCGAAAGAAGAAAACACACATTATCAGACCTCAGATAAATAAGAAACATGGAAGTAGGAAGATAGTCCTAAAGGTAACTTCTAGGACAAAACACTAGAATGTCACTTTTGTATATACAACGTGTTTACCCATTCTTCGGACACACTTTAGCTTAGCTATAATCCAATGTTCATTCATATTTTAAACATGTTTAAGGCAAAACGGGTTAAAATCGTTTTGTTGCATATAAGCTGCTTACGTACTCATGATTATTGACTCATAAGGAATAGGTTACATCTTATTCCTACCCAAAATAAGCCTTCCAGTTACCACTGTGTTTTAAAGTGGTTTAACTAAACTCGTTGGGCCGAATATTTAAACAAGGTTTAAACAGGGCTTAACAAAGCCGTGGCCAACCTAAATGCGTTAACGTCATTTACAGTAAACCCTGTTTGGAAGGTGTATAATATGTATAATATGAGCTGAAAAGCTCGGTGGCTGCGTGGCACTTGGTAAGATACATGACAACAAAACAATATAAAAAATAGTAAGCTAAAAGTGCCAAAAGTTTAACATAAAATCCAGACGTTTCTGGCTTTGCCCTTCATCCACTGACGAAGGACAAAGCCAGAAACGTCTGGATTTTATATTAAACTTTTGCCACTATTAGCTTACTATTTTTTATATATTTTTTTATTGTCATGTAAAAAAAAACAATTAGCTACTTGGACTGACCTGCTTATAAGTAGATTTAGACCTCGTTAAATTATCTTAAACCACGTCCTAACTTGGACTTCGTTTAGATATTTGGCCCATTTAGTTGGTGCATAAGAAGCTGATCATACAATCCCTTTTCAATTGAAGTGGGAAAATTACAGTGAAGAGTGCCCTATACTACCATTGCCACTCGACAAAGTTTTTAATTGATTTTTGATTAATGGCTTTCGTTTCAACCGATATTATTATTATTATTATTATTAATAATAATAATAATAATGAGACGGAGTTGTCAAGCTCCACGTTCGCATTCTGACAATCGATATCTCCGCCTTCGGCAGTTCTTGCATTTATTGCAGTTTAAATGGAAGCTATAATTAAGTTGTCAAAATGATGTCAACAAGTTGTCCAGTGGCAACGGTAGGGCGCCCTTCACTGTAAATGAGATAATCTAAATTAGCAAAACTGACTTAGTTGGAGATGTTTGTATACAATGTATATATGTATAGCTCTCTTGCGAGTCAACCATAGTCCATTATCTTGACGCGTATGCTCGTAAGTGTGTACGTAAAACCTTCATTTCAGTGTCATTTGATTTAGCTTCATTGAAACTAATTGGGGACACTTCAAGTAATTATAAAAGTTAAACATGGACTATAATACAATAATTATATTGTAAAAAAGTGAATTTAATAAAATATGATAAAATAATAACATAATGTCAAAATTATAAATAAGCTTTTCAGACTACCAACGCTATGACTTAGTGGCAGTAGAGAAAGTGTGATGAAAGGTACCAAATAAGGCACTTGCTTCTACTCTCGTTGCTGTTTGTTCACCGTCATATCAGGTTGCTGACTAGAACTGCATACAACTATGCGACCATGTTGCACATGACGCCGGCTTCGTAAAATGCTGACCGTCTGATTTTTGTGGCCGCGAGAAACGATTTGTGAGTAAAATTTTGTGTTATCGGAGTTTCAGTTATTGATTAAAATTGTGGCCTTTTGTCAGTTGTTATTTAAACTCATCTACAATCTTGGCCAAATGTCCTTGAAACGCCTTCGAAAACTTGAAAGTTTGATCATCATAACCATTCTAAATGTTGGCAACAGGCAAAACCAGTTCTTAGGTGTTTTGTCAACAGGAGTGGGAGGGGAGAGGAGGGGAGGGGAGGGGAAGGGAGGGGCAATATGTGTTAAAAACAATTATGACCAGAATTGTAGACCTTCCAGAAGACGCACGTGAATAGTTAAATCACTTTTAGGATTTCGCGCTTAGGAGCCAATCACCGATAGCCGTCGGTAAGTAAGATATGAACACCATCCATTTAGCTTTCAGGCCAATCACATAACGTGTTTGAGGTCGCTGTGACGTCAGTGCATCCATGATCGCGTCCACGACTTTGTAAGTGTCAGGCGAGGCAGAATTGAAATCCATAGTAATTCTGTTGACAACTGTAGAGTAAACAAAAATAACAATAACAATAAAATAAAGGACAGTTTTCCAATTACTGTCGTAAAAAATAAAATGACAGTGGTCACACATGTTTGGAAATCGGATGAAACACTGTCACGAGTGTTTGATATATCAGTTCTCAATCTAAATAAAAACTAAGAACTAAACGGAGAAATAAAATCGTAAAATGTCTGCTAATTAAGTCACGGTTATGATTTCCTTTGTTACAACTTGATGGATTATTAATGAGTTTGAGAAAAAAAAAACATTTAAGCGATGGAAAGCACGGAAATAGTTCAGCGTAAGCCACTGAAGATTGATCTCTTTTTGATAAATGAAAAGTAATAGTCTCTATCTACCAGCTGCTTCTTTTATTTTGGTTACTATATTAGTCATAATTTTTAAACTACCCGCGGTGCATTCCGGGCATACAAAGGTGTCTAAATGCAGAGTTTAGCCTAGGAAATAACGCCTTCGAGTCGTATGCCAAGAGGTATTAACGACTCTTATCTTCTTCAAGCAATATTACTCCTTTTTTCGTTGTAAAATGTTAATTTTTGACACCCTTTTATTTCATGGCCATGGAAGGCCCTGAGAGTTGCAAATTGTCCTCACTGTTGTCCATGCATAGCTTGTAATGAAAGTTAAGATACTTTTGTTATTGTATACTCCTTGATATGTCTTATGACTTGCATACCGGACTGAATTCGAGTAGAAATTAATATCCTTTCAGCCAGGATAAAATATAACTTAGACTTACTTTTATGGAGATACGCATCTCCATAATCGTTCCTCAACTCTGGACTCATATCATTCCAAAACCGCTTTACTGATTCACCAAGTGTGTGCGATAATGCAGTCTTGAACGTTACAGGCTCAATCATGCTGACCAGCACTCCTCATGGGCTCATTTCACGTCTGAGGGCATCGGAAAAGGCTTCAACGCCATGTTTGGAGATGCAGTAAGCAGACCAGTGCGCATACGAGAGACGACCTGTTAAAAAAAGAGATACGTTACAAAGGAAACGTCTGTGCTTGCTTTAAAAAAATTTAACTATGGTTCAGAAATATCTTACATACCGTGTGCGATCTGCAATATAATCACAATCTACTGTCATCACTTCCAGTACAGTCAACTGTTGTTATAGCGGACACCCTCGGGACGTAGTTTGGAGTCCGTAATGGCGAGAGTCATTTTAAATCAAACCTCTATAGCTTCCGTCGGGGAGGGCTGGATTTTGTCCGTAATAGCAGGTGACGTGTTCGTAATAATGGGGTGTCCGCAAGGCGAGAGTTGACTGTATTTATGTTCTGTTGGGTTTTAGGAGAAATTTAGGAGAAATTAATAATGGTAATAAGGTTTGGAAGAGTAAGATATATACATTTTCCATCCATTTCTGTTTCCGTCTTTCATTTCTGGCCGTAAGGATTAGTTTTCCCTTGACATTTTATTTTCTCAAGTATTGTACTGATCCAGGTCTGCAAAAGATCCGGAACTTCTCAGCAGTTTGTCGCTGTGGTCTTGCTTATCTAAGAGTTTTTAAGATCAATCTAAGACCTATTCCAACATTTTTGCTTAAATACATACTCCGGTATTTCCGTATACCTCACCTGCCAAGCTTGACAAGTTGACCACTCGTCCCTGGGACTTTTTAACCAATGGCAGAAAGGTCTTAGTGACGTCAATCACTCCCCACAAATTGACGTCTGCGATGCGTTTTATATGGTCCAGCGGTGTCCATTCTACCGGCCCGAATATGGCAATTCCGGCATTATTTACCAGTCCCCATAAACCTGAAATTTAGTTTCACATCAGTAGAGAATATAATGTTTTCTGAAATAGTAGATATCTAATTATGTTTACTCTTTCCGACAATGAACGAAGGTCATCATTGACATCAACTGTAGCTGTGCATGCTCAATATGAATTACCAAGGGGCCGTAGACATATTCCCAAGTGCCCCGCTTAACGTCCACTGGACGTTTAGGTCAGACCCCCCTCCCCCTCCCTCCGTAACGTCCACTTGGAATCTTTTTCTAGAGTAGCCTCACGTTGGGCCCATACGTGAGCGATGAAAGTCGTGCGATTTACATGCGATCCAACAATCAGTGTGTAAGTGAAATAATTGCGAAATTGTTCTCATTTGTTCTCATTTTCTACTGAACTATGTTTTCTCTTGATGTTCCGTTCTTAAACATGAAGTAAAATGAAAAATAAATGCATCATTTTGTTTTTTGCTCAAAATGCCCCACGCTAACGTCCAAATATTTTCTCTCCGTTGTTTGGGTCGTCACGCAACGCTTCTCCCTTGGTAAACATTTAGCTTTTTTGTTTTCGTTTCCTCAGAAACGAAACGGTATTGTGTTCGAATCGATGTGAACTATTTACACAGTGGGGCTACTATCCAATCAGAATAACGCTCGTAGCTGCCAATGTAAACATGTTCTGGGAAAAGACAAACAAACCTGACAAACTGGCGAACACATGTTGTTCAAATATCGTTAAAATGATCGTCACGGAGCAAAAAAGAAATTAAAATGTATTACAAATAGAAATATCTGACGACTGAAATACTTCTAAGTTCGTTTAAAGCGATGTATTGTGGAAAAATGCAAAGTTATCTGTTTCCGTGTGTTTAATTGTAATGTAAATATTCTAGCTGTATTTTCAACTTTGTTATTGACTTTATCATGGCTATTTCTAAAACAGGGAATGGCCGAACGGAGAACGAGGAAACGGAGAACGAGGAACGAGGAAAGTTGAGAGAACGCTGTTTACGGGTTAATTGCTCGGGCCGCACCGAGCTTTATTCCGATGTTTTTTCGGGCCTCTCGGCTAGAATCGGTCGTCTTCAACCCAGCCAACGGCGTACTAGCTATGAGGAGCTATAAACCAACGAAAGTTTCTGCAAAGGAAAGTGCCGTGAGCCCCGAGTCCGTGAAACCAGGATCTCGGCAATTTCTCAAACCCAGGTCTCTCAAAATTTTCCCGACATTCTAATCGTTTCGGAAACGAAACACTATTTCTTTATGAAATAGCTCCTTGTTGTCTGTCTTTTTGTTTTCCTCTGCACTCCCCGCTGAATTTTGAATCGCCGTTCTTCGTGTTTCGTGTTTCGTGCTTACGCTAGCTGCTTATGCTATTTCAAAAGGCACACATAAATGCAAATAACATCGAGCTAGGATTTCAATGTGATCGAAATGATGGAATCGAATTCATAAAATAATGATTACGAAGCCCGGGCCAAACGAGGATGTGAGTTGCTGAGAGTTGGCCCTCATAAGAGTTTTCTTCAACTCTCATCGACTATCATCACCTCGGGGGATCCAAACGAGAGCGAGACTCGCAAGAAAAATTGCGGAGCAGGTTCAAATTTGATTAAAGTACACGAGAGTCGCTGAGAATGTATGAGAGTTTCAGGCCAAACGAGAGTGAGTCTCAGCACACGAAAACTCTCAGCCTCGTTTGGTATCCTAAAGGGATCATTACCATGTCCTGATGGAAGCATATTCTTCACTTGTTCATGTACATCCTCAATCTGCTGCGAGTCTGTAACATCCATCTGAAACGTTTTCAGTTTGTCGCTCGTCACTGATTTCAATTCTCGTTCTCCTTGTTTTGTCAAACAAGCGGCTAATACACAAACTCCCATCTTGTCCAGACGAATGGCGGTTTCACGACCGAAACCCGTGTCACAACCGGTGATGAAGACATATTTCGCGTGTAAGTTTTGCACCTTTCGTTTTGTAAATAACTTTATCACAGTAAGCAAAAAGACAATGAATGTTACAACCCAGCAAGAAGCAAGGTTGGATTCATATCTAGGTGTTGAAATTGTCGATGAGTTTTGGTTGCGTGCGAATATAATCACCAAACGAAATTGGAATCAACATAATGCTAAACATGTTATTGTAAACAAAAGTATGCAAAATAGGGCAATTATTAATTTGATCGGAGACTGATGCGTGATTTGTATTTCTTACCTATGTCACGCGTGACCACGCGCCCGCGAGCCATTCCGCTAGCGATGACCATGAACAAATGACCAACATACACACACATACACGCACTTTATTACCATATTTTACAAGAATTTTACAATATATAATTTAAGAAAAAACATAAATTGGTAATGTTACTCAGAATAACTGAAAAGCTAATCAAGCTGAGTAATATAATAAATAATATTTACACATAAAAAAGATACAGGTTGGCAATAAAGCTTATAAAGGTAAGCAAAACAAATACTTAAATTTAATTAACTAATAATTAATTAATTAGATTAGGAAAATAAAAATGAAACAGAAGAGAGGGTACCAGATGAAAACTCAGATTTACGATTTGAACTAGCTGTACGTCTGCAATATTTTTAGTTTGATTTTAATTTTGAAAGTTCTAAGGGGGCGGCGGTGTTGGGGGGGGGGGGGGGGGGGGGTTAGTGCTTTCGTCTAATTGATTCTAAACTTTTGCACCTGCAAAGCGGATATTGAATTTTCCATAGTTTGTTTTGATCGCATTAATGTAATACGTTGATTTGGAAGCAAGTATGGATGTCTTGATGATACTGTCTGGAAAAAATATGATGGAGGTAAATTGTTATGATACTGATACATGAACAGTGTATTGTAAAGGGTTACCAGATCAGTTAGCTTAAGAATCTCAAGTTCCTTAAAAAAGAGGCTCAGAGTGTTCATCTGGTTTTGAGAAAGTTATAATGCGTATGGCTCTCTTTTGTAGGATTATTAAAGGGCTAAGGGTAGTAATATAAGTATTTCCCCAAACAGATAATCCATAAGTTAGGAAGGGGTAAATAAGTGAATAATACAATTGTTAATACATGGATCTGATATGCGTTATAGGGCTCCGCTAGCACGGGTATTATAATAATGGCCCGTTCTAGGAGCTCCGCTAATATACTCCTTACCTCCGTAAGTATCATTATGATTGTCGGAATGTTGCACTTATATTGTAAGTCGATGTAAGAGAGGATAAAATGACTTATCTCAAGTTAAGGAAACTGTTAGGTTCCGTCAGCGGGCAAGGGAAACACTTCATTAGGTTAAATTAATTGTCGTTGTAGCTAATTTTGAAAGCTGACGACGATTCGAGCGACAGCCCTTCGTCGGTGCAAAAGGATAAATATTGTCAACTATCAAGTAATTCGGTGTTAAGAATTTTTTTGAACTGTAAGCATTGTGTGCTCGTTGTAGACGACGGAATTAATTGAAAAGACCAAATAAATATATGTCATTGAACAAGCTTGTTCGGTCCCTATTGGGGAGATATTGGTTGAGTTTTATGGACCTAGCCGAACCTAAAGGGAACTAGGCTAGGGGCGCTTTTCATTCGACCAAAAAATCCGGAAATTCCGGAAAAAAGTTTCGGAAATTTGGGTATACCTCTTGAGGTTGTCCTAACGTTCCAGGATTTCAAACCTAAAATTTTTTGGTCGAATGGAAAACGCCCTAGGATTATCAAAATTTAGGCTTAATTTTTGAAGATGCACAAACAATGACGCATCTTCTTTAAACAAATATACCTCTGTTCTAGAAAATTTGCTACTCAAAATAGTAAAATGGTTGATATGCCGCCGGTTGTTCTGAAATGTCATCTCCGGCGATTGCCCCAGTCATCAGCATTGAAACATTTTATTTATCGCTAGCATGCGACCAGGCCTGCAGTAAGCTCAAATCAGCAAATGGTGGCAAACAGATGATTTTGCCTTCTTGTGATTTATTTTAAAATAATAATAATTGCTCAACTGAAAATGATCTAATTTACTTGGTTAGCTTTGTTTGTGTGTCTGATTGATTTGGTTGTTTTGAATTCATTCAATTCAATTCGATCTGATTGATTTGACTTCGTATGAACACAAGGCAGAAACAAAATTATTACTGAGTTTATTCTTTAGTTCTAAAATAAATTATGGTCTTGATATTCAATGTTTTTAGATGTGTGTGCTGTAATTATAATGTCCCAGTCATCTAAGTGATGTTACAAACAACACTTGCGTCCTCTGAGTGACGACAGTCATGTTCTCCCCACCTAAGATGGGCACAATGAAATAGCGAGGACTCTATTCCTTGGCAGCTGACATCATCCAGCCAGATAGTGAGACTTCCCTGGCCGTATGCAGCACTATTGGGAGCTGACGACGCGTTATAGAAGCCCAGCTCACGGCACACCACATGCGCATCATTCATATCCCAGTAATCATCACACACAGTGCCCCATTGCCCGCTGTGATAAACTTCAACACGGCCATTGTTAGAACCAGTACCGTCCACCAAACGAACAAGAGGAGAGCATTGCACACTGGCGTCTCGGCTGTGAGTGCAATCGTTGTTTCCCCATCCACGGTGTCGGCAATCGTAGAGATGTGACTCACCTCCTGAGCAGGCCACATCGTCCATCCATATCGGACCGGTTTCCCTGACCATGAGTGGCGCCGCTATAAGCTTGCAAGGCTTGTTTGAAACCAAGCTGCCTGCACACCACTTTAGCATCATTTATATCCCATGCATCATCGCAAATTGTGCCCCACTGGCCGTCATAGTAGATCTCGACTCTACCAGTTGATGATGATGTTCCATTTATACGGATGCTTCCTCCTGTAATGGCTAATGATTAAAATAAATAAATAAATAAATACATAAATAAATAATTAAATATATTGACAAATAATATAAATTCAGTCAAATAAGTAGATGACTTAAACATTACACAAGTTAATGAATGCGTAACTCCGTAAGTAAATAGGCAATTAACACACTAACTAATTAATAATTAGATGAATGAATGAATGAATGAATGAATGAATGAACGAATTAAGTCATTGCTGTAGTCTATAAGAATGTTGAGGGAGCAGGGATGGCGCAGTGGCGAGAGTGCTCGCCTCTCACCAATGTGGCCTGGGTTCGATTCCAGCCGGGACTGAATCATACTCAGTGGGTTGAGTTTTATATATGAGTTTGTTGTTGGTTCTAATCTTTACTCCGAGGGTTTTTCTCCAGGTTCTCCCGTTTCCACCCTCGATACAAACCAATATGTTTAAAATCAAATTCGGTCTTGGATTCGATCGCGAGGGCCATTGGTTTGTCATTGTTTTTTTTTTGCTTCTTCTTCTTCTTCTTTTTGTTCTTGTTTTCGTTTTTTTGTTTTTTACAATATTGGAGATATGCACCAGTAGATTATATGGAAAATTCAGTGCGAAATCGCGCGCACGCGAGAGAGCAAGATGTCGCTTATACAGCTGTTTCGAGAAAGGTTGTCGGAAAAAGCACACGCGACAATCCTGAAAGGTATTGTGGGTTAATTTTATGTTCACGGTTCCTTGACTTCAGCATTTCATGGAAATCTGAGAAAATGGAACGAGAAGCCATGGAAGTATGTTTGCGAGTGCTGAGAGAAAGCAGCAATAGTAGGTTCGACAGCTACAGTGTCAGGAACGTACCTTTTGATCATATCCCAGATTACCTTTCGGGATTGTCGCGTGCGCTTTTTTCCGACAACCTTTCTCGAAACAGCTGTATATCCTCGAAGAACAACTCCTTCGTTGGACATTTTGCATACGTACATACGTCATACCTCGGTAATGTGCACGAAATCCTTGGTAAGTTCCCGAGCCATTAGATGTAAACCTCACATAAAGTTTGTTAGATGAACTTGTAATAGGTGCAGGAAGAGCGGAAGATCCACTAAATGTGCCAATCAGAGGAGAGGACAATGATCCGCCATTGTACACTCTTACGTAATCGGCAGACGGTTGGGTGTTAAAACGATGGAAGACAAGTTCCAGAACTGCATTGGAAGATAAATTCCATTGGCAATCCATATTATCAGTGTAGGTCAACGAGGAAATCTGATTTGAGTCTATTATTCCATACGTTTTAGTCTGATTCCTTAACAAATTCGCACAGGAGCTTGTCGCGTTAACGGACGGTGCTGTAAACAAATAACAGAGAGAAGACGTTAATTTCTCCAAATAGTAACATCCATCATGTTACATGTATATGTCCAAAAAGTGATATTAATTGCCATAACATCAGTAGGAAAAAAGCTTCATACGAGTCTTTATAATTTACAGTTTATTACCTGAAGTGACCAGTTGCGCAAAGATCTGCGTCTACTTACATAGGGTATTTACGGTGTATGAGATATTTTAATATTTTTCTGTTCTTCTTCGCATGAAATACCAAAGCTAAAAATTCCTTTAGTCTTTAAGGACCTTATTGTATAAAACGAGAAAGCCGGAAGGAGGTGTTGTGAAATGTAATTGTAAAATGAGGTCCTAAACGATTTATGAAAACCGAAAAAAATGACATACCAATTCTTTTTGCAAATGTCCTCGTTGGATACCCAGTGACTGGGAGTTTATTTATGGAGCTTTTACGGTATTACTATCAAGGAAATATATACACCTATTTCAATTAACGTTGTCGGATAAAAATCGGATAAAAGCGTAAAGCCTACAAGACAAGACCAAATGGTAGTCTGGGTATTCATTAGAATTTGCATATCGTTGGAAAAGAAATCTACAAGTTTTTATTTCGCACGTGATGTATTTGGTTTGTCCCGAATTATATAATTTGTTTTTCCATGTTTTTTCGCTAGCTTGTTCTGCTAAAATTTAGTTCGGCTAAAAGTAGCTTACTTCTACAGGTTTAAAACAAAAAGGAAACGTTATAAATAATGTTTATATGTTACTTCTCATTAGTATTCGTTGCGTGCAGCAGTTTTCTACTTTTACCCATGCTACCTTTCGGTCTTGTCTTGCGGACTTTTAAAAACATTTCTATCCGACAACGTTAATTGAAATAGGTGTATGTCATACATGAAATGTCAGTTACCAGTGCTCGTTTTTCCATTTCCAGTAAATCCAGGTTCGCAAGAACAAATATAAGAGCCTCGAGTATTCTTACAATTGGCATTGACGTCACAGACGGAGATAGAAGCCTTGCACTCATTAATATATATTAAAGAAAGTTGAAACCTCCATAAGAATAATTAATTCACAGTTGTAACCAGGCTCAACTCGCTTAATAATCCATTACGCAATATCCCGGATGACAGGAAGTCCCCTAACCGGAAGTTGGGAGATGACTAATGTGTAACAAGCTACATAAAATCATTTATTTTGTCAAATAAATTTCCTTTAAAGTTATGTACCAGAACTCGCCGAATAGCTAAATAAACCACAAGTGCCGAGCTTTTCTACGTTAAACAATAATTGTCGTGTCCTTAAAAGAGGGTCTGGATGGGGGGGTTCAAATGTCAGTTGTCAGTTAAAATTTAGGCCATTTCTCAGTTGTCAGTTAAATTTTGGGTCATTTGTCAGTTGTCAGTTAAACGGCTATTAATAATTAACTAAGAATCTTAATAATCGTTTTTGGCCCCTTTTAGACCCCCTCAGTTAAGTTTGAACTTAACGGAGATAATTATTTATTGAATCGGGAAGGCTTTCCTGACAAATAAATAAAAATTTAGCCAGAAATGAACATTTCTTTCTTTTTTATTAATTAATTAATTACTTTATTAATTTATTAATGTTTCTACAAAACGAAGACACCATCAATTTCGTGTTTCTCGGCGTCTTACAAAGCCTTTAAGTGACGGTCTTAGGTTTTGGGTCTTAGATTTCAGGTCTTAGGTATTATCTCTTCGTTTTATAATCGCAAATTACGGAGGTGCCAAACTATACAGGGCGAAAGCCAAACAGATGACCTCTTTAAATTTGAACGCAATCGAAAGCTCCATTCTACTTGAAAATCCTCCTCATAATACAACATATATTGCCCCATTAGAAACACACTTGAAGAAAAGTAGGTCAGAAGACCGAATTTAATAGAGAACGGCAAATGTACCAATCACAAACTGTAGGAGTCGCGTTTGGTCTGTCAACAATACGGTATCTACATATGACATCACGTGGTCTAAAGTAACCAATCAGTAACACCGTTCGTCTGGCGAATGTTCGAAAGAGCATAAACAATGGAAGCCTGCAGTATCGATGCAGTACAGGCGGTTTGGTTCGCGAAGAGCGCGCTCGACGAAAAAAAAAACCCAAGCCGCCTGTACTGCAGTCTATTTTGCACATTGTATGGAGGTTTCCTTAAGCTTACACAACCACAAAGATGCCGGGATCTTTGGCTAAGTTATGCCGGTTTGAATTGAGAAAAAGCGGCGAAAATATGGCCTCGAGCCTCCCACACAGTCGTCTTTAGGGGAGTCGTATTATCCGCCTCCTCCCCACAAAAATTTATATTTGAGTCAGGCATTCAAAATAAAATAACCCGTGACAAATATAAAAATACGAAATTAAAAAGCAACCATACCGTCTAATTCTCTGGCTTTTCGTCAACGAGCAGACTTGGCAGCTCTAGCTGCCATTGTGCATCTGTTGTTAAATTATGGCGAAATTTTCTGTTTTTCCCCCTCGTTTCTTCCTGGTTCCTTGGACATCCTGTACAGTTTGAGGTCAAAACACCCAAGACCGTACTTCGTTTCCAGTTCCTTTAGGTATAAGAATTCTATCAAATGCTTTCAGAGACTTCACCATCCGTAAACGTCATCATTAATGGGAATACGGCTTCGGTGCCGCTCGAAAGCCGTATCGGAATAGAGACGATAAATTCCCACGATTTCTTTACTAACGCCATAAGCAGACATTTTCCTTCGAGCGCGCGCGCGTGACCACCATAAATTGAGGATCATGTAACAGATATGTCATGCTGTCGTGTTCAAATTGCAAATGATTAATTTTAATACTTACAGTATGACGCATGAAATTCGAGTCTGCTGTTAGTCTTCTGCCATTCGGTGTCGTAAAACACATAATAATAACCGAAAAATATTATTTTTAAAGGGTTTAAAGAATATTAGGATCTTCCAAGCCTGTTGTCAGTTGTCAGTTAACCTTGTTCCAAATGCCCGGTTGTCGGTTTAAATTTTAGGCTATTTGTCAGTTGTCAGTTAAAATTTTAGCCATTTGTCAGTTGTCAGTAAACCCCATCCAGACCGTCTTAAAACTCTATGATAGGAGAACTAATTAAAATACCTAGAATTTTTTTTTATGTTCGCTTATATTCTTTGTTGTCTTGTAGTTGATGGCAACATCAAAGCCCTGTGAGGAAGCGGCACTTTTTCATCTGTCCCACATATGCCGATAACAATGCCACACCCAACAGAACAGTTTCTCTCTCTCTCTGGTTAATGAAAAACAAGTCATACATTAAATCTCAGTTACCAGTGCAAGTTTTTCCATCTCCAGCAAATCCAGGTTTGCAGGAAACAACGATATGATCCTTGAATATTCTCACACTTATTGGCATTGACGTCACAGACTGGAACAGAAGCACTGCACTCATCGACATCTGCAAAAGAAATGCAAAGTCTTATTAACAGCAACAAAAACAGCAACAATAATAACCACAGCAATAATTACTAAAACTACAACAACAAGGATTTATTACCAGTGTTTTAAAAGTTTACCAGTTTTTACAAAAATACATGAAAAGAACATAACGTTACTCAGAATAACTAAAAAGCAAAACTGTATTGAAGATCAATAGCAAAACTATATGTCTCAACTTCACTGTTTGTCGAGGCAAAAATAGCCAAAGTGAATACGAATAATTAATCCACAGTGCTCCTACTGTTTCTCTTAGCTGGTTTTAAAGTTTTGTTTTATGATAGGAGAACTAATTAGAATACCTCTGGGTGAAACAGTTCCTCTCTCTCTAGGGTAATGAAAAACAAGTCATACATTAAATATCAGTTACCAGTGCAAGTTTTTTCCATCTCCAGTATATCCAGGTTTGCATGAACAACGATATGAGCCGCGAGTATTCTGACATTTGGCATCGACGTCACAAACTGATATAAAAGTACTGCACTCATCGACATCTGCAAAGGAATACGAAATCTTATCAACAACAACAACAACAACGATTTATTACCAATTTGTTTTAAAGATAATAACAAAAATACACGAAAAGAACATAAAATTGGTGAACGTTACTCAGAATAACTAAAAATCTAAACGTGATTGAAGATCTGTAGCAAAACTATGTTAAATTCAGACTCCAATAAAAGCAACTCAGGCATCTTAGCAACAATATAGTGGAATGAACAAACATACCCGGAAATCAGTTATATATAAGGGGCGCTTGTTTTCAACATTTTTTAAAATTTTATTATTATTATCATTATTTATTTTTACTTTTTTGTTATTGACAACAGCAGAAAAGTGAGAACAGGAATGTATATTCCAATATCAGAAAAAGCTTATATCAAACGGCGCCACCAATGCAAGGGGGTTTACTTTCCTTTGTTCGCCGATGATGCTTTCCTGCCTCATATTCTCGTACAATCTAATCCTTTTAATTTAGTATGTCAGATACCTGGCCGGATGACATGCATGAATGCTTTTAGGGTCCTGGCTTTAATATCAAAAACAGTAATACATTTATAAGTTACCTTCTGTTTTCATGTCACAGTGAGCGTGTAGAGTCGCCCCAGGTATAATAGAATCAAACCAGTATTTGCCGCTGACCGCTTGTCGTCCTTCACTCGCCTTGATTTCTTTACACGTTTCAGCTGGCAGCTTAGGAGTAGAACCGAGAGGAACTGGAAATCAAAAAGCCGTATTATTCTCTAGTCAAGATTGTTTGCTCTGATGCTTATTTTTTATATAAACTCACCTCTACCACAGTCTCGTTTAAAATAATATCTGTCAGAGTTAGGAACGAAATCGTCAGGTCTGGCTTCCTTGGTGCGATTGTTCAATTCACACACATCTTGCCAAATGACGTAATTAAAACTTTGGCATCGTCGTCACGATAACATTCTCGCAAGCACACATCACCGAGTGGTGCTCCCTGTGATCTTCCTATAGATGTGTCCCTGTAGCATCATGTCAGAGATGGAATCCTCTCTACCGCTACATTGCTCGGTAGCTGCTTCATGGAACATTTGACACAGGGCAAGAAGAATTGTGATGCAAGAGAGAAGTTTAACGGCCATTCTAGTCCCGTTCTATAGCAACAGAATACCTGAAATTAAAATATATTTAGAATCAGTATTAACCTTTCTTTTGTGAGTATCATTTATAGTATGGAAATTTGGTTCGGGTTTTGTAACACTCCATATGTTTTAGGGGAAATATTTTATATTCCTAAAATCACGTAAACTATTATTCTGATTTTGCCCAAGCTAAGTTATAGGGCATCCAACGAGCCAATTTGTCAGAATGCATCAGGGACTAATGGCCACGAAGTAACCAACAAATAAGCATTTTTAAAACAATTTTTCTAGTTGCTGGCAAATTTTATATCTGTTCCGTACTCCCAGGAGAAACATGGCTTAGTTCCATTTCCCAGCTGAGTCCCTGTCAAAATTTTCCAGCCCACAAGCGAACCCAAATTTTCACCCTTTTCGAAACATGTTTCGAGGTTTTTGACTACTAAACATAGTTATTTCCTCCATCCATAGCAGGAAAAGTTCCCAATCAGACAGGTAATTATAATACAATCATCTTTCCCAGCCAGCAAGCAAACCGTTGCGGAACACCTTTTAGCGGAACATCTCCATTGGGTGTGATATCCAACTGATTTGGTAATTCAGTATGAGTTTAAATTTTTCCTCGTTGGTTACACATAATCAGCCGTGCTTTTTTTAGAGGTCTTTGGACTTGAAAATAAATTTTAGTTGTCGAAAATAAAGAAAAGCGAAATTTAATTTCAGGTTGTTATCCTGTTCACAGGGAAACTCTTCACCTCGTGGGACTTCGATTGAAGTTATTATTGTCCGGAAGGAGACTTTACAGATATACGTGTGCAAGGAGTTGGTATTTACAATTCAATCGCGATAACAATGAAACAAAATCATTCCAATCAACTCCTAACGATTTCTCTTCTAGATGTCTTGTGTGATGGCTTGTTGCGTTGGTTTCAAGACCTGCCAGTAGCAGGTTGTTTCCGCTTTAACATATCTTATTATTTTGGAATTGAATATAGCATTTTCCATTAGGGATTTGGCAAACAGATGTCCCGACCATTAAGCAAATTGTCGCGTGACTAGGTAGGTAAATGGGTTATAACGCCATCAACATAATTGCCATTAACAGTATTTGCCTTTTCAAGAAGAACGTACAGCCAATTTTGTTTACATAAAAAATTCTGTAATTTTTGGCGAGGAAAAATTTGCAAAAAATTCGCAAGTGCCAAATTTTTGGTGGTGGTCGCACTCAAACCAAGATGTGTTTACCAAAACTCTCCTGATTGATGTAAATGTAAACTTAAACGGCTTGGGACCAGGTTTCGTACTTCGCTTTCTTGGTTTTCGTCGTTTTTCTTGCTTGCTGCTGGCTTCAATTTGCAATCGAAGGAGATTGTTTTGAACTTGAGACGAATTGTTCTCCAAATTGCCGCCGGTAAATTTGGTTTCGATCAGACCCAGTGTAGTCATAGACATTCGCGGCGTAATATCGATGTTCATGTTCTTCGTTTTCCGGTCGAAATAATTATTAAAAGAGTCAGATGAACCAGGTAAAAAATTATTTTGTCCCGTAATTGCACGCGCTAAACTAGCGAATCTTAATTATCAAAACATAGCATCTTGCGTGAATGACAAGTTTATGGCTAAAACGGGCTAAAATAACAAAATTGTGTGATTTTCAAAATTTGGTCGCCTCCAGGGCAACACTTCGGCTTCTTTGAAGATTGGCGAAAATTTGGCAATTCGCAAAAAAATTGGCAAAAAATTGAAACTGGGGGTCGCACTGTATTTTACGATTTTTACGTTACGTGTTGACAGATTTGACACTTGAATAAACAAAATTGGTCAAAATTGGCTGTAGTGCGACCCGTACCTTTGAAACCCGCATGCAAGATTTCCATCACCCAGCCTCATAATATAATAAAAATATATAATATATAATCAATATATCTTTTTTCAATGTGCAACCTATGATGCCATCCTTTTGGCAATAACGACAGCAGGTTGTTTCCGCTAAAACACATCTTATTATTTTGGAATTAAATATAGCGTTTTCCATCAGGGTTTTGGCAAACAGATGTCCCGACCATTAAGTAAATTGTCGCGTGACTACGTAGGTAAATGGGTTATAACGCCATCAATATACACCTAATTGCAATAGCGTTGTCATATAAAAAAGGAAAAATGAAAAAGCCAAATAGGAATTAATTAGCTTAATCATCGTAGCTTGCAGCATTCTCAGAGAACTCACACATTTATAGCTGTATATTAATCGTGTAATTAAGATAAATTGAAGATTTACCTGTATTTTGAGGCATTTTGAGGCCGTTTCTTCAACATAAAATCCGAGAATGTAGTTTGTATGCCTAATTAATTCCTATTTTCTTTTTTCATTTTTCTATGACAACGTTATTGCAATTAGGTGTAATTGCCATTAGCAGTATTTGCCTTTTCAAAGAAGAACGAATAAGTTGAAACTCGCATGCAAGATTTCCATCACCCAGCCTTATAATAAATATATAATATATTATCTTTTTTCAATGTTCAACCCAGGATGCTATCCTTATGTCAATAACGATAGCAGGTATTGTTTTCGCTTTAACATATCTTATTATTTTGGAATTGAATATAGTGTTTTCCATTAGGGTTTTTGGCAAACAGATGTCCCGACCATTAAGTAAATTGTCGTGTCACTACTTAGGTAAATGGGTTATAACGTCATCAATATAATTCCCATTAGCATTTGCCTTTTCAAAGAAGAACGAATAAGTTAAAACTCGCATGCAAGATTTCCATCACCCAGCCTCATAATAAATATATAGTACTAATATATAATGTATCTTTTTTCAATGTGCAACCCAGGATGCTATCCTTTGAAAATCGTTCTATACCGAATCTGTCCTGTGTGGGGGGCTGTGTGGCAATGCAATGAAAACAACATTATTCACTTAATGGATAATTTTCATGTTGCCGATTTCAAAACCGCAAAATTTAAATAAAGAGGTAGTATTTAGTTAACTATAGTTATGTCATCCGACAGTCTTTCGCTTATATAAGAAGCTTTATTTTTTAACACAATCTAAGCTCAAAACGAAAAGGTAATAATAACACATCGCTGCGAAAAATTGGTCTCGATAAAGATTTTAATACAAATATATTTAAAAAAGGATTTTTTTATAATTATATGCCATAGAAAACACTCCATTTTTTTGGCGATATGTAATCAGCCACTGAGCAGTGATATTCCAAGAAATGTAGAAAAACGGATTTATAGATCGAAATGTTATTGGCGTTCGTAAGATTTGGAATAGACTTGCCATGAGCGATGAAGTCGGGAGAAACGAGTCGCGAGAAGTCTGCCTGACTTACAGAACGGACTCAGTTTGAAATTAAAACGTCTAGATTAGGAACACTTGTGTCTGCAGTTATTTTCTTCCTCAATTTATGGAATTATGAAAACTTCATGAATATTTTTCCTTGTTTCCGTAACCGAAGATGTTTTTTTCAAAATTTCAAACCCGAGTAATATATACGAACCAAACTTGAAAAGCCTCACGTTTGCATGTAACTGATTTGCCCATAGTGTAATTCCATTATTTTTCATGACATCGTTCAATAGTCAATCCCCCAGGGAGATTCCTGTATAAAGTGAAGGAGATGATCGTCGAAAATTTTGAAAGGGTACCAGAATTTTGTTTTGTGGGTGTGGCGTTTAGTGTTGCATTGTTTTAAGTTTAGGTATGTTTTTGGGCGTTTAACCCTTTCACTCCCAAGAGTGCTAAGTTCAAAACTGAGGGAGAAGTATTGAATTTCATCTTGCAAAATTTTCAAAAACAAACAGCGCCAGCACGGTTCCATAGCTTTCATTTGAATGGTCACACACACTAGGGTTTCATCCACAGACTGAAAAGGTACAGCCACATTTTATTGACTCAAGGTTTTCAGACTCTGGGAGCGAAAGGGTTTAAAATATTGAAATTGACAAAAATTGATGATTAAGCTCCATTTTAACACTAGCCATCAGTTATTTTTACATCGTAAACTTTTAGAAAGCACTTGTATATTGTCAATTTTTTTATCGAGTTATGATGCACGCGGGAAGTTTGGAGAGCACGAGAGAAGCGTAAGAGTTGCTTGAGACGCATCATAGCTCTATATACACCTATTTCAATTAACGTTGTCGGATAGACATCGGATAAAAGCGTGAAAGCCTACAAGACAAGACCAAATGGGTAGTCTGGGTATTCATTAGAATTTGCATATCGCTGGAAAAGAAATCTACAAGTTTTTATTTCGCACGTGATGTATTTGGTTTGTCCCGAATTATATAATTTGTTTTTCCATGTTTTTTCGCTAGCTTGTTCTGCTAAAATTTAGTTCGGCTAAAAGTAGCTTACTTCTACAGGTTTAAAACAAAAAGGAAACGTTATAAATAATGTTTTACATGTTACTTCTCATTAGTATTCGTTGCGTGCAGGCAGTTTTCTACTTTTACCCATGCTACCTTTCGGTCTTGTCTTGCGGACTTTTAAAAACATTTCTATCCGACAACGTTAATTGAAATAGGTGTATACTCACAGCTAAAAGCATGAACCAATTGTTTTATAACGTATTGCCAATGAGAATGTACGACGAAAACCCGGCCAAAACCGAAAATAATCGGAAATGTCTATCTGCGTGAAAGATTAACAGTTGTTCTGCTCTTGTGTTGTTGTTCATGATTGCTTCTGATGCTAAAATTAAAACTCTAATCCCACAGGAAAAGTGGGAAAATCATCTTCGTTATCGACTGCTACGCTTCGATTTCGTTTTTTTTCTTGGCAAAAAATGTTCCTTTATCGCTCGCTCGTGTGCGAAAAAATATCTGCCGAAGCGACAGGTCCGGCCGCTCGCACCATCAGTGTGCTCACAAGCGCACACTTACGTGTACTGAATTTTGCTAGCTATGCTATAAAGATTGTTTTTTGCGGCAATCTAAATGACTGATTCTTGGCGCGAAAATATTTCTTCACATGATTATAATTTTTAGCAAAAGGCGAGTAATCTACGGCTGATGAGTAAAACAAACTTCCATATGAAATAGAAAATCGTTTTAATAAGTGTAAATATAAATATTTCACGGCTATAATTCATAGACCTGTAGTGCACAATAATTTGTAAATGCATGCGATGTTTCAGTATATATAGGACTTGCATGTTGCATGTTTAATGAGCGATAAACTTTGCAAACTTCTTTATGAATCGTTCCATAAACTGCAATTGTTGATTATACCTTATAATTTCTACTCAGTCATTTAATTCTTTACAGCAGCGTTAGATAATGCAATGGAAGATTTTTGTCGAAAATCATCCTTCGATAGCCGGCTAATAAAGCCGCCCTTATAACTTCTTTGAACAAGTTCAACCGTAAACCACGATAAGTGTTAGTTAAATGTTACTCTCTTGATTAATCGTTAATGAGAAGCAGCTAATTAATGTTAGAATGTTACTTCTCTTACCTAATAATCCTCAAGTTTCCTTCCGCTATCCTTGTCGACTGCCGACGGAATGGCTTGATTAAGTCGAGTGGAAAACTGAAGCAAAATGCGGACGTGCAAGTTATAATGTTTTTGTCAGAAACATGATGCCGTGTTTTTAAACATTGCATACTTAATGAGACTATAAATTCGTTATGAGTTGCGGCGCCTTTGCAACTGATGAAGTTTAAAAACACGGTATTGTGTTACAACAACCTGCTCAGCGCTTTTTTCCGCATCAGAATCAGATCGTGCTTTTTATTCTTGTTCTAAGAAAATACGAGTCTGAAAACAAGGTGTGATGTTCGAAGATTTTAAGTGCTATCGAAAACGGTAATCAAGTTAAACGTGTTAAACGAAGCTTTTATTTGTTTTACATCTAAAAAAAACACCCTTGCTATTTTAAATTTAGAGTTCAATGGTTATTTGTGTTTGAAGAAACTTGGAGTCTATTGCTGATCATCGTGTTACTTCTCATGTAATATATATGTGCGCAGGTAATGAGAATTAAAGAAATCTGGTGATTGATAAATGTTTAAGAGTGGCTGTCAATAAATATCGACAGGCTCCTGATATCGAGCAACATTTTTATCCTTCTCAAAATTTTGGGTACACGTAGTGATAAGGTAGAAAAGGAAACTGAAGCCGTTTTATTATAAGAAAAATATGTTTTTGCGTTCGGACTGTCACAATAGCCAAACCAAACACAGGCGCTGCAACACAGGTTTCCTCTTGAACCGCGAGGCTCTGGAAACGACACGTCATGAGTCAGCTATATGTTATGCCTTATTGTGACAGCAGTGATGGCTAAAAATATAAGGCGTTCGGATATTGGGGGTAGCGACGTGAAAAGACGCGCGAAGCGCGAAGAGCGGCGAGGAAAAAAAGGCGAGGGGGTTGGGATTCTATGATGGGTTTGACGACTCAATCCGCCGAATCGTCTGAATTCTCTGAGGATTCTGTTTACGAGGTTGTAACAGTTGAACTTACCGACTTGGACGAAACGGAAATTGTAGACAGTGGAGAGGACCAGGTTGGGCTATTTTAAATTGAACGTGAATCCAAAGTTGTCTTCACGTGGGTTTTGTAAACGTTTACAAAACCTACGTGAGACGACGTATTGAGCAATATATTTCCTGTCATGTTTTTTTTTGAAAAGTCTGTGGCCCGGAAATTCACCCCGTTTGTCCTTCCGAAACGATGGCCATTCAGAACGCTCAAGGACTGTGCGGAAGATTACATCAACAGGAAGAGCGACGGGGGAGAACGCCGCGTAAAGCAACTATACTACAAACTTTCAATAACTTTCCATTTCCATGTTGTTCGTAGATGCAGATCGGTTCATAATTAACTACGAACAGAAGATAAAAGTGACAAGGGCGAAGTCGAACAAAATCGCAAGGGCCGATTAGAGGGGAGAGGATCGGCTTAGTAGCGAGGAAGGAGAAATGGAGGAAAAAAGTAAGGAGGAAGAAGAAAAATGGGTTAAAAATAGAGAGTTGGGATATTTAACTGTCTGTTCCTTAATATCTCCTTCAATTAGATAGCGCCGTATGAACCTTTCCTTTATACGGTGGTCAGGGATGTGACTTTGGGTTAATACAATTTATTTGTTTCCATGTTTTAAAGACGATTTTCTGCTGGGACGTTCGAGCAAAAAGTGCCAAAAAATTAAGATACCCCCAAAAATACTCATAGCACGGTAACATTTTGAATACAGTTAAGAAGAAATTATCGATAAATTAGCTCCAAGCTGACCCCGCGAGAGAAGTCATTACATATGTTAACTAAAAAGACGCTTCAAATCAGTTCAAAACAAAATGGCGTGCGTTTTTATCATTTTTTATGAGGTTCAACATTAATTTTCTCGAGAATGCTTGAGAATTTAATTGCGGGGTCACTTGGAGAAGTGAATTAAAGTGATATGTTTCAAATAGTATTCAAAAATGTTACCGTGCTATGAGTAGTTTTTTAGTAATTAATTTTTGCACTTATTGCTCGAACGTTGAGCGGAATCCGTCTTAATACAGTACATTCAGTACATCATGTATATTCATCGAATAGTTACATGTTTGCCTCGAATCCTCGGCAGTTTTATTATACGATTAAACTAGCGTGTCTGCAAGGTAAATATAGCGATCATATGTAGAGCCTCTGAACTCTTACTGAACGATAAATAAATATAACAATTATTGGAGCTACAGTTAAGCTGTCACGATCGTTAAAATTAATTTCTTTGATAGCTCTCTACTTACGCCTTTTGGCAGCAACTACACTTTGCTAAATACTTTTTCTATGACAACTAATAAAATGAAGACAGATATTTTCTCTCCTGCGAAAGATCGCTGACTCATGTTAATTATGTACTCAGGGATGGTGACGATGGGCTAAGCTTCACCTACATAGGATGAATAGGTATTTCTTCGGCTTCGTGTCGGTTCAACATTGTCAAGCTGTAAGAAGAAACGATAGGAAAATTTAGACTGTGAGTCAGGTAGGCAAGGTAAAGCCGCACTCGGGCCAATAACTAGCCCACACTGCCGGATCGGGGATGGAGAGAGGCACTCGTGTGAGAGTTTTAAAGTGTCTTACCCAAGCACACAACACAATGACCCGGACCAGTGCTCGAGCCCAGACCGCTCGATCCGGAGTCCAACGCGCTAACCATTAGACCATTGCATCTACCAAAGACTGTGAGTGAGGGGTCCTTATTTTTCTACTTGGATCGTCGAGTGCTAGAGCGATAAACTAAAAAACGTACACAAGATGGCCGCGCGAAACGAGCAAGGGGCGTAATGATTTTCTACCACGTCTTAATATAATTTATGACTGACGAACCCCAATTAAGCGGCCAACCTCTATTAGGCGGCCACTTCATGATAGGAGTTCGACTGTATTTTACATCACTGATAGGTCAATAGGGTTTTAATTGTAATTGATATGCTTTGTATACGTACCTCAAACGCCTGCTTGGGATGGGAGTCTGTAGCACTGCTTCTAGCGATTGCAGCGGCGAGAATAATCTCCAGGATGAAAACTATGATGATCAGGGAAGATATGGCCAGCATTGTTTTCTCCTTGTCTGTGAAGTTGATCTTTACCCTTTCGTCCACGACGAAAAGAACCATGTTCTGGTTCCAGTATTTGAGATACAGAAGCCAGGCCATACCAGAATGGTAAATGTATATTGCTACCAATGATAGTAAGATACACGCCACACTAACTGACCACAGGGCGTCCATCTGAAAGCGAGGATTGTTTGAAAGAGTCAACTATCAAAATTAAACCGGGAAATTCAAAATCATTCAAGTACAAGTACCGCGTGGACAAACAATTGTTACACTAAAATGTTCCTGATGATGAACAGCTACTGTAAGTTTTACCATCCTTTAAAAGAACGAAACTGCATGTGAAAAAAAACCCTCAAGTATAGGTTGGCACCCAGACCACCCGTCACCCTCCCTCCCCCCAACTCCATATACACAACTTCACCATGTCGAGCTCACCCCTTACACGGCTCCTGATCAACCACATCTTGTCGATCTAACACTTACTTTTGGCAACTTTCGCGCCTGTTTAACTTTCTCCTTTTGTTTTGTGATACTTCCAATTAATTATGTATTCCTAACTTCGCACTGTTGTCATCAGTAATAATTATTATTAAAATAATTCTCAAATTTATTGTAACTGATGATGCCGTTGATCCACCGAAAAATGGGTAATACCACTTAAACTATGTCGTTTTGTTTTTGAGTATTACACTGTCGAAATAAATGAATATTCTTTTTAGTATAACTATGACAAAGATTTTAAAAATGGACTTGTAACCAGGTGGACTCATGATAACATAACTAAAACATTACAGTTAACTCTAGTTGAAATTTTTTTGTTTTCGGTATAAAAATATATACTTTAAAGTATATATTTTTATAGCGAAAACAAACATTTTTCAACCAGAGTAACGTTGTATTTATTTTATTTTGACAATGATGTTAATCAGTCATGCTGCCAAGCCAGCTACTATATATTTTCTCACTACGTAGTTTGTATTAACTGGCTCTGAATAATTTAAATATTTTTCTTTTAATACTCTGTCTTACCAGAATCGAGAAGGGTCTTGGAATATAGACTACCACAAGTCCCATGATGCCAGTGGCGAGAACCTAAGTTCAGTACATGCATAGCATAAGTATTAGTTAGTGCCGATCAACATCAGTTTCAAACAGGCAGATGAAAAACACAAAGAAAATTATCGACTGCTGAATCAACCTCGTTCCCAGGGTCTCTCTTCTTCCCGCCCCGTGTTTAGTGTAAAGCAGTAAAGCATTTATCCATTTAATTAAATATATATATATTTCCGTTTTGATATAAAAGGTGGCTCTGAACTTCGTCAAAAAAAATAAATTGTACAACAAGTTGTGGAAACGTTTGTTTTGTCGATTGCATAAAAATATATCAAAATAGAACTCACGGAACAACTCACGTGGGCGAATTGAATGATTACATGTTCAGTTCGTTGCTATCTTTGCTTGTCTACTTGACAATGTATGGATTATTTTAAGGATAAATTTGTTATTCTTCAGTATAGACCCTTCCACGGCTTATTCAACTTTTGATATTGTCCAGTTAGCACAAATCTACCAACACTGCTGGAAAGGGTACCTTATTAATAACATGGCCAAGTAAGTCGGGAAATTGTACAGACCTTTGTATACTGGTTGAGGGGGGGGGGGGGGGGGGAGGGTTTGAGGAGAGGGGGGGGGGGGGGGCAAGAGTTTACAGTTTTAACATTTGGCCATTTTACTAATTTAAAGGTACTCTCTCCTGCAGTGTCGATAGATTTTTGCTAACTGGCCAATATAAAAAAGTTGAAGAAAAACAAAACGTGGAAGGGTTATTTATTAGCCTGCGTAGCTTGCCCGTAGCCTGCTTAGCAAGCGCTGGAGTGGAGGGAAGAGACGCGAGAGGAAGAAGGGGGAAAATGTGTTAAAGCATCATCAACCTAAAAATTAATTTATCTCGATCGGTGGTTTTCAGTTTATAAATTCTAACTGAAATGATATGAGTTTGGTATAAATATGTCAGTGCTCTTACCAAGCCAGATATCCAACATGGCGTAAACATAAGGCTGGTCTGAACGAAACCCACTTCATATCGATCCACCATACCAAGCGTAAAGAAAATGGTGGCCATCGCTATCTGAGCAACCGAAAGGACCTTCATTCGCCGCTTATTACTAAACGCCATTGCTCTTATGATTTGACTGAATGAGAAACTGAAGATATCCTGAACCAACAAACTGAAGTCGGATGCTATAATGCTAAAGCACGACCCGTTAGGCTGCACACAGCTGTGGAGCATACTACAGAACTTCATGCTAATATGACGTTCAACCCCCACACAACTGTTAACTGACTTGACTGTCAAGCATATTTTATTTTTACAGTCGAACCACGTTTATATGGACACTGTAGAATCCGTATTGATGCGGTGTCCGTGTTAAGCGAGCTAAGGACCAAAACAACTGCCCGTAAAAAACTATAGGTTGCAGGTTGATTTCTACTGTCGGGAAATGTTACGTACGTGTGTAAAATTAAATAGAGAAAACATATGGACGGCTTTTGTCTGCAGAAAAAAGTTGAATTTGGTTCATTTGCGAATTTTCAGGGCAACCTGAAAATGAAAACAATAAATGCTGGGGCAACCAGCGATGGACTAGTATCCCATCCAGCGGGGTTAACGAAACGTTAATACCTGATGGAAACCGGAGTTAAAGTGTCGGCTTGTTAAGCCACCTGAACTGAAAATTTAACTCTTTTCTCAAGTAATGCGTTTTTTACGTTCGGCGAAGGAGAATATATGCTAATTATGTTAGTTTTACTAAAATAATTGGACTTCTCGATCTTATTTTCTGTCGGCTTTGATAGCTTGTGTCTGAACTTTTTCCAGGCTCCATTCGCAAAATTATCGAAAGGCGGCGTTTTCCCCATAATTTGGGAACCAAGAACTGGCTATTCGCTAACTGTTTCAATTAGTGATAAACACCGTATTTACTCGAAAAAATCGCCTCCCCCGATTAAGCGCCGCACATAACAGCAAAAATGCTACTAAGCGCCGCCATTGAATAAACGCCGCACCCCTGAAAAACAACGCGGCGCTGCGCTTATTCGAAGCACTTGAGCTCTAGAGAAGCTGACTTATTCAAATTGTGTGAAAAGGTAAAAATGGACAACGATAAGGTTCGTTTTAAACCAACTGCGGCAATTATTCTCATGTATAACAATATTTTTTCAGTTTCAAATGCGTATATTTAATTGGTCTCCGATTTAATCTCTCTTGTTTTTTAAAATGGATTTTTAATAAGCGCCTTCCGCGATTAAGCGCCGCCCTCGAATAAGCGCGCATCATCGGGTCGAAAAAGTTAATAAGCGCCGCGGCGCTTTTTCGAGTATAATGAACGAATGAATGAGAGGGAGAGTGGATTCCCAATGGCCGAGGGCAGATACGCTCTAGTTTAGGCTTAGATAAGGGGAAAAATCAACTCAGCTTAGTTGCTTAGATCTTTTTATTTTTCCCCATGTACCAAAATGATCAACTTTATTGAACCACAATTTATCCCGCATTTTTACGTTTATGACTGCATGTTTTCTTGCTCCTCGACTGCAACCTATCAAAAGGTGAAAACATGTATAAATACTTCCATCGTGTTTGCAAGTTTACGTTATTTCTCTAAGGGCCTGGCTAAACTAGGAAACATTGTTACAAAAACATTGTTTCTATTTTTACAGGATCCTTTGGTTGTCGATGTATTTATGATTGACAGCTGTGAAAAACCCCACAATCAATCGTTCGTTGGGTTTCGCGTGTTGTTGAAAGGCGCAGTAAAGCCTTTTTTGAGACAAAACGTGTTTCATCTGCTTAATAAAATTTCGATCACTACAAACAATTCAGACCATTCTAGGAAGTCTTACCTACAATGTACTTTAGCATTGCTTGCAGCTCAACTTGCAGTTGGGCTTCATCCAAGTTGGATTTTTGCTGCATTCACCACGTTTGGCCCACCCTGGACACCGTTTGTCAGAATCTATGCATCCAGGACCAGGGGTAGGAGCTGCCAGAAAGTGAAAGAGTAAGAATTCTAGGAGAACAATTTAAGTATTGATGCCTGCCATGATTGACAAACAAAACTAACCGATGCACTCACTGACGGGCATAAACTGACTGACCAACTGACTGACTGACTGACTGACTGACTGACTGACGGACGGACGGACGGACGGACGGACGGACGGACATACAGACAGAAAGACAGACAGACGGATGTCTTGGTGTCATTCAGATGCGAGATCAAAACAAATACAGTGCTTTAGTCCTATTGTATAGCCAGTTATAGTGTTCGCAGTTTTCCAGTTCACAATCAATACTATTTATTTATTTACTTCTACATGTCTCGTACACGTCGCGAACGCTTTGCTTCGCACTTTGCTTCACAATATGGATAAGGGGCTCCCCTAGTCTGCTTCGCAACAGTTATTTAGGGAAACACACAACGCTTGTCGACTAAAGGACAGTAAATAAACAGTACCAAATACACAAAAATACTTACTGCAAACATTGCAGCTCTTCCGACAGTTCGCTTTCATATTGATTGGATTCTTCTTACATTCGCCGTTATTTGCCCAAAGTGGGCACTGCATCTTGTTTTTATCCTCACATCTTGAGGACGGTACTCCTGTAATGATCATTAACTAAGGTCAGCCATGGAATTGTACTTAATTTACTTATTTATCTTTTTTTGTTTTCCTTCGCTTCTCTTTTCTTTATTGTTACTCTGTGTGTAAACGCTTTTTTGTCCTTTTGTTATTCGTGGACCTGATTGTGCATTGCTTTATAGTAAATAAATACATGTAAGTAAAGTATTGTAAGTAAAGTATTGTAAGTAAAGCATTGTAAGTAAAGTATTGTCAGTAAAGTAATGTAAGTAAAGCATTGTAAGTAAATTATTGTAAGTAAAGTATTATAAGTAAGGCATTATAAGTAAAGTATTGTAAGTAAAGTATTTAAGTAAACCATGTAAATGTTGTATGTGTTTAAATTAAAAAAAACGTTTTGTCAAAAAATAAAAAAATAAAAAAATAAATAAGGTCAGCCATGGGTGAGGGGTGGGAGGGTGGTAGTGATATACCCCGGATGGTGACGAGGCATATCTTGCATTATAATAATGCAAGATATGCCTCGGGATTTCAGTAACTTTGGTGATGATACGCGTACGACACTCTTAGCGTGTCAAGAATACCGATATGTGCATAATTAATAAGCAAAACAAAAGTTACCGTGTTCCGTGTTAGTCAGTATTGTTCTTACCTGCTTGACACGGAGAACCTTTGTATTATTGACACGGTAGACCGCTACGAAAAAGCTTTGTTTCTTGACACGGTATAATTCTTAGCTTCCAGTACAGCATGACACAGCTTACTCATACCAGATATTTGACGATAAGCCTTATGTACCTTCACAGCGAATCGAAATGTGTTCGAAGCGCTTCGAACGGTCCGTTGATTTTCTTTTCAACTACCACCACAGTTAGCTTGAATAATTAGATGAGTCTGATTTATACACGAGACTCAAGCGTCTGTTAGAGTCCGAGGTTCTTTTAAATTCTTCCAAATCAGTTCGATTTGGAATGTTCATTTCACAGCCACGATTGTAAGCGTGCATCGTTTTAATTAACGCAGCCTGCAATAAACAACAACTGAGTCTTTATATAATTAGTGTCAATGCCATATTTCCGCCATTTTGAATGTCGCTTATCTCGGTCCAGGCCCACTGTGCCAAGAGTCGCACAGAGAGGCATAGTGACGCGTTTCTTTGATAGAAACGAGTGGGCCTGGGTAGGAAACACAGCAATGATGGCGTCCTTTATCGTTGCTTTTTTGACAGTTGAATTGTTTTTATGGCTGTTTCAGCGATGCAAACATGTCTTACTAGCATAATTTAATGTTAAAAGTTTCTGTAAAAAATGTTTCCTCAATTTGAAAGCGAAAAAAGCACTTTTAAACAACTTCCAACTTCAAGTTATTATACGATCGCGATCGAGTCGTCAGCCCTGGTCCAGAAGAATGTCAAAGAAACATCTGATGTCAATGATCTTGTGGCAAGAGTGAGTGCAACACTCGATACAGGACATTCTTGACTTCTGTCTGAAACTGGAACTGAAAACAATCATTCGCACGGAAGTAGCGTGCGTTCTTCGCACGGTAAGTGTGCGTACCTTAACGCGCTAAGTGTGCGTTATTCGCACGGTAGCTTTTGTTGCAGAACACTGACACGGATCATTGTTTAGCTCTTTTGTCTCTATTATGTTGTATAAAACAAAAGATGAGGAACACGCTTTAACACGGTCGTTCCGTGTTAAAGCATGCCTCTTTTGTGTCAACACCAAAGTGACTGAAATCCCGTGGAGGGTCAGGGGTAGGAGCTGCCAGAAAGTAAAAGAGTAAGAATTCTAGGAGAGCAATTTAAGTATTGATGCCTGCCATGATTGACAAACAAACTAAACAATGCACTCACTGACGGCATGCATAACTGACTGACTGACTGACTGACTGACTGAATGAATGACGGCCTGACTGACTGACGGACGGACGAACGGACAGACAGACAGACAGACAGACGGGATGACTAACTGACTAGTTTATTCTATAAAGCAAAAATAAGCTATTTTTAGACCTTACACAGAACCCTTATTAACCAGATATCCATAGAAACTAAAATTATTAGTGCAATTTTTGTCTTGGTGTCATTCAGATGCGAGATCAAGCTAGTTATAGTGTTCGCAGTTTTCCGGTTCACAATCAATACTATTTATTTATTTACTTCTACATGTCTCATACACGTCGCGAACACTTTGCTTCACACTTTGCTTCACACTTTGCTTCACACTTTGCTTCACAATATGGATAAGGGGCTCCCCTAGTCTGCTTCGCAACAGTTATTTAGGGAATCACACAACGCTTGTCGAGGAGAGGAAATAAACAGTACCGAATACACAAAAAATACTTACTGCAAACATTGCAGCTCTTCCGACAGTTAACTTTCATAGTGATCGGATTCTTCTCACATTCGCCGTTATTTGCCCAAAGTGGGCACTGGATCTTGTCTTTATCCTCACAACTCGAGGAAGGTACTCCTGTAATGATCATTAACTAGGTAAGCCATGGGTTGAGGTGTGGGAGGGTGGAGATGGGGTGGGGTTGGGGGTGGGGTGGGGTGAGTCTAGTGGTATATCAGTCTAATCCCCGGACAGTGGACGAGGCATCTAGATCTCTTGCGCGGGGCTCATAGGTTAACATTACAAGTTACATGGTTTTAAATTTGCACTACAGGCATGCTTTCACGATAACAACAAGCATATATGATACATAATATTTTTCTCACTTTACCTCCACAAACGCTGCAACTTCTCTTACAGTTTCGCTTCATCCAAAATTGGTTTGCAGTGCATTCTCCTTTAGCGGCCCATATGTGGCAGGTGTGAAAGTCATCTTGACAATCTAATGAATGATTAACAAAACACTAAGACGAATTGCGCAAAACACGTTCTCGGCGATTTTCGGTTGAAACTGTGCGTTCTGTCTGTCTGTTTGATTTTTTTTTTTGTGCAAAGTCGTTTTTATTGGGAAATTCATCTTATTCAACTCAGTTCGATACAGAAGAAAGTAATTAACGGAAACTGAAAGGGAAGAACCGTGAACCCAGATGTTCATCAATAAAAAAGAAAACTCATTCAATTTCGAGAAAATGAAACATTTTACGAGGAAGAGAATTTGTAAATTACATTCATAAGTTTCTCTGTTATCGATCTTCCTTCTAAAATAAGAAATAAAGAGGGGTGATATTTTTTTAAAGTCATAGTCATTAGTGATTACACACTATTATAAATTATTATAAAATACATTGCAATTAACATAAGTGACTTCTTCAAAAAGTATTCTTTCGGACCTTCTAACACTTAGAGACAGAACGTTCCACAAACGAAAAAAACAAAACAAAACAGAAGAAATGAATACGAAGACAGGCTATGGAGACTGCAAAGCACTCAACCTCGTGTTGTATAATTTTCTTTCTATAACTGCTGTTAGTGGTTCGCCATGCACCATTCGTTAAAATACAAGCTTGAGAAATGCCATCACTTACTGCATAATCCTGGGTCGATGTACACGTCATCAATGGCAATATCTGAGTATCCAGTTTGGCCTATTTTCCCTTGTATCGTGAGCTGAAAACCAATAGTGCAGAAAATATGATGTGATTTGCTAAATCCGAGATTTCGCACCATATTAGTGTTATTGACTAACTCTCTTCTCTGCAGAGGCTTCTATAGTACATATTCGTTTCAAGGGCGCTTTCAAGATTAGGGGCGGGGGAGCTAGGGGGGTTGGGGGCTGGAAATATAAAGGGCGCTGGACGACGAACGACGAGAAGAGCGAGGAGCGCCGCCTTTCCCCCTCCCCTTGGAAGCCTCAGTGGAGGAGAGAGACTATTTGTAGGCGTATTGTAAAACAGAAAAAACCCCGATAGTTTCCATTCGGAATTAAACTGAGCATTGATCTGGTAGACCAGATAAAGACAAATGTGCATGTGCTTCTAACGGTTATGGATCATCCAAATCAACTGTTCAAGCAATTGTGCGTTATGTATGGGTTCGAAAATTGGGCCGGGGTGTGCCGCTGGGCTATAAAAACCCTTTCCCTGTACCAGACCACAAAACGCTAATTTTGCGACCGTGTTCTAGAGTAAATGTTAAAATAAGATACCCGTCCTGTTCCAGACTATTTTTAACGATTTTTTCTAACCCAAAAGGCTAAACTAGTAAGCAGCACTGCGAACGTGTAGTTGTAAAGCTTCTTTCCTACGCGTTTTGTTTCGTATGACTAAGTCGACTAACATAATCCTATTCCAGAGTATCAATTAGCGACCTTTGTGCCAACTTCTGGGAAACTGATACCCTGTTCCAGACCAAAAAATGCTTTTTGTTATACCCTGTTCCAGACCAAAATGCTTAAAAACCATACCCTGTCCAGCGGCACGTACCTATATGGCGTATATAAGGGAGTTACCCCCGGGGAGGGGGGGGGGGGGGGGGGGGGGGGCGTTCGAATCCTGCTCGGGAAGGATTTTTTCTTTCATTTCAGAGACGTGTGTCGAAAGCCAAACATATTTATTTACACCTTTCACTTTATTTGCAAGGCTTTCTTTGATTTCCTTTCACTTTTGTATTCGTTTTGCTATTACCATTGTTGTTATCGTTTTTGTCGTTGTCCTTGTTGTAATCGTTGTCGGAGTTGATATTGTTATACGCTGTTGTTTTTTCTTCTTTCGAAAACAGTGGATTTCAAGTGGAGCAAAGCATAATAAAGTCAACTCTCTCTAAGGCGGACACCCTCGGGAACAGCTCTAGCTGTCCGCCTTATAGAGAGGTGTCCGCCTTATATTAAAGAGAGTTTAGTTACAGAACAACAAGTGAAATTCGGCCAGGACCAGCCAGCCATCTATGTCCGCCTTAGAGAGGTGTCCGTCTTACAGTGGTGTCTGCTGTAAAGTTCCATGCAAAGACACCAGAAATTAATAACATAAAAAAACGAACATATAGTATTTCGGGTCAGTGAACAAAGAATGAGAGTAGACTAGTATATTACCCGATACCACAAGCCCAAAGGAACATCAATGTACCCAGTCCCCTTCTTCCATCCCATGTCTTGGTCTCCATTCTTGTAGAAAATAAGCCAATTATTCCCATTGGATAATTCCAGCTTAATTGTCAGGCTACCCATTGTTTTACCATACATGGTGTAGTAAAATTTGAGGCACTGTCCTCCACTTTTCGCTGCAATCCACGGGCTAACTAGGTCTGCTCTTTGACCACCCGAAGTTCCTGAAGATTCCACGTAAAGGTAATATCCTAAGAAAAAAAGATGCCTCGAATCATCACTAAGTGGCAACTACCATCGCCTATAAGTTCATCTTCTTCACTCCAAGGAGCAAAAGATACAATTACGGTACGATAATTTTTGCGACGTAAAAATATTCCTCCAATAGGCTCAAAGAAAATATCAAAATAATAGCTTGCTAGAGTAAAGCACCTAAAATTGAGAGATGAAGTTTATACCGAGTATAATAATCACACGAAACTCGCGCGCAATAAGTATCAAAATGAAACTCGCACCAAGTTTTAGACGAAACTCGCAACAAACATTAAATGAAACACATGAAATGCACACCAAGCATCATAAGAATTATACTGAATATTCTGGTCTCTTTGTGTAGTGTGACTAATATAACCGGGGCCACTTAGAGAATGAAACCAATCACATATTGCAGAGCAGGATAGATAATTTCAACTGAATTCCAAGTTGAAAACGTTGTATAATTGTCCTAAAAACTGATTGCGTCAAACAACTGAGGTTGGAATTTTTGTTTGCACTCTTCAAGGTGGGTTGGTTTTCGTTGTCTAAGTGGCCCCGGTTTTAGTAGTCGCACTGTAAGGTCGTGTTGTACTGGGATCAACCGTTGTAGGTTGGTTGGGTTGGTTGAGTTTTTTTCGTGTTCTATTGGGAAAAAAACGTTTTCGGTTGGTTTGGTTGATCAACTTTTCCAACCGGCATCAAACTAGGTTGAAACAGTTGCAACCATTTCAACTAAAAACGGTTGGAAAATTAAGTGTTCTATTGGGAAACCTCAACCGTTTCAACCTAAACCGGTTGAAACGACCTAAGTGTGCTGTTTTCAATTGTACATTTAAAAATGATAATAAAAACAAATCAGGTAATTATAAGTTACCTAGACCACTTGTGTGATCTCCATTGGGACCCGTGTCCACGGTTTGTGTGTAGCCGCGATGAAAATTCCAGTTAAGGACATCTACATTAGAATTCTTCCACATCCCAAGGCGGAAATTTTCAAAATCGACATCGTCGTTGTCTGTTGAGAAAATAAAATAATCAGGTAGCAAATTCCTAAGAAATCACGAGCTAAATATAGCTTGTTGTATGACAAGTTTGAGTGGCAAATTCTCGCCATTTCTTAGTTAATGGAAAAAGGAGGTAGCTACTAGAGGTATAACTGGAGTAGTAGATGCTTTGTAACAGTCCACGGAAGTTTTTTCTTTACAGGACCTTTTGAGGTCAACCGCTTAGATGGCCACAGATGATCTCAAATGTGAAGTCAGAAACATTTGTGAACAGGAAGACATCATGGTAGAATTGACAAGGAAGGAAGTGGCGGTTGGTCGGGCACATATTGAGAAAGGACATGATGAGTAATATCACGAAATAAGCTTCGTTCTGGACAACAAAAAAGGAAGCGGGGAAGGCCCAAAATCACTTGGAGAAGGACCGCGGCAAAGTAGGTGGCGTCAGTTAATCTGTCTTGGAGTGGAGCCCAAAAAGCGGCACAGGCTTGGTCCAACTGGAGAAGAATTGTGGAGGCGTTATGCGTTGTATGGCGTGAAAAGGACCAATGACGATGATGATGATGATGATGAGAGGGGAGTGAGGGGACCGCGAAAAGATGCGGCGAAGAAGGGAGAGAAGGGGCTTATGTCTTCGATGGGGGAGGCTTATTACAGGACTAAAATAAATGTGGCTTAATAGCTTTTGTGGTACATGAGAACATTTTATACTTACTCAGTTAAATTTGTTATCTGGCAAAAGCTAAATATATATTGGACCTTCATAACATGACCATATTTGTTTTATTTTATAAAGTTACAGGTGAAATTATTACTTACCAAGATGGCATCTCTTTAAGATACACGGCACCTGGTCGTATGCATTTTCTGGGCAAGTTTTCCCGCCATGACCGGGCGGTGGATTATCACATGTCCGGACTCGTTTTCTGACGCCATCATTGCATGTCTTACTGCAAGATTGCCACTCCGACCAGCGACCCCAGTGACCATTGATAGGGGCTATTGAAGAAAGCACACAATGCAATCATGTGGTGATTCACTTTCCAATACATACATGTAATATAGACTTTATTCATGTGGTGAATGTAGGGTTGCCATGCAACGTTTTGTTGTCAAGCCGTCATAACAATTCATCGACAGTACCCATTCGGGCTTTCGTTACTTGTAGTGGTGCCGCGCTGTATAGGAAAAAACAACTGTCTAAATGCACGGGCAGATGTCGAATTTTATTGCATTACCAAGGTAAGGAAATGTAATATAACAACTGCTTTAAAGCGTTTTTAAAGCGTTTTTAAAGCAGTTTTAAAAAAACTGCTTTAACGCGCAAAATGTAACTACTATTTTCCTTTAGGAAAGCAATTAGTATTTTCCAAGGAACATAAACTGCAATGAACTCAAAAAGATTCAGTTTTTTTTTGCAGTAAAAAAGTAGGTAAATTACAGTCGTCTAACACAATAAAATTCGCAATCTACGCGGGCATTTAGACAGTTGTTTTTCCAGTATAGCGCGGCACCGCTAAAGGTAACTAAAGCCCCCATTCATACACTTGGGCGGAGAGAGGTACAACAAGATGACGGTTACTAGGGCTCTAGCCATCGAGCGCCTTTGAAGAGCACATATCAAAACACGTACAGTATTTAAGTAGGATATTCGCGACTTTTTTGCATATTTAATGTGTGACTAACAATTACAACTGTTTCTATCTTATGCTATACATTTCTAAATCAGATGTCGCCGTATTGACTATGCTTGTTTGATCCTTTGATCATTTATATGTAATTTACACTCCATTAAGTTTACTTCTTGCCTTGGTTATACTTTGCTATGCATTATACTTTGGTTTACAAATTATCTTGTGCAAGCTGTAATTCTTGTTTATGCATACTTCTTAGGTTGTTATAAATTCAAACATTTTTTAAAAACTCGTTGTAACTGAATCGAAGATGATGTGAGCTACATCGAAACATGTTATACAAATTTATTAAAATACGTCGTCGTTTTCCTCAAACTCGCGACTATATAAATTACATGATCACGGGATTAGTTGTAATTTTTGAATTATCATATCATACAAGTGAGAGCTTGAAGTTTAGTTTGAATTTTGTTGAATTGCTGAGCGGTTAGTCGGGTTCATCTTCACCATATAAAAGTAGAACACGCCTACTTAGTGACCTGGGCCGGGTTGTTCAAAGGACGATTAAGCTAATCCAGGATTAGCTTGAATATTGATTTCAGTTTTGTAACTTTTCAATGAGATTTTCTGTTTATATTTTTTTGGAGAATTCTCAAACTGTACAAAACATTAACAGTGAAAATACTTTTATACAAGAGAAATTACAACCTCGATTAACTTTTAATCCCGGATTAGCGTTAATCGGCTTTCGAACAACCGGGCCCTGGACATATATAAAAACAAACTCCTACAACAATACAATACAATAACTTTATTCAGGTGTCAAAACTACTAGCTGGTCACAAGTGGCCTACTAATTGGGGACACTAACAAAAGCATTGGAAAAAAAAAAATCTTAAATATCTTATAAATGTATGAACTATTATTAATAAAATACAGTCTATCCCTAATTCTTAACTTATCATATCTAATATAATGCTAATTTATACATACCCGGACATATCGATTTGGGACACTTTTCCTTTTGAGTTTCCACTCCGTACGCATTTACGTTTCCGCCACACGATTTGATGTTCCCTGAATGGTAGCAGAACCTCTCACGGATGCGGTCGCAATTGTCATCACATGGTGTCCATCCAGTCCATGAGCTCCAGCCATACGATGTAGCTGAGGACAACAAAATATCAAAAAAGCGATGCGAAAGTATATCCAAAGTAATAAAGGACACAAGTGACTAACTAAGTCGGCAACTCCTCGCCCTTCTCCCACCTTCCAATAATTACATTTAAAATTAGGTCATAAGGGAACCGATCACCCTTTTTATGACGCCATACAATTTTCAGAGGCCAAATACTCACTCTTACAGTCGTATAAGGCGTTTACTTCCACAGCATCCCTCGTACTGAGTTTTCTACCCACAGAGAATTCCATATTCTCGTTCCCAATAGCTACAATGGTTGGTTTGCCGTTCTTCGTAAACGCCTTTCGATCATAGTGCATGATTGATTGATAGTCGTAAGACACGCCCAAATCATCGATCGTCTTCCAGCTGTATTTGTCAAACTGGTCTGAATAACCTAACAAAGAACAAAGTAAAAAATGTTATCAGTTATAACTAGCGAATCTTTTTTGACATTTCCATACAAAATGGATGGGCACAAAATGGATGGGCATGTTCGTTTAACTACTAAAGTGGCTGAGATAATGGATTTTAGGTGTGTACTAGCCATGGACATTAGGCTTTACTCTCACAGTACAGATGTACCTCTCTTCAACCAGAAGTACAAATAAGTACCGGTAAACTGTTAAGGCAACATGAAAAGTGCTGGAAGGTACCTGTGATGGACTACCATCTCGTTTAGGTGGAGAAGCAATATTCAGGGACACCAAACGAGGAAATTTAAGCAAAAGACTTGGAATGTTGTTTTTCTTTTTGTGCATATCGTTTAGGGCCTTTTGGTGATATTTGTGTAAACTAACATAGTTTGATCAGTTTGGATTATTTAGGTGAATATTAAAGTGGAATAATTGTCAAATAGATAAATCTTATAACCAAATTTACGAGTTGCTATTAGCTTTCAGAAAGTCTTCGCTGGCCTTTTTTTTTATTACTATAAGTGACATTTTTATATCTCCGAAAACAACAAACATTTATTTCCCATATTACGAAAGTTCGAGGTGACATTTCGCTAAAGAAAACTCCTGTTTTTCATCAAACCTTAACTGCAACCGAATATCTAGATCAGTTCTAGGCCTTTCGAACGTAACATAAATTCCATTGAAGGGATCCGTTGAGTGCCCTTGAATACTCCAAATCTGTTCATGACATGGCATGGCGTGGGCCACTTCAGCCCGAGTATCGACTCCTTACCTTCTATAGCGAAGCTTAATTAAGTGAAATGATCTGAAATGTTTCTTACCATTGAGAATGTTCTCCCAATATATCTTTACATAGTTATCTCTGTCCCCACGTGCTTGTTCGTGAAAGAACCCTAGCGCGGTAGCAAACACGAGTTAAAAAAAATCAGGATAATTATAAAGATTTAGTGCAGTGTACGTTGATAACTATCCCTGGTGAAAATCTTTCAAGGATCTTCAAGGATCCTTTAAGATCTTCACAAGGATCTTTGAGGATCCTATTAAGGATCTTTACAAAGATCCTTAAGGATCTTGCCAAGGATCTTCAAGGATCTTCAAGGATCTTTGAGGATCTTCAAGGATCCTGTTAAGATCTGCGAAGATCTTGTTAAGATCTTCAAGGATCTTCCCAAGGATCTTTTAGGATATTATCAAGATCTTCAATGATCTTGCCAACATCTTTAAGGTCCTTATTAAGGATCTTCAAGGATCTTACAAATATCTTCTGTTGGCACTCTCCAACAGTTTAGCAAGCAATAAAGGTACCGTTCTCTAAGGAAAAAAAAACTTACAACCACAAGCCAAACTGACGAATTATATAGTATCTGTCCACGGGGGTTGCATGGGGACTTCCAAGTACGGGGGTGATCGTCATATACCTTTTAGGCGTTAACATCCGTAGATTGGTGCTGCCTAGGGTATATTAACCTATTCCGCCTGGGCTTTTTTCTCGTTTGTGAGCCTGGGGCGGCGCAGAAAGTGCCCCCACCCGCCATGTATCCCCATGTATCACGCTATTTATATGGTGTGTAAAGAATCCGAAAATCGGTTTATTTTAGTGACAGTCCCGTGTCAATCTCAGTTGACGACTTGGGCCCTCAATCGAGGATTTCAAAATCTCCAAATTTGATTTTAAAAAATCGATACAAAAAAAAAAAGGATGCGAAAACGATAATGATTTTGGATCAAGCCCTGCGTCAGATAAACAAAAAATACACGAGGACTTCGGTAAAACGATCTGTCAAAACTTGGAAACATCAAGTCACGTGATCAAACAATTGTGAAACCAATATGTTCAAATATAACTTTGAGGAAAAGCCACAAAGTTTGCCCACAATTGCTTGAATGCTCTTTAGGTACGATAAATTTGAAATCAGCGCGGACACTATCTGTCCCCAGCCAGAATAGGGTTAAAAATCTAAAATGACACCGTTAGAGCTCTTCCGGTTCCATTTAGGGTATTGAACCGGAACTATTTGTCAGGAAATAAATTGGCTTGTACCTCTTAGGTGTGAAAATGAATTAGCGTCCATATAACAATATTCTGGTAGCTTTTAGGTGTTCCTTTCACAATGTCATACGATCGTCCCCATCACATTTATATCAGGAGTCCCCCCATCCTCGCAGGACAGGAGCATATCAACCCGGAGCCTCTATCTATGATGATTAAGGACAACAGCGTAGTTACACCTTCGGCTATTTTTAGAAACAAAGCAGAACAGCAAAAGTCATTGTATTGTATTGTACTGTATTGTATGTTTTGTATTGTTTTGTATTGTATTGTATTGTATTGCATTGTATTATAGCAGGAACAATCTCATTGGTTAAACGTGGGGCGTGGCTGATGACATCATATTTTCGCGGCAAAAGTAATTCTAAAAATAGCTCAAGGTGTAACTTCGCCGAGGCATAGGCCCAATAAGGGAGATGGAGGCTCCGGGGTAATATGCTCCTGTCCAAGGAGTATTCGTGAAACTACAGCTAATTAAACCGAGGAGGGAAATGCAGTACATTACAAATAAATCCCCTGCTATTCAGTCGTTCAAATCATAGTTAATTGAGGGAAATGGTTATGAAGCCCGGCAAACTTCAAAGGAGCAAACAAAGACGCAAGATTTATGTTGGAAGGTCCACGACCCTGCACAATCTTTTGTTTTGCGCTCATACACTATGCATGAATTACGTAATCGAAACGTTTCTATTGGTTAGTTGCTTGAACACACGTAAACACCTATTGTATTTTGTCAGGTTTGTGCGGGGTCAAGGCCAAAAAAAGCGAACAAAAACATATAACAAAGACTTTTGTCGGGCTTCATAACCATTCCTTTTATTAACTATGTTCAAATTAATCTTTAAAATAGTTTGTCTGCAGATGCGCAACATGTCCCATAGCACCATCGATGAGCAAAATGTCTTACCTATCGCATGCATCAACTCGTGAAGGATTGTCCCCGCATTGTTACAACCGTCTCCGATAGAAACTGTCTGTCGGCCGCGCTCAGCGTATCTCTTTCCAACCCTGGATGAACATCTAGCAGACGATGAAGAAGAGTGAAATACGGTATTTTAAAATTGATTGATTGATGATTGATTGATTGGTTGGTTGATTGACTTGATGTTTCTATTATCAGTTCATAGTAAATATTTACCCAGGGCCTGGTTGTTCAAAGGATAGATAACGCTTAGGCTCGATTACCAGCCGCTGTTCGGGAAAATGAGCCCGCGCCCACCGGATAAAAACACTATCCAACGGATAGCGTAGTTTGTTTTGTTAATACTAATCCACTGGATAGTGATTTATCCGGTGGGTAGCGTTATTCATCACCCTTTGAACAACCGGGCCCAGGAGTATTAGTACAGTTTGTCTAGTGTGATCGTTCGTGTGAATGTAGTCCTGAAAATGACTGTTTTTGTTGGTGACTGACGTTTCGACAACCCGAGTCAGGTAAATAGTGTTTGTCCAACTTATTTGTGTTTGTTTGTTTGTTTGTGTTCACAAGTTCAAAACTCCATGCGGTCCTGAGAAAATATTGAAAACAATGTCTTTATATATTGTGACTTACCCATCGCTGTTTCCAAACTCGATGTAGTTTTTGTGATAAGCGCTGTGGTAGCTTACAAATCGTACGCACGTCTTGCTGTGAATCTCATTAATCGCTTTTTGGACATTTCCAGTTATATGACCTAAATGGAAAACAATCAACAAAATAGTCAAGACGCCAAAGCCATGTGTTAGTTATACTGTCATAAAACACAACGAGGAATTGAGAACTCTGACAGTAGAAATTTAGAAAAAAACGCCTGCGAATCGTGGTGTTTTCTCGAATATTCTCAATTATTATTCAACAAATCGTAACACTGTCCAATATGGTCATGATGCCACTCAATATCTGTCGGCCGTACTCAGCAGATATCCTGCGATATATGTAATTTCGTATGCGCGCGGTAAAATGTTCAAGTCAGTTGTTGAAATAAAGGTGGAAGAGTATTATTAAATTGTGATATCAATTTGTTGAATAATAAAACAATTATCCTCCTCAATCTTGCGAAATATCGCCTGATTTTAGCCAACTCGGCATACGGCGGCCTTCGGCCTCGTCGGCTAAGTATCAGAAGATATTCCGCGCGATTTCGAAGGATAATTGTTAAATAACCGGAGAATTTCGCGCCAAAAACACGATGGCTGCACCACGTGCGTCCACCTTCTCTTGTAAATTTGATACTCGTTCTCTATTTATTCTGAAGTCATGGAAAAATCCGCAAGAAATATATGATGGTGTATCCAAGATGATCGCTGTTCGGGAAAACATGACGTAATTTCCACGTCATATTACGTCTACATCCCATGTTGCGTAACTCAAAGGAAACATTACTGGACATCCCCCACTTACCCGGTCGGAAAAGACTAAAAAAAATGTTATGACTCAGCAGTCTACATTATATAATACATACTCATCCAAGAGGGAATCCGGTACGGTACAATGCGACTAGTCCACAGCCTCTTACGATATCTTATGGCATTTCTCGAGTTGCCTCGTACATAATCCTCCAATTCAGGATCCAACTCAATGTCGCCTTGATAAAACTGTGATATATTTGCTAGCAAAGGAAACAAATTAAGCAAGGATTATTTTGCTAGCTTCAAATTGTCACATTCACGCTTACAATTGTCGCATAGTATAGCCTGGTTTTCACTAGCGACGCAAGCACAAGCGCAAGCATAAGCGCAAGCACAAGAGCCCTCATTTCGCCGTGAAAACGGGCTTGACGCAAGCATAAGCACAAGCGCAAGCACAAGGATCAAAATATTTTGATCCTTATGCTCGCGCTTATGCTTGCGTCGCACGTGAAAACGGAACAAAACACAAGCACAAGGAAAAAGCAGTGATTTTGATATGATTTTGAAGGCATTTTTGAGCTAAACAAAGATAGTTCAGAAAATCTCCGAAAGTCATTTGTGAGTTATTGTTCTTATTCTGCTTGCCTTGATTCTACGAATCTTGCTGGTAAAAAGGTCGTTGCTGTTAAAATTGTTCGTTTCGTTTTCAAGAGAAAATAACATTATTCGAGCTTTCAGTCAATGAATAGATTCAAATAGATTCATGTTTTCCGTCAGTCAAATGCACAAAAACATGGTTTTAACAATGATCAAATCTTGCCGGTGAATATTTCGTTTTTGCGCTGGTGCTTGTGCTTTCGTTCGTTTTCACTTGCACATAATTATTGTGCTTGCGCTTATGCTTGCGCTTGTGCTTGCGTCGCTAGTGAAAACCAGGCTTATGTTTCGTTGGAGCCACGCCCACAAAACGAGATTCTGGTACCTTTTAGGGGTTCTTTTCAAAATTTCTGACGATCACCCCGACACCTTTTATATGGGAGTCCCCCAACGGGGTTTCTTTATAAGGCCTGGTGTGGTAGTTCGTTTGATGAAACGCGGCGGCCTGAACTGAAAGGATCTTGAACGAACGTTAAAATTACAATTGGGAATGGGGAGAGACTTACGGATCGAAATTGGTGCAGAACCTGGAACTGGTATCGAAAGAAGCGCCGTTAAGTTTGGAAATTTTGGCTAACGTTCCTTTTCATTCTAGAAATATTCCGGTCGATAACACCAAAATAGTCTTCCTACTGAAATTTTAAATGGTAACTGACAACCAGTAGAACCCCCGTTGACGTCGTTTTGGCCCAACGAAAAGGTCTGACTTCATTCTAGTTAAACCATAGTTAATAGAGGGAAATGGTTATGGAGTCCGGCAAAGTTCTTTGTTATATGTTTTTGTTCGCTATTTTGGGGGTTGACCGTGCACAAAACCAGACAAAATACAACAGGTGGTTACGTGTGTTCAAGCAACTAACCAATAGAAACGTTGCGATTACGTAATTCATGCATAGTGTATGAGCTCTAAACAAAAGATGTGCACGGTCATGGACCTTCCAACATAAATCTTGGCCTCTTTGTTTGCTCCTTTGAAGTTTGCCTGGCTTCATAACCATTTCCCTCAATTAACTATGTGTAGCTCTTTTAAGTATTTTCTTATCCTAACTTATCTAATTTTCTTGTATATTTTTATTATTATTGTTAAGGGCCTCTAGTGATATCAGTTTTTTACCTTGTAAATACTGAAAGAGAAACCCTGGTTAAATAAAGGTATCTATCTATCTATGACACAGCCAATCAGCGACCGCGTCGAAATGCTTGCGCAGCCATTCAAAAGGATAAATCTTAAGAAGAGAACTTTTGAACATTTAACTTTGATTTTTGAGTTTATGTTTTACCACTATCGCATGTCAAAGTGGGGAGTGTCATAATCACGTGCAAATGACAATTAACATTGTTTTCGTTTATTTTCCTTATATGGATAGTCACGTGGTTAAACCCACCACTGGTAAAAAGAAAATTAATTCCAGACAGCTTCTTCTTTACCTCTGTTTGCTTCTTGAATCCCATGAAAAGCATTTGTAGTCGTCCTGTTCTCAGCTGTTCCGTTTTCAGCCGTTTGTCTTTTCCTTCTGAGGTGAGCCATGTTCACTGCTAAGATGCGCCCATGGACGGTGTCATACTCTGAAATCAATGTTGCCGAAGTTGTTAAGTTTTACTGTTCCACATTTTGTATGTTTGAATGGTTGTCTATATGTCGTTGTTATGTAGGGCGTTCACAACAGTCTTTATCATGTTTATAGACACTCGAAAACAGTTGTTAGGTCTGGTCATTTGTATAAGAATATAAACCAGCCTTTCATGGTTTTTAAGTTGTTGTTAAGTTGTTGAAGTTGTTAAGTTGTTGTTAAGAAGTTGTTAAGTTTTACTGTTCCACATTTTGTATGTTACACAATGTTTGAATGGTTGTCTATATGTCGTTGTTATGTCGTTCACAACAGTCTTAATAGACAGTCGAAAACAGTTAGACTACAGTTGTTAGGCCTGGTCATTTGCATTAGAATATAAAACAGCCTTTCATGGATAATGACAATATTCAGTGGAAACATGCCTTGGTCTAATATGCGAATCCGTGAATTTGATTGGCTGTACAATCGTTGACACCTACTCGCCGATAGCGATAGTCAACGCTCTCGCGCGTGCACGTTGTCATATTCACGCTCTTAAAAAAGCAGTATCCCAATTCAATTATGTGTGAGAATGTTGCATTGAATATATCTTTAGCATGATAGAACGAAAAAAGATTTGTTTTCAATGAGCGATAGTCAACGTTAAAATTAATAAAAAACTATATTTTATTGTGTAGTGTTGAATGAAGGCGTGAATTACCTTTGTTAGCTATTTCCTCCATTTCTGAAATAACATTGTATGCTTTCTTCTGCCTCTCTGAAAACAAAATATCGCCTGAACTCAAAACATGGTTTACCCGTGTGAAATAATCCATATCATTCCATGAAGTTCCAAATACATAGATTTCCATGGAAATACACGTAATTATATGGGAGCTTCATAGAGTTTCGTGTGAGCTACATTGGACTTCAATGGGGTTACATGGAATCTTCATGGTGTTCCATGGAAACTAAACGGACTTCCATGGATATCCATGGCATATTTAATGAGTTTTAAATAACGTGACAAAAATAAGTTGTCCCTGCGTCAAAGCTTCCAGAACTTTTTGCAAAGTTTTAGGATCTGTACGCAATGATGCTACTAGATATGTCTGCTCTCTTAGTTTGGCAGGACAGCTATGACGGATTTCCGGTTTATCAGGTCTAGCTCCTGGATTTGTACATGTCCAGCAGTTCAGTGACGCTGGTCTAGTTTCCGGGGTAAGACTATACCAAGACATGCATTAAACTATTAAACTGAATACTAAATATATTCGACTTTCAGCCCAAGAGATACATCTCTTCCTTTGTCTTAGCTTTTTTTTAGCTTGTAGACGGAGCGGTGGAAAACTGATTATAGGATCACCGCGACCCGGTCCTTCCTTGATGTTGAAAGAAGATGCCATAACATGGACTGCAGCGTTGTTTCTCTCCGGAAATCACGAAAGGAGTACGGGGTGAAAAATAGGAATAAAAAGCCGTGGCAAATCAGTATGGCCTCTCTTCCGAGAGCTTAGCGTTGCGTGACAGAGAGAGGGGGTCCGTAATATGCCACTTTTGACAAAACAACAGCCCAACTTCGAAAATCAAAATTGTCAATAAAAAATAACGGATAGTGATCTGCTATCTTTCTCAACTCTAACGGACTTGACTTTTAATTTCTCAAATTAAATTTACATCTAACTTCACGTGGTTTTCCTGCAGTGCATATCGATAACTTCTATAGCTACATGAGGCTATTTTACCCCGTGTGAAAGGTTATTTAGGTTAAGAAATCTACGGAACTGTACCAACTGCAGAATACTTTCTTATCGACTGAGTTGATACAATCACATGGAGGAAACTCATTTATGGACTGTCTTATAGCAGCAAACAAAAACAAAAATCATTGAAACTCTTTTCGCGGTTGCGTGTAATTCTAATACTAGCATTACACGCAACCGCGAATCTAAATAATTTAGATACCGTAACTTACTCGCATCTCCAGCCGAAGCAATATTCCTTTCATTGACAGGCTTTGTGTAACAGAGAAGAACGTGTAGATCAAATACCAAAATGAAACAAATTGCATGTGTCAGATACGTCGCCATGATTTGGCAAAATCAAAACGAGAATCCCTGCTTGCAGCTACGTGATTTTCTGCTCTCTGTGAATTAAGTTCTCGTATTTCAGTATCGTCATTGGTACACTCAACTGCCGGGGGCAGGAGGGGGGGAACTCCCGTATCAAGTGACGGGGATGTTTGTCGGAAATTTGAGGCGTGGCTCAAGCCTTTCTTGACCTCTAAAAGATAAGTATGACGGTGTTTTTTTCATTATTCCATTGTGTGCAACCCTAAAAAGATACCTTGATGGCTAAAAATATCGTCGTTCCGTCCTGAACATCCTAAGGGGAACTGCTCACATGGTGTTTACATCGGAAACATTCACTGATGGCCGAGTTGAATTAAAAGTCCATAAAAGACATGAGTCTTAAATTTAACAGAGAAAAAGTACAAATGTTGTTATTTTGACGATGTTTACCTCGAATCGGTCAGCTAAAAGTACTTCATGCGGCAAACAGTTGAGGGAATTGTGTCAACAAACGGGAATGCCTCATTTTGTTTGGCTGTCAACAGCCTTCTTGTTTAGAGTAATCTGAGCCTCCAGGCTCATCAACACGTTGATCATTTCAGTTTGAACGTCAAACGTGTTAACTTGATTTTTTTTAATTTATATGTAGTATGCACTATGTTCTACTTGCGAAATAAATATTGTTGTTGGTTGTTGTTTTTGTTGTAGGGATTGGATTTCATAGTTGACCTGCTGTCGTCACGGTGACTGAAATATAAATATAGCAAATAATCGATAATTCGAAAAGTCTATAGCCAAGGGCCTCCACAGACTAGAGAGATAGTTGTCGACAACTATTTAGTTTTCGATAATAAAAAGTTGTCGACAACAAAAAAGCCAGTGTGTGAAGCTAGTTATTGATAAATAAGGGCCTTAGTTATCGATAACAAGCTTCGCACACTGGCTTTTTTGTTGTCGACAACTTTTTATGATCGACAACTAAATAGTTGTCGACAACTATCTCTCTAGTCTGTGGAGGCCCTACGAAGTAGTGGTGATTCGGATAGCAGGACGAGTGGTTACTATTTATTCATCGTGACTCACGAAACGGACGAATATGCAATACATAAGTTAATTTTAATTACAAAAACTGTGGCCTATCGAATAGTCATCGATCTCATCGGCAATAATCAATGACTAATCAACTTATCACTCATTGATGACATTGAATATCAAAGGGGAATCTGCTCGCATGGTATTGGTGTCATTGATGTAATCGATTTCAGTTACGTCTGGGACATGACCCCGGGGGGACTCCCACATAAAAGTGACGGAGGTGATCGCTGGAAAGTTTGAAAAGAACCCCTAAAAGGTACCAAAATCTCGTTTTGTGGGTGTGGCTCGAATTTATTTTCACCCCTAAGAGGTACCCAATTTTAAGACAAAACTAGTCCCTGTTATATATTTTTTCCAGCTTAATACCATAAAAGGTATCGGAATAACTCTAACGGCAGTCATTTTAGATTTTAACACCCTAAGCGGTACCAAACCACGAATTTTAACCCCTTAAAGGTACTGCGATCACCCCCGTCACCTTTATATGGGAGTCCCCCCCTGGGACATGACATGATATCATGATCACGCGTCACATGCGATATACTGTATGCACAAAACGAGTTAGCATAAGCGCGCCCAGTCATTTGTTTGCTAGAATCTGACCGCTGCTGGTGCACTCTGTTCCTCGAGACGAATCATGGAAACTTTACCTTCCCTCCTGGTTGCTGTGCTGGCTCTGTGTATTATGCCATGTGGTAAGTTAATTTCGTAATGTTGAGATTTACCAAATGATAATACCGTCTCTGACATTGATATATATGGTATCAAAAGTTTGCTCCGGTCGAGCGTGCATCGTCAAGTAGTCCTTGTCAGTACTTGGCAAATAGCAGCTATTTTATTGGTATATTCGTCCTGTTAGCACTGGGCCTTTAAAAATGATATAAATAATTATTCTCATTTCTCGAGACAGAGTAATATAATTGTGTTTTAGATAGGAAAAATTCGCATGTTTTTTTTAGTACAATTGGATTTTCCTGTTTCGTTAAATGGATCAAATATTCGGTTTACGATCAAACCAGCGTAGAGAGTTTTCAAACAAAGTAGTTTTTTTTACTCCATTACTGTCTTTCCCGGGTTCGCACTTCTATCAAAGTGATTTTTCAACACCCTCAATTTCTATAAAAAAAGAAAAAATTAAACCACAAGCGATAGTTCTAAAATTTGTTTTGCAATTGTGGAGTCGCACTTTGTAAAACAATCATTTTAGCAGTGTTAAATTACGTAAAGAAGAAGAGAAGTGAATACGAGAAGAACGAATTAAGGCTAGCATGAAAGAGCAACAAGCTCCCTGATCATCTCCCTGATCAAATCATGAATAACTGAATTCTTAAAATTTCATGCGACCTCCTATCTCATTCTCACTAATTTCCGCGCGTACTTAATTTTGCGAAATCGACAGTCTATCCGTATATCGCGAGGCTCTTTTGGTTTGTTCTTCGGGCACAAAAAGCGCCGGGGGAGTTAGTATGTAAATGATTGGGTGGGAATGTGCCACTGGGACTCTGGAACCTTACCCTATACCAGACCATGTTCAGTTGCATTTTGCAACCCTGTTATAGACTCCCTACCCTATTCGGGTCATATCCCAGAGCCCTTGAGCACTAGCTTATGAATCGGCTCCTCGGTGGGGGAAAGGACGAGCGAATCGAGCAGGACACGTAGTTATAACAAAGTTGAATGCGCCCCGGTGCTAAATCGAATCATCGCGAGCAGAAAAATATATTGTTGTTCTATGAGAAAAACGTGAACGTGTTGAGACCCGCAGATCAGATCAAAAGAAAATCTGCTCTGTTCTGCGCAGTCATTTCCGTAATGAAATTCTAGATCGTATTCTAATGTCTTTCTGCTGTCACTGTTGACTGATTTTGTCTAATTTTAGTTCACATTTCAAGATACATTTCAGGGCCCCTTTTTAATAAACAGACGCCTCCGAAGACAACCTGAGGTGCTCGCCTCGCGCCGCTGTGTGCTCACTTCGCGCATAATTCGTTCTTAGAGATTCCTTCTTTTAGAGATTTCTCCTTTTAGAGATTCCATCTTTCAGAGGAATCCCATTTCCCGTTCCCCGTTCCCCGTTCCCCATTCCCATTTCCCTATTCACCGTTCTCTGCTTTAGAGCTATTGTAGCCATACTACAGGCTACTCGGACGACTGAAGTAGTGTAGTGTTTTTATTTGCGCTCTCGGATGTACTCCGGCCACACTTAACTTTTTCTTATTTTATCTTACTTGACAGTTTCTTCTCTTGAATGCTACGATTGTGCGTACGGGCCTGGATTACCTGGAGCAACGGTGTGTGACGGCGACAATGTTACAATAATTACTTGCCCCATGTACTTTGATAGGTGTATGACAATAAAGTTTGAAATGGAAATTGTGCCTGGAGCCATTGAGATGAAGAAATGTAGCAACAGCTTGGCGTGTAACCCACAATCCAAGTACTACAGTAAGTACAAGAATACTATCCCTTTAAGCTTTTTTTTTAAGACGATGGATACCTCACCGATATCAGTCTTAGTCATTGCTAAACATGTTATAGTTGGTGCTAACGGGGAGAAGCGTAGCCGTAGCCTTGGTCAATAAAATAAGTGTAGCTTCTACTAGTTTTTCAGCACAATGCAGTCGAACCTCCACCATTGGAAACCTCTCTACAACGATATGATTACATCTCTACAACGGCCACCTCTCTATAATTGACCATATGCATGCACCTCTCTACAACGATCACCTCTCTACAACGACTACCTCTCTATAATCACCACCTCTCTCGAACAACCACCTTTCTACAACGACCACCTCTCTACAACGATTACCTCTCTATAACAAACCACCTCTCTACAACGACCACCTCTCATAAGAGCCACCTCTTTAAAACCAGGGTGGCCGTTGTACAGTAGACGGGTGTATTGACTTTTTTTTTTCAACTTATAGCGTGCACATTGTTGAAAGATTCGGTCACCAGCTGTACGATTGACTGTTGCCAAGGTGACCTGTGTAATGTGGACGATCCGGCTGCAACGTCAACACCAGTTGCGGGTCCAACGTCCACGCGAATTTCGGGTCCAACTCCAACGTCCACGCCAATTGCGGGTCAGAGTTCGACCGTTAAGCCAAATTCCACTATATTGGAACCAGCAAGCCAGTAGTCCTGAGATAGGTTGCAAGGTTTAGCGCCGTTTTGTCGGCTTTAGTTCTAACTTTGTTTGCTCGATTTAATCAGTTTTTTTTTTAAAGAAATCTACATCTACTTGAAGAGCTTACAATGTAGACTTTCCATTTGCTAGTAGCTTATATTTTGAACTTGTGATCATTTGATTGAACTGAGCAATAAATGAGTCATTTTTAAAAACCCGATTGCTTTCCTACCTGTTTTTTTTGTTGTTGCTTTTTTTTTGGGGGGGGGGGGGGGGGGGGGGTGGGGTGGACGGGAAGAGAGCAGGGGAAGAGGAGGAATCAGGAAAGTCATAATTCCAGTTACGTCATGCTTCGATACGTCGTATAATTAATTTTGAAGCGGCCGAGAATTATAAAGAACATTCAATTACCATCGAGCGAAGTTTACTTACTGATGGACTCCCACGCAGACATTATATTTTGGAATTGTTGGACAAACAGTTCACACGGGGGAAATAAAAGTAGCCTACATGTAGGTAGACTGCAGAAAATCCACGTTAAGGTAAATGTAGAAGTCCGATAGAGATTTAAAAAAAAACAACAACTGAAAGCCAGTGAAAACCCCGCTACTTTTTATTTTTATGATTTTATGATTTTGATTTTCGAAGTTGGGCTGTAGTTTTATCAAAAGTGACGTGGCATGTTACGGCTAGACTGCTTTGCCAGGGCTTTTCGTTCCACTTTTTCGCCCCCTGCTCCTCCTTTCGTGATTTTGAGAGAGAAACAGACTGCAAGCAGTAATAATTATATATTGATGGAAACATCCCTTTCCATAACACTGTGGATCCATGTCCTAACTTTACAGAGTCGAAATTCTCACATGGACAAAACCCATTTCTGTGTTGAGAAGAAACAATGATAAACTTCCCCAAATTTCAAGAGTCGGAAAGAGTTTTTAAATGATACTTACTCGTACCTCCAGCCGAAGCAATATTCCATTCATTGATAGGCTTTGTGTAACACAAAAGAAAGTGTAGACCAAAGACCAAAATGAACCAAACTCCAGATGTCGCCATGATTTGGCAAAAAGACGAGTCGAGACTCGCTGCTACGAAATTAATGCACTCTCAGTGAATAATTCTCGTACTTCATGGGAATCGTCTTTGCGGCACGTCTGGTTCACAGGGGACATATGTATACACTCTATTGTCTTAATGACAGCTGCTAAAAATCTGCTTACATCGTAAACATTCCAAAGACACGACAAATTCAAGTGTTTCTCGCGCGGATTGGTCAGTTAAAAGTATTGCGGATCATAGAAGTCCGATAAACAGTTTTTATTAACAGAATATCCAGGATTATCCTGAAGCTGATGTGCTGCTGAATAAACCAGCTAACGAGAATGTATTATTTTGTTTGTATTCCTTGGCTGACAGCAGCCCATTTGTTTGCTTTGGCTGCCAAATAAACAATTTTATGACAGTGCTTTTCAAAATTACATGAAAATGAATTTCAAACATTTACCAGAGGTTGGCTTAAAAGTCCATTAACCATCAGCCCACTCACCCGGATGTAACCAGCGATGTCATATACTCAGAATAACTCTTCCGTTCTGACATGAAAGGGAACTTGGCTTTTCTAAGGTTAAACTTGTAAGCAACTGCACAGGTACTTACGAACTTCCGCGACGTAAACGCAATCTCAAGGAATGGAAAAGTCCCCCCACCCCTCCTGGGAGAACTTCCATATACTAGTGACGCGAATGAGGGTGTTGAAATCTAAAATGACCGCTCTTAGAGCACATGCTCATGCATGTACATTTAGGTTATTAAGCGGGACAATGTAGTATAGGAGGTAGTTTTGTCTTCGAATTGGTAACTGTTAGTGGTGAAAATGAATTTGAGCCACGTTCTAAAAGAAACAAAAAAGGTTTTGTTGATGGGCTCCTGTTTATATGAGTATTATCTATCGGAGATTTTTTAATTAGTATATGGTGCATTCTTAGTTTTAATATTATTGTGGGTTTTGACAACTCTGCAAAGAGGTTTTTGTTTACGAAGCTAACAATAATAAAACAAGCCTTTATTTATTGAGTGTAGCACGTAATAGCGTAAGAACACTAAAAAACCTGTGGCCCTCCAACTAAATAATATGTCGGCTAAAAAGATAAAATAGATAATACAAATTTAACATACATGATTACATATATACTACTGACTAAAAATGCTACTACGATGTAGAAACTGCGGATGAAATGAATATTAAATCTAAAAATGAGCTAACAATCTTTGTTCCAATCTTTGTTCCTTTTAGCAGCGAACGATGGCAGCTACGTTGAAAACAATCTCAAAACAATCCTTATTTAAAAGAAATAAGCTACAGCAGAAATTTAAATATTCCTGTTATCATTTTAGCTTTTTATTACATGTCACAATGTCACTAGGGAAATATTCGCTTCACTTCCGTCACTGTCGCAGTTTCACAAGAAAGTTTTAATTTACATGCATATGTATGGATAAGGTTTTACTTTACGTTTGTACGTATTATTTTTTATTTTTTTCATTTTTTACTTACTTCCGTCACTGTTGCAGTGTCACGGTAAAGTTTCCACGTTCTAAAACTACTGAAAATTTGGATGACAAGTTGTTACGATGATTGTATACGTAGTTGGTTAACTGGTTACTCTCCCCAGGGTGGTACACAGGTATAATAGTGACGGGGAGGCTCGGGTTTCGGGTTTGAAATTTGCAACCTGAGGACTTTTTATGAGTTAGAAATATTGCGACGATTTTGGTAAGGACTCTTTCTGGGGTTGAAAAAAAAAAAGCGTAACCCATGTTCTCATTTTAATGCAGAGAAAAAGAGGACTTTTTTATTTATTTATTTATTTATTATGATTTTTTTTTTTGGGGGGGGGGGGGGGGGTTACGTTCTAGGTTGTTGGTTTCAGCCTAATATGACTTTTTGGGGGTCTAACAATTTGGCCTCATTCGAGCCTCCCCGTCACTATTATACCTGAGTACCCCCTCCCCCTGGGGTACTCTCACTATCAGTGAATAATTATCGTATTTCATGGGAATTGTCTTTGCGGCACGGCTGGTTCACAGGATATATCTGTCTTAAAAGTCTGACAGCTGTTATAGTGGATATGTAAACTAATATTAATGTACAATCCGTGTATGCACATTCTCTTCTGCTGAAGTTGAAGAACTTGCACAGCGTCTGTAGCTTCAACGAATTCAGACTCCTCGGTATCCGCCCTCTTGTTCAGTACTGGCTGGCTACCATAAGACGTACCATAAAATATCAAATACCACCCCGAATATAATTTTTTTTTCTAAATATCTTGAATTTTTCTAGATATGCGAGAAACTTCTAAATATCTCAAAAAATGTCCGGATATTTGTGTTTAGGCCTATCCGGGAGGATGGCGGACAAGAGAGTATCGAGAAACAGAGGAAAAACGTGGAGCGTGCGAAGACGCTGAAAACAATTATTATAGAACTCTTGCTGAATACCAAAGCGGTAGCGGCCACGAAAAAGAATAGGGATGCCACCTCTCATGACTCAACCCATTCACGGGAGGAAACTCAAGGCGGAAAGCAATTTTTAAATCCACAATCCTTAAAAGGATTGTGGAGTCTAGTTTAAGCGTGAAAGCTTATGGCGTCATAGTACAGGATTTTTGTCCACTGGCCATAAATATATATTATTCGATTTTCTAATGGATTTCGTCTTAAAATAATTAGCTGGACGTCTCGTTCCTGTTTTCTATCGACTTGGGTAGCTGGGGACTCTTGAATTTCTTCCAGGCTCTCATATTGTTGACAAAGCAAGCGAAAAGTTGAGTTTTCCACACAATATGGGAGCTTGGAAAGAGTTACTCGCTAACTCGCAAACTATTATCTGATGGAAATCAAGCTAGAGCTAATTAACATAACCCAGTGGCTGACTATTAGCAAACTAGCAATCTGATTGGCTACACAGGCACCTACTATCGATCGATGGAAGGCATGCAGAGTGGCCAAATAGTAATAAACATGTACAAACCCTCAATAGTGTCAGTTTTATCTATGATCTATGTTTAATAGATCAGCCACTGGGTTATGCTAAAACAATCACTCTCGGTTTCTACCGACTATGATATCAGCCGATATAAATATCGAGCTCGCAGTCTGATTGTTCAATAGAGAGCCAATCAGATGTAGAGATTACTAGATACCGCAGAGAAAATTAGTTCAATCATCCGGCTCAGATAAATAAGAAGGAAATAAAAGCACAAAATTAACTCAGTTTAGTGGTTTATTTTTATTTTTATTTTTTCCCCATCCAGCAAAAATGATCAGCTTTATTACCCACAATTATGTTTTTACGTTCAAGACTGCCATGTTTTCTTGCTCCTCGACTGCAACCTGGCTAAATACGTAATAAGAATAAGAAAAAAAACCATAAATAGTAGCTTTAAACACCTAAGAAACCCTATTGACGTATTTGTGGGGCAATTTTAATTTAATTATTTATCTGACCATTTAATTTTGTCACATTAATACTTTTCCAGATGATACATAGATTTTAACGTTACGTTAGTTTTGGGAATTTGGGGTTACGCCTGTACCTGTGTCAGTAAAATTCGTAATTTCCACTTTTGTTTCTAGTAATGTTCAGTTTGAGACTGTTTTGAGACTTACTCAGAAGACTAACGACTCGACGAGGCACTCCGAAGAATGCGATGGCTTAATTATGTCGCCCCCCCCCCCCCCCCCCCCACATCAATATATCGACGAACCCCTCACAAGTTCTCTGCAGGACAGGCTAAAACCTTCAAACCGGTATTTTAGCACCAGAATCTTATTGTTTTACACATAATAGACGAGCTCTTGTGTCATGGATCTTATGTCTTCAGCTTATAAAACAAGTAAGTTTCTTTAATTAGAAGCCAGGGTAAGAAGCTTACAGAAGCTAAAAGAGGAAATGAATATGTAAAACATGAAATAGTTGAACACATTGTAATATAATATATTACAATTTTACTTTTGGAAGCGATTAAAAATATCACACCCATCATAAGAATACAGTGTGTACAACATACACATTTTGTCCAAAAACAACATTATCAGCAGCTATAGGTGCATTTCTTAAATCACACCGGTTTTGGACTCGACTAAGAATTTTTCCTTATTAGGACGACCCGTAAAAGGTCAAGGCAATTTTATTCAAACCTTGCGTCACACGATTAGTTTTTGACAACTACAAATTGATTTGAATAAGGCTTGAGAGGTCGCCTTACCTCTGTTAGCACTGCTTGCAGCTCAACTTGCAGTTGCGCTTCATCCAAACTGCATTTTTGCTGCATTCACCAAGTTTGGCCCACGCTGGACAGCTTTGGTTGAAATCTTTGCACCCTACAAAAACGTTTAAAACAAGTTAGGCACCTTGCTGACCTTGTTCAGGCCTTATTGAGACCACGTGGGGCACTTTTTGTTGAAGTTTGCATGTACAATAGTAGGTGCCAAAAGTAAAGACAAGGTACGATCCAACATTGCTAACAAAATCCTGAAATCATGCAGGATATCAACAACTCGCAAGGAAAGTCCCTGAGCGATGCTAAAATCAATTTACAATATGTCGTGCGTGTCTAAGACCTTGTACGTTTTACAGGCAGCTTGTTTAAAAGTAATTTCGCTGACTCGCCGACTTGCTGACTGTTAAGGAAAGTTTGTATATTTTATTGGAAGACTAAAAAAAATACGGAAACCTTTTTAAATAATTGTCGAGAATAGCAGACAAACGTAGATAAAAACAATATTTGAAGAAACAACGAATTTGTCAGATGGATATTATTTTAACTGCCATTAAGTGACATAGTAAAGTACGATCAGAATAAACCGAATACACCCTATAATTATTTGTCAACAAGAAATAAGAGGTCAAATCGGAAATGCCCATAAAGAGAAACTTGATCGACATACAGAAACTCAAACGAAACCTTTTGATTTTGCACGAAAAATTAGTATTAATTATTAATTTTCTTTGTCTATTAAACTTGAGAATTCCTATCTTGGAAACAGCGAAATACTTGCTTACCGCAGGCGTTGCAGCTTTTCCGACAGTTGTTTTTCATCCAGTCAGGATTCTTCACACATTCGCCGTTATTTGCCCAAACGGGGCACTGGCTCTTGTATTTACTATCATCCTCGCAACTTGGGGGAGGAGGAGTCGGATTTACTCCTGCAAAAAAAAGAAAACAACGCCTTTATGATTTTAGCATAACTCGACTCGTGAAATTAATGATATGTTGAAAATGTTTCTTGATTATTTTAGCTGACGCCTTCCACATGGCACATGGCGCGAAAAAGAATGACATATTTCCTATGTGTTATCTACATCATTTTCCTTTTCACTCACGCTGATTTCTCTTTTTGTAAACTATTTTGCAAAAAAGGGTGTTCTACATTGAACATGGGTATTTGATACATTGAAGATTTTTTTTACACATTTAGGGTATTTGAGTATTCGGAGATACGAATACCTACTAAAGTAAGTTAGTAATATAATACTTTATCCTTTGTAGTCTACGCCCTTTATGGATTCAGCCTTCTAGTATTTAGACCTATCTATAGTCTCTTCGTCTCCGATGCAAAGAACCCTCAAGAAAGATATTTCTCCCGTGTCCAACTCTTGGATTGAAGATATAACAGAAGGCTCATGTCTCAGTTTATGGCATTTTTGCCAAAAGAGAGCAAAGGAGATATATAAGATTGTTCTCACTTTACCTCCACAAACGCTGCAACTTCTCTTACAGTTTTTCTTCATCCATACTTCGTTTTTGGCAGTGCATTCTCCTTTAGCGGCCCAAATGTGACAGGTGTAAAAGTCATCTTGACAATCTAATGATGAACGATGAACAAAGCATTAATTACACGGATGTGCTTGTTTGTCCCAATATAACTCATAATTTTCCTTTTTGCCTGGAGAGTAGCTGCCGGGCTGCCTGGCTACCAGGCTGCCTGGTTGCATGAATGTGTGTGTATATGTTTTTTGTCTGTTTATTGCTTTTTATTGGGGCAAACTCGTTTTTATAGGACGCTTCAGCTTTATCATCCCAAAATGAAATGCGGAGAGATCATCAACAAATATGGTGCTAGCTCCAAATGTACACATCAATTACTTTTAGCTTGCAACATAGTATCACTTACTGCATAATCCTGGGTCGATATACACGTCATCAATGGCAATGTCTGAGTATCCAGTTTGGCCTATTGTCCCTTGTATCGTAAGCTAAACAAATATTTAACAAATAAATACAAAATATAACAATTTTCTAATTCAGACGTCACTTAACTATTATAACCATTCATATAACCGTCCTTTTAATGGTACTATTTTATTAGACAATACATAGTTTAGGACAATTTCAATCCAATATATAATGTATGTGACCGCTACTTTCGGAATATTTGGGTAAATTTCGATTAACCATTATACAACATGCATGCCAGCTGATCAAACAAAGATATAAGCTGTTTCGCTACTTCTCCATACCAACAACATTGTTTATCCTTGTTGTTGTGCATGTTGTTTATGCTGTTGTTCTTGTTGATGATGTTGAGCTTTGATGATGTTGATGACGATGATGATGATGACGATGATGATGATGATGACGACGACGACGACGATGACAACGATGACGACGACGATGACGACGCGATGACGACGACGATGACGACGACGACGACTACGACGAGAATATATATCCAGTGTAATGATACAAGTACAGGGTATATAATATATATGCAAAGAACCAAAAACGAACACTATTACAATTTCTATTCCTTACCCGATACGACAAGCCTTGGGAAACATCAATGTTCCCAGTCCCCTTCTTCCATTCCATGCCTTGGTCTCCATTCTTGTAGAAGATAAACCAATTCTTGCCATTGGATAATTCCAGCTTAATTGCCAGGCTACCCATTGTCTTACCATACATGGTATAGTAAAATGTGAGGCACTGCCCTCCACTCTTCGCTGCAATCCACGGACTCACTAGATCTGCTCTTAGATCACCCGAACTTGCTGAAGATTCCACGTAAAGATAATACCCTAAAAAAGAGGGAAAATATTGCTGTACTTTATTATCAGTTCATTAGTGATGATTTTTTCCCAATTCTATAAGCTGTTTAATTGTGTCAAATTATTACCAAACTGGCGAATGGTGTTTGTTTCGCGCAATTTGATTGACTCCCGATGCGCGACGACCCAGATAATGGCTTCAAAGGAGACTGTCAGACATGGCGTTAAAATGCCTTAGTTGATTAATTGTGCTGTAATGTATCAATTTGTGAGGACAGACATCTAAAACACCCATTTAATTTATTTTATGATTATATTAATTAATTAAGAGGTTATATATAGTCTCTCACTACGCGTTCAAATATGTGTATACTGGAGTTGGAATGAAACGAAACAAAGCTAAATAAAATGTATACCTAGACCACTGGTGTGATCTCTACTAGGGCCAGTGGCCATAGTTTGTGTATAGGAACGATGAAATTGCCAGTTCAGCCTATCAGCATAGGAATTCTTCCACATCCCAAGGCGGAAATTTTCAAAGTCAACATCATCGCTGTCTGTTAAAAATAATCAAATGGTATTACGTAATTAAAACAGTTTTCAAAAAAATTCACACTACATTATTCCGTAATTAACGTAATAAACAGCTGGAACTACCTCGGAGAGTTTAGCGAAAAACCTATTCAGATGGTGGAGGGATATCATCAATATCCTATTTCCGGGGTGGAGCCATGGACTTAAACATAAGTAATCACTTTACATAAATGTTTGATCCGATGTTTTCGGTAGAAACATGTTCTATCTCCAAAAACTAAAGAAAGGACAAAAGGACTAGACCTAGATGTTTGATAAGTTATGCACAGTACATAATTGGAATTAGTGTCCATGCTGTCTCAGATTTCCACTCTCGCCTTCGGCTCGACCATACCAATCATGGTCAATATAACATGGCCACTTATTACAGGTACCATTCTCTCTCACCAAGTTGACATCTCTTTAAGATACACATATCCTGACCATCTGCACTTCCTGGACAAAATCTCCCACCATGAGCCGGCGGTGGATTGGTGCACGTTCGGAATCTTGTTCTGACGCCATCGTTGCATGTTTTGCTGCAAGGTCGCCAATCCGACCAGCGACCCCAGTGTCCATCAACAGGAGCTATAAGGAAATTATATCATGGATGACAAGGTGGCTGGTGTTTTGTATGAGGCCATGCAAGGTTGTAGAGTTAAGGTGCATTTTTGGTTATAAAAATCGAATAAAGGCCGCTTTATGTTTCTACTGACATGAATAAAACACTCGAGTGAGTCCTTGTTTTGTGGTAATTTCGTGTATCAGGATTTGTACTATCGCCCTTCGATGGGTTATTGGTTTAAAGTGAGTGAAATATGTTATTTATGGTACGAGTGATAATCAGTGATGTTTCTCAACATTGCGCGAAACTCCAGTCAAGTTCATCCTCACCTGGACATATGGATTTGGGACATTTCTGTTGTTCGGTTTCCACTCCGTATACATTTACGTTTCCACCACACGATTGGATATTCCCAGAATGGTAGCAGAACCTCTCACGGGTGCGGTCGCAATTGTCATCACATGGTGTCCATCCAGACCACGAGCTCCAGCCATACCATTTAGCTAAGAATAATAATCATAAAGTATAGAAAAAATTAAGTGAAGCTAGAAATTAAACGGATACCGTAAACTTGTGGTAAATGTAAGTTTGTTCTATTTTCTAGGAATCTATGAGAACTGATGGCTTATAATCCGGTTTCCATAGCATATGACTAGGGATTCATAATTTTTAAAATTGGATTCACTCAGGGATGTTGTTTATTTATTCCTCGCGGCAATTGTGATGGGTCGACCATTGTGTTTGTCTATGCATGTTTACCCAAATGACGAATTTTCCGAAATATTGTTCGTTCTAATGATTATTGAGGCATTGGTACATTTTAGCAGTTCGTCCTATTCCTTCTCCTTCAACTTCTCCTCCTCCTCCTCGTCGTTCTTCATAGTGTCATCCTACCTTTTTTTATTCAACTCTTCCTCCATCCAACCTAATCCCCCTCTAGTTCCTTCTCATCGAGCATTTTGATGAATCCATTAATTATATTGCAAGTTGGTTCATTTACTACAATTATGTATCTATAACTACCATTGAGCTGATATCATCGTGGTGTGATATTTATACAACTCCAAAGGACATATTTTGTAATTTATACTCACTCTTACAGTCATACAGAGCGTTTATTTTCACAGCATCCCTCGTACTGAGCTTGAAATCTGGATTCCTGAATTTCATATTCTCGTTCCCAATAGCTACAATGGTTGGTTTGCCGTTCTTCGTAAACGCCATTCGATCATAGTGCATGATTGATTGATAGTCGTAAGACACGCCCAAATCATCGATCGTCTTCCAGCTGAACTTGTCAAACTGGTCTGAGAAACCTTCCAAGGAGCAAAGCAATGTATTTTTTTAAACAAAACGTTAGTATTTATGACCGGAAATGGCGCAGCAATCTCAGTCCTTTGCTCTGCGCATAAAACTGTTGGACATGTCCATGCACAAATTAACGATCTGTCACAGCAGTTATGAAATGGCAAGAGACCACCCTATTTTGAAGGATTGGTCGCAACAAATGGTCGTAAAATGCAACTGCTTAAATTGTTCACGTTCAACACGCTCGCTCATGGTTCCTTTTTGGTTTATTACTGATTACATATTTAGTATTTTCTACCTTATCTCTCTCTTTGCCATTATGAGGTTATGTTTATTTGGCCAAAACTAGAAAACTATTTCCACACACGACATCGGCAAATAAAAAAAAACCAACACACTTCTTACCCTCTAGAATGTTCTCCCAGTTTATCTTTACGTATTTATCTCTGTCGCCCCGTGATTGTTCATGGAAGAAACCTAGCACAGATTACAACATGAGTTAACAATAAATTAACAAAAGAAGAAATATTGCAATATTTTAGTGTGATCGTCCGGGTGAGAGTACTCTCAAGAAATACTTTTGTTTGTGATTGAAGTTTCGAATTCGACAACTTGAGTAGAAGTCTTGATGCATGGTTTCTGTGAAGACTAAAAACAGGTGATTATCAGTTGTGGCCATGCACATCTTCGGTCTTTCCAAGTGTAAGTTAAGTTTGTGCTAGATTTGTTATATTTTGGAACTTAGTCGGCCAACAAAATCTATAAACTTGGACTTGCATAATTATGTCAACATTTATGTTTCAGCGAATGCATGTGCACGGTATTTTGATGATCGAAATAGTATGTTTCTCACCTAACGTATGCATCAACTCGTGAATGATTGTCCCCGAAAAGTTACAACCGTCTCCAATAGAGACTTTCTGACTGCCTGTCTCAGCGTATCTCTTTCCAACCTTGGACGAGCATCTGAAGAAAGTCGCGGACAAAGTGGGAAAAGATACACGTGTCAGTATTATATATATATATATATATATATTTGTTTTATGCTAGAATGTTACATTTGTATAATTGAAATCATTGTCGAAGTATTGGCTTTGTTAATAGCTTGTTACAATAAACATAAACAACAACAAGCATCATATTACTTCCAAAAAAGCTCGATGGAGTCGAATAAACACAGCTTTACAAACAAGATCCAAGTTTGAAAAATATATTATAAGATATCTGTCAGTGACACAAGCTACTCGGAAAATAATATTCCAACATGACTGACTGAAATGCCATACGATGCGCATGTCCGTGACATACTCGGAAATACCGCTGATCTTTACAACTGTCAAATAACTAAATACAACATGTAACGTTGTCGCTTTTAGTACTACCCATTTTGAGACTCTCAAAATGCCATATGATATCTGAGAGTTTACCTAATAGTACTGATGGAAACAGTAAATATGATTTAAGTTGTTATTTAATTATTTGTTTTCCTCACTGCTTTATTTGGTTTAGGTTTGTCTATTACTTTATGCAGTGTTTTTTTATCATTAAGAGCAACTGTCAGCAAGTACAGTTGTATCGCGCAAAAGCGAATTCACAGAAGAAATCGATTGCCTTCGTGCCTTTGCTTACAAATAGCTATCAGGTAGAAAACAAACATGACGGAGCCCTTTTACTTGAAGAGACTTTTACTCATCAGAAAATCGCATAAATTGAAAAGTGAAATTCGCTACTATATAAACTACCCTCGCGATTTTTCCACTTCTGTCGCTCAGTGCTTGATATTTACTGGCAATCGCCCTTTCCCAACAAAATGCTAATTGTGACCATAGTTTATAGAGGGAAATGGTTATGAAGCCCGGCAAACTTCAAAGGAGCAAACAAAGAGGCCAAGATTTATGTTGGAAGGTAAATGATCGTGCACATCTTTTGTTTTGCGCTCATACACTGTGCATGAATTACGTAATCGCAACGTTTCTATTGGTTAGTTGCTTGAACACACGTAACCACCTATTGTATTTTGTCAGGTTTTGTGCACGGTCAGCCCACAAAATAGCGAACAATAACATATAACAAAGAACTTTGCCGGGCTTCATAACCATTTTCCTCGATTAACTATGTTGTGACTTACCCCTTGTCGTTTGCAAACAAGATGTAGTTTTTTTGTCCACTGTACCTTACAAATCGTACGCACGTCTTACTGTGAAACTCGTTAATGGCTTTTTGAACATTTGCAGAAATATAACCTACATGGAAAATGAAATGAAATAAAAAATAAAAAAAACAATTAACAATAAAGATGTGATTTTGTGATTATACGCCAATTATATCAAAAGTTGACAATATCACGAATGATTCGTCGATCGGTTATCCGTATCAGTTTTCCTAATCTGAAAAAATATCCTTGTCACTTTTCCTGTTTCATTATTATCTTTATTGTACAAACTAGTTTTGCAACAGGACATGATTTTGGGAGTAGCTTACATTACATGTACATGGAAAATTGCCCCTTTGTTACCTGATTTGTTAATATTTCAC
>MU827302.1:682555-699438 GCA_029204205.1 Desmophyllum pertusum | reverse complement strand
ATAAATAAGTAGACTACGAGCCAGTCCCTCTTTAGATTAGGCTGTTTCCGAAACCCAGTTGGCAAAATAGCGAGGACATCACATCCCGCGATAAGAGCTTCAAGTCGCTTCGATCTGCTCTAATTTCAACGATTGAATTCTCGGAAATCGAGATAAACATTCCTGGAGTGTGTCATCCATGACAGTATTAGGGGATTATCTCGAGTGTTGACAACACGTTACCGCTTGTTGACAGATCTACGATCAATAGCCAATCAGATTTTTGCGTTGTGAGAGCAACGCATAATTCAAACGTCCCTATTTGTGTCCGTAGTCCCTCTTTCCCCCGCGAGCTTAGCTCGCCCCAGTTTTTCGCGCGGCCATTTTCCGATCGCGAATTTTTATCGCTCTCGCTCGACGGACTAAGCTGGGAAAGAGGGACTGCTCGTAGTCTATGTAAATATAGATCCAGGGAAAACAACAACCTGCTGTGAATGCAGTGGACGTAAATCAATGAGATCAAGATCAATGATTTCTTACAAAAAATATAATCGAGGACATTGGCCGAAGAACGTTCTAGTTAGCACATTGCTGAAAATCTAATATTTCTTCAAAATTTAAACACAAAGTTAATCGAAGGGCACACCGGTTACGAGATTGAGAACGTCATGACCAATGAGTTTCGAGTTCAGATTCACCCAACTTCTATTTTGAGATAAAGAGAAATACGGTAAAGGTTAAGCTCGGTCACACCTAGTAAATGATCATATATCTCCAGTCCCATACTCGTGACAAACTGAATGCAGTTACTTACGAGTACTTTGAAGAACTGACCAAAGAAACGCTCGCATATATTTACATTGTTTCCAGGTGTTGCGAAGGCGAGATGTAGTCCTAATCCATGTAGAAACGACGGCGTATGCACAGCCTTTGAGAAGCACCACGAGTGTGCGTGCCCCATGGGATTCATGGGAAAAGACTGTGAGGGTATGTATGTGTTTAATGCAGTGCTACACTTGGCTTGTATAATTACAATGATGCTTCGGTAGGGTGGTTATAAACTGAAAACGTTGGACTATCATAATATTTTGTAAGAATTATATGCAATAGGCCTTATTCTCTAAGGCCGCCATGAAGGTGTTCATGTTACAATGCAAATTGGTCATGCGGGACAAACCTTGGAAATAAGTTGCCAAAAAGGGCTTGCCCTAATATTTCATGTCCTGATGAGAACCCGAGAGGTTGAAAGTTCTTGACATCAGTTCGTAACTTTTTCACCCTCCAAACTGTTGAAAATATATAAATCCAGAAGAAAACCTGATATTCCAGTATTTAGTCAAAATTGTTATTAGTTTGGAATGGTTACTCATTGTTCTGACTTGTAGGCAACCGTTTAATTATTTTCTATAAAAGCGCCAAAATAAGTCATATTCAAGTACTTTATGTACTATAATACTGCAAGCTTCCAACACTATGAAAACATTATATTTTATTTAGAGGTAAATCACTGTCTTCCGAACCCATGTAAAAATGAGGGAAACTGTTACGCAACCACAAGTGGCTACCATTGCACATGCGTCAAAAGATTCAAAGGACCAAACTGCGATAGTAAGTACGGAAACTACATTTACTTTTTTAAAATATTAGAGTGTTATGTAATACAGTGCAAGTGCAATCTCAATATAAGGGACCAAAAACATTCCTTATAAACATAATTCGGATAGATCTTTACTTAGCAATAGGTTCCATTAAGGGAGGATGATCTATGAAAAGCATTCCCTCATACATGGGTCTCTTCCAATGATAATTCTTTGAAATATATTTTAATTTTTAGTCCATAGCTGAGCTTTTTAAGAGCGCTGCCTGATTAGTCAGTTCGAGTAAATAGATGTCGGAGCCTCGATCAGGAGGAAATAAAAATAACTTTCACAGCATGGCGCGAAACTATTAATTGATTTCAAAAAAGTTATCATGGGGCACGGGGAATCCTTCTCTTAGATCATCCTCTCTTGGTTCCATATATCAACAGTCGCAAGAACAAGTCCCGTTTTGGGGCAAATCTTCGTTGAAGCCTCAAAGAGTTACCGATTTCAATTAGCGCCAGTACTCACCAGTCCTCCGAAAACAATCACGCCACCATGGCGGAAAGAGGACACGTCATGTTGCTTAGCAACGTCGGGGAAGAAAAACGCGGGCTCAGTCGATTCTTGGAGAGGGAATGGTATCAACTGGTACTTGTTACCCGGACTACTACTTTCTAAGATTTTCGTAAATGATAACTGAATAACTACTGCGAAAAAAATGAAAATGTATGTGTCCATGACACGAGCTCTGATCATAACTTGCCAATTATTTGAGGCAATGATTGTTCGTGATGTAAACCCTCACGAAAGTGATCTAAGCAATAATGGAAATAATAATAATAATTAAATAATTAAAAGGAAACGACTTAAAAGTACCAAGTAAACCTTTGGTATAAACATGCCTAATTTCTGCAAGTTCGTTGTAGGCGTGGTCACTTTTAAAAGCTCGCATACCTATGACTAATCATAGCCAATATCCTATCATACAATGTTATGGTCTTCCTAAGAGTCGTGATTAACATTAACTACATTAAACTAAAAGTTTTAACTATAGAACTACTAAATTACATGTAAGAATAAAATGCTATAAAAACTTAAATGATCATTATTTCTTTATAATCTTTCCTATGCAAAGAGGTTTTAAAATCGTTCAAATTGGGCCGCTGTCTGATCTCTGAGGGGATCTTGTTCCATAGAACAGATCCCCTATAGTGTAAGCTACATTTGGCATATTCAGTTCTCGGTCTGGGAATGTAACAATTTGACTCAGAGTTTCTAAGACTATCTCTGATCGTTTGTTACAATTTTTAACTTCACATCTCAACAGTTACCAGCAGGTGTATTCCAAGTCCATGTAGGAACGGAGGGACGTGCGAGGAGAACGGTCAATCCTACAAGTGTAATTGCCTTCCTGGATTTGAAGGAAGTAATTGTGAAGGTAAGGCTTTACTTACGATCCGTTGACGAGTGGGCGACTTTTTTACTGAATTTAGAAATGGTAATGTTTTAACTGATGTTCTTTCTGGTGATGGGCTTTATATCATTAAATATCATTTAAAATCTTAAAAGCTAATTAACGTCAAAAAGCTTGATCATTTTCTTATTGTTTTCACAGCTGCCGACCATTGTGCTATCGGCATCCCGTGCAAAAATGGTGGTACTTGCTTAAATGGAGAAAAGAACTTTGAATGCCATTGTTTGCCTGGATTTTATGGGGCAGACTGTGGAGGTTTGTACTATTTTGAACCATTTTAACAAATATGATCGTTATAAATATTTTCATTGTCGTTTTAATCCTATCCTGACTTAAGACTGGATATACATTTTAGAGTTATAGAAATAGTAATTATACTAATTGTAATCTTAATTATTCTGCTACATCAATGGAAATTTGTCGCTTAAAAATTGATTGATGAAGTCAGTGATTGGAAATACCTGCTTTACCCTGTCCGAAGAAGGTGCTTGATGAATCCTACATATCTATGTGTTCTGAATTTGTTTTTTGCAGATTTGGATGTTTGCTTTTCTAATCCATGTCAAAATTCTGGAACTTGTCACAACACAGCAGCAGGGCAGTTTATGTGTCTGTGTCCTCCACTGTTTAGAGGAATCACTTGTGAAGGTGAGGGCTAAAGTCAGAGAAGTAGCCCCCTTGTGTTGTAGGTAATACAATTAAGGCTCCTTGAATTGAGCTAAGGTACACTGTATGCTTTGACTCATTGGAATTTGTTTTTCTGCGAATTATTTCAAAGAAAAAGAGGAATAGACATCTCTTGTTCCAAACAGAACATATGTTGGCTGATGTAGTTTGTGCCTCAATATAGAACACGTTTCTTACCGTCGTTCTTGGTTAAAATAGCTAATAACTATCGACATATAGATCTATTGACACCAAGTTGGGTTGAGTGGTTAGGTTTCTTTATGCTGTATTGCAAAACATAAAAATGGTTGATTTGATTGAAGTGATTGTTGAATTTTATCCAACCCTTTCACCGAAAATGGTTGCAAAACTATTCATTTGTTTTTTTTGGAAAACTAAAAAAAAAAAAAAAAATCGAGCGTCGTTTAAAAAAAGGTGATCACGCAGTTAATAGAACAACACGCAAAAGCCAAATCAGTGTACTTGACATGGTATGTTCAATCCATATGATCAAGTGGTTCCCAAAGCCGTGTAAGTAAATTTATGAATCAGATCATATTCTTGGTTTGCAACTGACGTCATCGCCGCCATATTGGATGACCATTAACAAAATATTTCTAATTAGCTTTATTGCAAACCAGCAATTATTTTTCTCCTTTTCGTCTAACCCGCTTGCAGAAAGAATTTCCAAATGCGAGTCACAGCCATGCCAAAATGAAGGAACATGCGTGGAAGACGATGAAGATAGCTTTCACTGCATCTGCCCTATCAAGTTATCGAGGAAAGCATTGCCAAGGTATAACATAAACGTAAATGTAAATCTCGCGTATTTTAAGGCAATCTAGGCTGAAAAAATAGTTTTAACTCCAACGTATACTTAATGGTTCTCTTTAACTAGTCTTGGGGTTTTAATTCGATATCTCCGTAATAGGTTCGAATGCGAAGTGTACAAATAAAGTATAAGCAAGGCTGCAAACTACGTAGAACATTTAACGCGACAACGACATGACATGATAGAGTCCATGATAGAGTAGATGAAAGCCAAAATGCAACGCACGACCACGCAATGACGTCATAATCTCCCATCAAACTTGCGAAAACAAACATGGCGGCGCGCGGGAGATAAAGCAGAAAACAAATCGCCTATAGTATTCAAACCAGTTAAAGAATTATCGACTTCAAACCCCTTAACCAGATTTACACAAACACCAACTTATGATTTGGAGCAAAACTGTTTTTCAGCCGAGGTTCCCTTTTAAAAAAAAATATCAGGGTTAAAGCTTGCACAACGGATTACCGGTAAAAAGTATGCGATGAGTTATGAACGAAATTAAGTTTCACAATGAAAGAAAATGAAAGAAAAAGAAATCATGAAACTAAAACAAACAAAACAAACAAAACAAACCAAAACAAACAAAACAACAAAACAAACAAAACAAACAAACAAACAAACAAAACAACCAAAACAAACAAAACAACAAAACAAACAAAACAAACAAAACAACAAACAAACAAAACAAACAAAACAAACAAAACAAAACAAACAAAACAACCAAAACAACAAACAAAACAAACAAACAAACAAAACAAAACAAACAAAACAAACAAACAGATAGACAGACAGGCAGACATAATAGTTCGTCTTTCGAGTCATCTCAATCTTCGCCAGTCATAAATTTTTTTTGTCTTCTTAGTTTGTTATTACCTATTTGGTGTTTTTCATATCTCTGCACAAATTGTGATTTTCGAATTTAGTTTTCTTTTGAATCAAAGTGAGTTTGTAACCAAAAAAAAAATCGTGGCGTCCTCCTTGCTGTGGCCTGTATACTTATAATTATGCGTTGCTTTTACGAGGGGAAATTTGTTGTTGATAACTTTTTGGGTTTAAAAAATTATATTATAATATTCGATAATGCCAGCCGGTATATCGTAGGTGTAAATTATGACCTTATTGTATTTTTATGTGATTCAGAAATACATAACGCCTGCTACACAAGTCCTTGCATGAACGAAGGAAAATGTGTTGCCCTCGATGACACGTTTAAGTGTATTTGCAATAATGGATTTACTGGATCATCATGTGAAGGTTTATTAGCTTGCAATTACAGTGAAGATGACGTTACCGTTGCCACTCGACAAAGTTTTTGATTAATTTTTGACATCTTTTGACAACTTTTGACGACTTTCGAATGGGTTCCGTTTGACTTGACCAATCAAAATCCAAGGATTTGAATGGTTTTAGTTTCTAGTCTAGTTCAAATGTGGCGGCACCAAACGGAACCCATCAAAGCTGTAAAAAAGATGTCAAAAATTAATCAAAAACTTTGTCGAGTGGCAACGGTAGCGTCATCTTCACTGTAGCTATTTACATAATATATATAATTAAGTAGGTCAGGGCAAGAGAGGATGATCTAAGAGAAGCATTCCCCCATACAGGGTCTCTTCCAATGATATTTTTTTTGATATCTATTTTTAATTTTCAGTCTATAGCTAAGCTATTTTTAAAAGAGCGCTACCAGATTGTTCAGTTGATAATGTGCGGTCGGAGCCTCAAGCTAACGTTATAGATTGTGCATCTTGAAAAATGCAGCCTAATTTTTTATAGGAAGACGGTTTCACTGTATTCTTGGCACTTTACTCCAACAGTGCCTCTCACCACCCACTATAGGATTAATAGTCAATTTTTAAAAGTATTTTGGTTATCATTTTTAATTCAGCCAAAACGGCGATTGCTCCTAAAACGGCGATTGCTCCTCTGTTTTGCACCGATTGTCATGAACACGCCACGTGCATCGATGGGAATTGCGTTTGCGAGGAAGGATACGGCGGAAACGGCAATGTATGTGAAGGTATTTATGAAATTTATTCTCTGCAGTTTTATTTTACTATAGGGTCTATAAATCATGGAATGATAGCTACGTATTTTGCAGGTCAACATCGTTATGGTGTTGTGTTGCTTGTCTGCCTTTGAGTGCTATAACTCTTTCTTTAAAGGACTGAGCTACGTCACGGATGGCGCATCTTGAAAATATTGGCCAATTTTTTCATGTTCGTCGTTCGCAATCCGTCTTAATCTTCTCCATCCTCAACCATCCTTGTTCCTGTTTGGTTTATAATTACCTCTTTGGTGTTATTCAACCTTAGTAAACTATTATTTTGAGGGTTTCTTCAATTTGAAGGTGATTTTGCACTAGGCAAAACTGATTCAAATTATCGCGCAATGCTTTGTGTTCATATAGTCGTAGCATAATGCAAGTGAGAGTGAGTTCTATTGAACTTCCAAGTATTATCAAACGGCGGTTTTAAGCTCTCGTAAACTCACTCTCGTGTTGCGTCGAGCCATGTACTACACGCGCAAAGTAATAATTGATGATTATCCTTTTTTATGGAGTGGTTCAAGGGATGGGATAAATTAAAGTACCTCTTTGAATAAGCTCTTATTCTACTCAAACAGAAGTCTGTCTTTTACAGTTTTAAAAGTGACGGAGATCATCCATCTACCTACTCCACAGCCTATGACATCATCTATAGATACAGGTAAAATTACCTTTAATCCAGAAAAAGGATGATGCTTTTATATTAACCTGAGAAGCATTTTTACTTTGATCATCATATGGAGACAGTAATTGAATCATGTAACTTAGGATTTTTGCAGCTTTTCGGCTTGATTCGATTTCTCTAGCTTAGCTTTTTGGGTCGTGATTATTTTTGCTTAAAAGTAAGTGAATGTAGTCTTAATACATGCGTCCATACAAAAATGACATACAATGATGATCAGGGCTATCATTAAATATCAGTCTATTTGTAGCTAATCAAAACTGTGAAACCCATCGATGGTGGCGAGAAATAATTTATCCTGCGACAGAATAGATAACGTAAACACAGTATCGTTTTTTCCTTCTTGTTTGACCAAGCCACTGCACTCGTGTTTTGTTCTTTGGTAAGACACCAGCACACGCAGTGGTGTCTCCAACCATATGTAAAATGGGTGCAAATATGCTCGGGTAGAGGGCAACATTTAAATGAGTAGCATCATATATATGGGAGGTGGTAAAACTTGTAGTCCCTTCATGCTAAATATAGATAAAAGCACTAGCTCGGGAGGATTAAATACCTCGTTAGGCTTGTCCAATTCCTACCATATTGGAACATATTTTTAATGTATTTTCTTTACAGCTGCGACACTTAATGTTTGCCATCCAAATCCCTGTTACAATGGTGGTTCTTGTACCGAGACGATTTCAGGATTTGCCTGCAAATGTCCTGCAACGTATTTAGGAAACTTATGCAAAGGTGAGGCAAATTAATTTCAATAAATATGTTTTTAATTGAATTTGACACTGATATCAAACACTCGAGACAGTGTTTCATCGGATATCCAAACATTTCGAATTTCGGCCACTGCACTCGTGTTTTGTTCTTTGATAAGACACTAGCACACGCAGTGGTGTCTCCAACCATATGTAAAATGAGTGCAAATATGCTCGGGTAGAGGGCAACATTTAAATGAGTAGCATCACATATATGGGAGGTGACAAAACTTGCAGTCCCTTCATGCTAAATATAGATATAAGCACTAGCTCGGGAGGATTAAATACCTCGTTAGGCTTGTCCAATTCCTACCATATTGGAACATATTTTGAATGTATTTTCTTTACAGCTGCGACACTTAATGTTTGCCATCCAAATCCCTGTTACAATGGTGGTTCTTGTACCGAGACGATTTCAGGATTTGCCTGCGAATGTCCTGCAACTTATTTAGGAACCTTATGCAAAGGTGAGACAAATTCATTTCTGCAATAAAGAGGTTTTTAATTGACGGTTGTGCCATAGTAGTACAGTCGGACCGTGTCGGAGGTTTGGATACCAGGTCTTATTTAGCATTACGATTTTATTTCTCCGTTTACTCCATAGTTTTTTTTTTTCGATTGAGAGGATATATCAAACACCCGAGACAGTGTTTCATCGGCTATCCAAACTTCGTCAAAAATACTTCGCTGCGCGTCGTATTTTTAACCCTATTCTCGGTGGTGTCAGGATATCCTAATGAAACACGATTTGATATCAAACAGGAGTGGCAACGGTAGTGTGCTCTTCACTGTAACGCGTCTGGGAGGAATCATACAAAAATCAAACTCAATGAATCGACCTTTTTCCTTTGCATTAAGATGTTAGCCCTTGTCTGGGAAATCCATGTCAAAATGGCGGAACGTGTATTGATGGAGGAGCTCCTGGAGACTTCATATGCAGGTGCCGAGAGGGATATAACGGGGAAACCTGCGAAGGTTAGAGATGTTTACTTATTTTGTTAAAAATGAAAACGTATTGGTTTTATTCAGACCGGGCTTTTTTGGATCTTTTTCATACGGGGTGGGGGGGAGGGGGGGATTCCGAGAATATCAAGGCTAGCACAACGAAACTTGGTGGGTGTATAGTACGTCTAAACATGTATCTTTTGACGTATAAATCACGAGGTGATTACGTCATATATATATATTTATAATCCATCACACACTTTTTTTTCGCGCTTTTTTTTCGAAGCTCACAGTTTTCCTCGAGCTTCGCTCTCGGAAACTGTTCGCTTCTCGGAACAGATAATGTCCGCGGACAAATATCCGAGCATATTTTTGAAGCCAAATGGAGGCTATTGTTTATATATATACGTATATATGACGTCATGAATTCCAAACAGTCGCCATCTTGGATATTATTGATTTTTTCAAAACGTCAGAAAACCGGCAAAATGATTCAAAAGTAATCAAAACCTGCTAATAAAATAATGCTAACATGATCAAAAAAGGTAAAACTTATTGCCAGAAAGTTAATTTATTTATTAAAAAACACGAACATTTCAAATTTGGAAAAACATGCCTGACAAAATGTGGTTGCCATGGTAACATTATTCCCAGATAAATTTCAGGTAAAGTCGAAAGTCTACGGCTTTTACCTCAATATTGAAAAAGTTATTAACGGTCAAAGTCGCGGCGGGCAGAGTCCCCCCCCCCCCCCCCCGGGACATATCCCGCAACATTTTCTTGTGTCTGCAAACGCTATGGTTTTGTCTCTGTTACATGTCCCCGCTACACGTCCCTGCTACATGTCCCCTCAGTGTGTACTACATATGCTGCGACATATCCCTGCAACATGACCCATCATGTTCGGGCACCAGGCTATGTTCACACTTGATGCCCGAGCACGATGCCCGAGTACGATTCTCGCTGGGCACTAATGTGAACACACCTTTTTTCAAGTACCCACGCCAGAATTCGGGCACGGTGCCCGTGCCCGAGTACAAGGTCAAGACCTTGTACTCGGGCACGGCCAACATGTTGATATCTTGGGTAATCAGTGTGTGAACACAGCACATTTTTGTGCCAGGCACTAGTGCTCGGGCACCAAGTGTGAACATAGCCTTAAGCCAATCGTAAATGATGCAGCTAGAAAATGATTAAATTTTATTTTCATTCACTTCGTGTTTGTATTATTGTTGTTTTAATCTAATCTAATTTATTCTAATCTATATGCTACAGAATCCAGCGCCTGTGAACCTAACCCCTGTAAAAATGGTGGCAGCTGCCACTTGCAGCACAAGTCTTACGTTTGTCAGTGCGCCGACCGGTTTGAAGGGTCAACGTGTGAAGGTATGTGTAATGTTTAGTCCAGTGAACTTTCGCTAGAGCTCGAGAGTGTTTAGCAAAGCAGGGAGAAAATTCGCAGGAATGGAATTTTTGTTCATTCTCGCCGAAAAGCCACGGAATTTCGAAATTTGCTTGCATTACTTTTGCACAGTACTGTATATTGCTGTCTCATTTTCTTTTCTCATCACTAAGAAAAATACCAATCATCTGAAATGAAATGTTATTTTATTAAAATAACTTATTTGCATCATGGAATGTGTATGGATAAACCCTTTGTGTTTTATGACAGCAAAAGTTCAAGGCTTTGGCTTAGTTCCTATACTGAAACCACGAGTGGGCGTTTATTTAATCCTGTGGAAACTTCAGGCTTCCACTTTTCTGGTAGCGACTTGAAAATGTTGAAAATGTGGTTGAGCAGCTTTTTGGATTTCTACTTTACTTTTTCAGAGGACAAATGCGCCCAATGTGATGTCCATGCACACTGTGAAAATGGAAAGTGCGTTTGCGATGGAGGTTATTATGGAGCTGGAATTCGAGGAGAATGCTTTCGCGTTGGAGGCAAGTCAATAGAAAATACAGAAAAGCAGTTTTTAACCCTTTCACTCCCAAGAGTGCTGAGGAAAATATATTTAATTTAATTTTGAAAAATAATTGTCAAAAACAAACAGTACCACTTGAAAGTACTGCTCAATAGTTTTCATTTGAATGGTCACACACCGGGGTTTAATCCACAGACTCAAAAGTACAACAACATTTATTGACGTATGGCTTAACTCTGGGAGTGAAAGGGTTAACGACGATACTACTGTGATATTCTTTTAAAATGAATACTAAACAAAATCGAATCAACAAAATCAAGAAATATGTGTTTTCTTTAAACATTAGACTGTATATCTCTATCTGTGATTTATCATGGTCTATGTAAGATGGTCTACCACCCTTAAAATGCTAACTGAACATATATGTCCACTTTGGAGTGTTACACATCAAAGCCATTGTGACGTCATCAATTAACAATTTCCAGCTGATGGGAAGTGTTAGTATCAAGCGCCGAAGATAGCAAGAAAAGAAAGGGGGAGTAAAAGGAAAAGAAAAGAGAGAAGGAAAAAATCAGAAGAAAAAACTTTTTTGGCCTTTTTTGTCCTTTTTTTTGCTATGCACTGTGGCCAACGATAAAATTGAATGTTTTTCCCAAAAACCTTTTTAAAATCTTCCCCTAGTTCTCCAAATGGCATTTTTAGCATAGGTTAGCCATTTCGGGTAACAGCACCAAGAAAACGGATTCCGAGACAAAAAATATGCGTTTTTCAGTGCGAATTCTGGTACCTTAAGGGTTAATGAGCGAACTGAGTCATGGAGGCGCAGCCAAGTTGACTTTCACTCACAGAAAATGAGTGCGAGTAGTCTAATTGTTTCAGTAAACACTTTAAAGAAGCAAAAGCAAGAAAGCTACAAAGTTTAGTATTTTTTAAGCCAAAAGGCAACATGCGCGCGGTCGTGTTCTGTCTAATAGTAAACAATGAGATAACCAATCGGATTCGCACATTTGCAGTATAACGCGATATATTTTATGACATGAATACATTAGTGCAATGTTGCAAAATCAACTGACCAATGATAGCATGTGTAGGATCTTCAGTTGTTCTATTATACAATTTCTTCTTCTTTTCTTTAGCTTCCAGCCCTAGATTCTGTGTTCCCAATCCTTGTAAACATGGTGGATCTTGTTTCGAAGAGCCTAACGGTCATCGATGCAGCTGCACATCCGACTACGACGGAGACAACTGTGAGCTCTCCATTGGTAAGTATGTAAAGTAGTTTTAGGTCCTAATAGACCTTTCTCCAAAATGGCCGCCAAATTTCAAATTTCGCAAGTTGCGTGCATCATTGAGCGCAATGTTACAGCTGTAGAATTATGCTCTATTATAAACACAGCACTTACACAGCATTTTCTTAAATTGTCTAAATATGGCGGGAAAGCCGTTTACCTACTGTATTGCATAAAAACCTTCTATATAGCTCATTTGCTACGTATTTGTCAAGTTTGTACATGTAAGTTGGAATAATCGTGGTCGTTTAATGTGAACGGACTCCAGTGTCCTTATTTACAATCCGGTTTGGGAATTGCTGTATTTATTCAATATATCCCGCAAAGGCCTGAGAAGAAGTCAAGTCGACAGCTGAAACCATCATTCAATTATTTGCCTCGATTTTTTTTAATACGACTGTCTGATTTGTAGGAGCAGCGGATGCAGCTCCGCCTGTGCAGAAAACACCAGACCCTTGTGCAGGTGGGCCGTGTAAGAATGGAGGGAGCTGTGTTCCAAAAGGAACCACATTTCAGTGTTTGTGCTCCAAAGGATTTCAAGGGCCGACATGCGAGCTGGCAGGTTTGTATGGACACTAATTTCCTTTTTTGTTGCTCTCCGTTATAATTGTCCGTTGAGGGATGAATGAACAGCTACTGAAAGGAGTCCAAGAATAAAATTAATCCTCTTTTCAAATTTGTAAAAAACCCTCACAAACTGTATGTGAACCCAACTGTTGAGAGGTAAACACGTTGTTTATATACAAAGTGGCACCGAGGAGTTGACCTCGGGACTACGGAGAACAAATCCAGTTCCTATAGATCTTGAACTACCAATACCTATAGAGAAACTGTATCCACTGGAGGTGTCAGACGAGAGCAGCGTACACAGTAATAAAAACACAGACAAAGAAACTGTAATTGATAAACAACATCGTCCTGTACGACTTGCTGCTCAGAAGGCAACTCAGAGAATCAAGGAACAATCAGAATGATCGGCTTAAATTAAAGTGAACAATATCAGATTTGCTGCAATACTATGTAATATTATCCTTGCACGTTTATACTTTACTACAATTATTTTACTCTTTATAAATATAACTATGTATGCTGTATATTATCTTATCTTGTCGGCCCGGGGGAGTGTCATAAATTATGTCATTAATTGCGTCAAAATGCGCGCGACATGTAATTCTGGAGTTTTCAACAATAAAGAAGATCAAGAGTTCACTTCGTCGTTACTACGTCGTTGCAATAGTTTTAACAGGGGGAGGGACCTCCATATTGATCCCGGCAGATTTCTATTAAACTGATGTTTATCTTATTTGCAGCGAAATCATACTGTCATCCTAACCCATGCTTACATGGTGGAAAATGTAATGACAACAAAAATGGCTACGATTGTAGGTGCATCGGCTCTTACAGAGGAGTTAATTGCGAAGGTAGTGTACCGTTTAATTTTCGAGGTATATTTTAACCCTTTCAGTCTCAAGGTCGACATATTAGTTATCCCTACTGATTTCAGTTCCATACATTCTCAAATTTGTGTAGTTTGGAGAATTGTCTTTCCATCATCACGATATCCCATGGGTTATGGTATTCTATATTATGGTCATCTTTATGATGTCATGATTTTTTTTGTAAAGTGCTACAATGAGTTGCAAAATGGTTGAGACACTCTCTTCAAAAACAGGATTTCATTTCAAAAGCATGTCTTCGTTTGAAAAATAAACAAATAATTTCATTTCTAACCCCCCCTCCCCCTTTCAGTGTTGTTTCTATATGGTTTGAATGTATTCCCGACATTTTGACAACATTGATAAGGGGGGGAGGGGGTGTACAAGGTATAATTTTTAAAATGTCTGAAGTTGTCCTCTTAACGAAGAGTGTCTCAACTCTTTATGCAAACAATTGTCTCATTGGGTTATCAATACAATTACCGATTGCGAAGAGATTAGCCGATGAAAAAAGCCCAAAATTGTACCAATAAATAGGAAAATAATTGTTTATTACAGTATTACCAGTAAGGAATTGTAATTTAACAAACGAAGTGAAAAATCGTGGCTTTCAAACATTTGAAATTCGTTTTTTTTTTACTTCATTTGTCACGCGCTCAGTCACACAATTTTCAACACTTCAAAATTACGTAACATGTGGATATCGCGTGACGAACACGTTTAAGCTCGTAATAACGCATTTCTTTCTGCCCATCACAATGTAAAACAGTCAATGGAAAGAGAAAGCTGTCTTAATAAATTTCCACAAACGAAAAAAGCTCTATCTATTTTAAATAAAATTTCCGCACGGTCTACACAATTTGGACGGTCAACACATAGGTAAATAAAGTAAGATGATATATTTTATATATTTATCGCTGTAGACCGTAGACCGTTGTAGACTGCGGGGGTGGTATTTATTTCACTCAGCTCCGGAAGATGTCAGAAATGTAGAGATGAGTTATTGCAGTTTAAAACAAAGAAAGCAAGACATTTCAGCTTCAGCAAACGGCTTCGGGTTGAAAAAAATCCGAATTAGTTAGGCATACCTGCCTCACAGCGACTCGGGTAAATCCCTAACAGAAGTGCCTTCTGGTTTGGTCCCGCCATGCGTTCGCATTTAGTTTCCATCTCGTACACCTTCGCTATACTCGGAGTAAGTTGCATATCTCTTAAGGAAGTCCATACGAGGACGGTAGTAATAGTTTTAATCAAACTACACATAACAGCTGTGCGCGTGGAATATAATAACTCAGCGTAATTGTACTGATCGCTACGAATACAACAAAAATGACCTGTGAGATTTCAGCTAGATGTCGAAAAAATAACAAATTTGAAATATTTTCAACAATTGGGTACCATGTGCATTTGATTTAATGAATTGGACTATCAGAAATATGCTTTATAGTTTTCCCTTCGCGTTTCTTATTTCACATGCTTGTGCTCTACGTGTCTACAACTGCGCAATAAACGCTTATCTCTTCAATCTAGTTGCGCCTCTTGAGTCAACGGGTACGTAAATATACCTTTTTATCGCCAATTTAGATTATAGATTTACTAATTTCGTCATTACAAATAAATCAAAGCGTAATATGGCCCGGCAATTGCACTACTGATCAACTAGCGCATATTGTTCAACGCGCACCCCTTGCCAAAGAGAATTGGAGGCAATTACGTCAAAACCAAAAATGCCAAAAATGCGCTTTTCTATTGTGCCATTTTGAAACGCGCAAAAGTATATAAATGAAATACTGTTTTTTAAAACCGGTACATTGAAAAGACAAAGTACGCCAAATTTCATCTCTACTGAAAAATCAAAACAACAGTACTTGAGGGTTACAGTACTCAGACAATGAGTTGCAAAATGGTTGAGACACTCTCTTCAAAACAGGATTTCATTTCAAAAGCATGTCTTCGTTTGAAAAATAAACAAATAATTTCATTTCTAACCCCCCCTCCCCCTTTCAGTGTTGTTTCTATATGGTTTGAATGTATTCCCGACATTTTGACAACATTGATAAGGGGGGGAGGGGGTGTACAAGGTATAATTTTTAAAATGTCTGAAGTTGTCCTCTTAACGAAGAGTGTCTCAACTCTTTATGCAAACAATTGTAGATACAATATGAGCGGCAGATCTGTATGGGAATTTTTATATGGCGTATCGAGCTTATGACGCGAATGCATCTAAATGTTCATGTTTATCGACTATCTTGGCTGTACAAGTCATTTTAGGCGAGTACAAAGAAGGAAAGGCAAAGGAAAGGTAAATCAGGACGAAATATGTATCCGATTTACATATATCATTAAACATTCATTATTTTGTATTTTATTTATGAATTATGAATGGTTTATTATTATTATTTTTTTATTATCCATTTTTTATTAATGAGTGTTGTAAGCATAATTTGATGGATCCACAGTGATATTTTCTCTTCATCGGTTACTTGTACACGATTTTTTAATGGTGTGTGCCATTTGCAAACTGTAGACTGTACGGCTCGCTTTAGGGTTAGTCTGCAGTCTGCAAATTTCAGACGTTTGGATGCTTACTCGTAATAACCTAAATACATTTTCATTTCTCTGTTCTAAAAGTGGATGACTGTGAACAGTGCGATATTCACGCCATATGTGTGCAAGGAGCGTGCAGATGTAGAGCTGGGTACAAAGGCGATGGTTTCGAATGCGAAAAGGGTAAGTGCAGTTTCCCGGTTGGATGGGAGGGGGGGGGGGGGGGGGGGGTGATGGTCGTAAATTTTGAAATGAACCCCTAAAAGGTACCAAAATGAAATTATGTTGGCGTGGCGCGAATACATTTTCACCCTAAGAATGACTAATTCTAACGACAAGTCTGTTCCTGTTATATTACCCTAAAAGGTACTGATGATAGCCATTTTATAATTAAATACCCTAGCCAAGACGTTTCACACTTAAAAGGTACGACGATCACACCCATCACTTTTATATGGGAGTCCCCCCCAGTGCATTTCTCCCTTGCTTGCTTATTACACTGATCATAAATAAATGATGCCGTGTACAGTATAGGGACAATACTGACACACTACTTTTGGAGATTCTTGTCTCTTGTTGATGTTTTCTAATTACGAGCTCCAAACTTAATACTGACAATGAAATATTCATTTGGCGAGGAAAGCCCATGACATAAGGAGTACAAATAATGATTACTTTACTATCATTTTACTAGAAAAGAAACTAACATATGCAACTTCTTATTATATTTTT
>MU827302.1:531313-682055 GCA_029204205.1 Desmophyllum pertusum | reverse complement strand
AGATAATTTGTGACGGCTCAGTAGAAGGCGTGGGTGTGAGTTTTCACCAGATAATTTATTGACGCTCAGAAGAAGCGTGAGATGAGTTTTCACCAGGATAATTTGTGACGCTCAGTAGAAGCGTGGGAGTGGTGAGTTTTTCCACCCAGAGAATTTATGAACGGATTCCAGTAGAAGCGTGGGGTGAGTTTTCACCAGAAGAATTTATGACGCTCAGTAGAAGCGTGGGGTGAGTTTTCACCGAGGAGAGAATTTAATGACGCTCACAGTAGAAGCGTGGGGTGAGTTTTCACCAGAGAATTTGTGACGGCTCAGCAGAAGCCGCAGGGTGAGTTGTTGCACCAGATAATTTTGTGACGCTCAGTATGGGGAAGCGTGGGTGTGAGTTTTTCACCAGATAATTTGTGACGCCTCAGTAAGAAGCGTGGGGGTGAGTTTTCACCAGAGAAATTATGACGGACTTCAGTAGAAGCGTGGGGGTGCAGTTTTCACCAGATAATTTATGAACGCTCAGTAGAATCGTGGGGTGAGTTTTCCACCAGATAATTTGTGACAGCCTCAGTAGAAGCGTGGGCCATGGTGAGTTTTCACCAGAGAATTTGTGGACGCTCAGTAGAAGCGTGGGGAAGAGTTTTCACCAGAGAATTTGTGACGCTCAGTAGAAGCGTGGGTGAGTTTTCACCAGGAGGAAAAGAATTTATGACGCTCAGTAGCAAGTCTGTGGGGTGGAGTTTTGCACCTCAGAGAATTTGTGACGCCCCTCAGTAGAAGCGCGGGGTGAGTTTTTCAGCCAGATAATTTGTGACGCTCATGTAAGAAAGCGTGGTGGTGAGTTTTCACCAGATAATTTGTGACGCTCAGTAGAAGCGTGGGTGTGAGTTTTTCACCAGAGAATTTATGACGCTCAGTAGAAGCGTAGGGGTGAGTTTTCACCAGAGAATTTATGACGTCTCAGTAGAAGCGTTGGGTGAGTTTTCACGCAGAGAATTTATGACGCTCAGTAGAAGTCTTGGGGTGAGTTGGGGTTTTTCACCAGAAGAAATTTGTGGACGTCTCAGTAGAAAAGCGTGGCGGTGAGTTTTCCACCAGAGAATTTATGACGCTCAGCTAGAAGCGTGGGGTGAGTTTTCACAAGATAATTTATGGATGCCCTCAGTAGAAGCGTGGGGTGAAGTTTTCGACCAGAGAAATTTGTGACGCTCAGTAGAAGCGTGGGGTGAGTTTTCACCAGATAATTTGTGAACGCCTCAGTAGAAGCGTGGGGTGAGTTTCTCACCAGAGAATTTATGACGCTCAGTAGAAGCGTGCGGGTGAGTTTTCAACCAGAGAATTTATGACGCCCTCAGTAGAAGCGTGGGGTGAGTTTTCACCAGCAGAATTTGTGACGCCCTCAGTAGAAGGCGCAGGGTGAGTTTTCACCCAGATAATTTGTGACCGCTCACGTAGAAGCGGTGGCGTGAGTTTTCACCAGATAATGTTGTGACGCCCTCAATAGAAGCGTGGGTGAGTTTTTCACCAGAGAATTTATGACGCTACAGTAGAAGTCAGTGGGGGTGAGTTTTTCACGCAGATAATTTATGACGCTCAGTAGAATGCGTCGTGTGAGTTTTCACCAGAATAATTTTGTGACGCTCAGTAGAAGCGTGGGGGTGAGTTTTCAACCATGAGAATTTGTGACGCTCAGTAGATAGCGTGGGAGTTGAGTTTTCACCAGAGAATTTGTGACGCCTCGAGTAGAAGCGTGTGGGTGAGTTTTTCCACCAGAGACTTTATGACGCTCGAGTAGAAGCGTGGGTGTGAGTTTTCACCAGAGAATGTTTGTGACGCTCAGTAGAAGCGCGGGGTGAGTTTTTCACCAGATAATTTGTGACGCTCAAGTAGAAGCTTTGGGTGAGTTTTCACCAGATAATTTTTGTGACGCTCAGTAAGAAGCGTGGGTGTGAGTTTTTCACTCAGAGAATTTATGGACGCTCAGTAGAAGCGTGGGGTGAGTGTTTCACCAGAGAATTTATGACGCTCAGTAAGAAAGCGTTGGGGGTGAGTTTATCACCAGAGAATTATATGACGCTCAGTAGAAGCGTGGGAAGTGAGTTTTCACCAGAGAATTTGTGGACACTCAGTACGAAGCGTGGGGTGAGTTTTCACCAGAGAATTTATGACGCTCAGTAGAAGCGTGGGGTGAGTTTTTCACCAGATTAAATTTATGACGCCTCAGTAGAAGCGTGGGGTGAGTTTATCACCAAGAAAAATGTTGTGACCGGCTCAGTAGAAGCGTGGGGTGAGTTTTCACCAGATAATTTTGTGACGCTCAGTAGAAGCGTGGTGCGGGTGGGTTAGTTTTCACCAAGAGAATTTATGACCGCCAGTAGAAGCGTGGGGGGTGAGTTTTCACCAGAGAATTTTATGACGCCTTCAGTAGAAGCGTGTCTCGGTGAGAGTTTTTCACCAGAGAATTTGTGACGCTCAGTAGAAAGCGCAGGGTGAAGTTTTCACTTAAACAGATAATTTGTGACGCTCAGTAGAAGCGTGGGGTGAGTTTTCACCAGATAATTTGTGAACGCTCAGCTAGAAGCGTCGGGGTGAGTTTTTTCACACCAGAGAATTTATGACGCCCTCAGTAGAAGGCGTGGGGTGAGTTTTCACCAAGAGAATTTATGACGCCTCAGTAGCTGCAATAGTCTTCCAGGCGTGGTGTGAGTTTTCACCAGAGAATTTATGGACGATACTCAGTAGAAGCGTGAGTGATGAGTTTTTCACGCAGAGAAATTTTGTGACGCCTCCGCGTAGAAGCCGCAGGGCTGAGTTTTTTCACCAGATAATTTGTGACGGCGTCAGTAGATAGCGTGGGGTGAGTTTTTCACCAGATAATTTGTGACGCTCAGTAGAAAGCGTGGGGTGAGTTTTGCACCAGAGAATTTATGACGCACCTCAGTAGAGAAGCGTTTTTTGGGAGGGGGTTGAGTTTTCAGTCCAGAATAATTTATGACGCTCAGCTAGAAGCGTGAGGGTTGAGTTTTCCTACCAGATAATTTTGTGACGCCTCAGTAGAAGCGTGGGTGAGTTTTTTCACCAGAGAAATTTGTGACGCCTCAGTAGAAAGCGTGGGGTGAGTCTTTCACCAGAGAAATTTGTGACGCTCAGTAGAAGCGTGGGGGTGAGTTTTCACCAGAGAATTTATGGACGACTCTCAGTAGCAAGCGTGGGGTGAGGTTTTCATCCCCGAGAATTTGTGACGACTCAGTAGAAGCGCGGGGTGAGTTTTTCACCAGATAATTTGTGACGCTCAGATAGGAAGGCGTGCGTGTGAGTTTTCACCAGATATAATTTGTGACGCTCAGTAGTAAGCGTGGCGTGATCTTTTCACCAGAGAATTTATGATCGCCTCAGTAGAAGCGTGTGTGTGAGTTTTCAACCAGAGAATTTATGACGCTCAGTAGAAGCGTGCGGGTGAGTTTTTCACCTAGAGAATTTGTGACGCCCCCTCAGTAGAAGCGTGGGGTGAGTTTTCACCAGAATAATTTGTGGACGCTCAGTAGAAGCGTGGGGTGAGTTTTTTCAACCAGAGAATTTATGACGCCCCTCAGTAGAAGCCGTGGGGTGGAAGGGGGGGGGGGGGGGGGGGGGGCGGCGTTTTTTGGGGGGGGGGTTTTTTTGGGGGGGGGGTTTTTTTTTTTTTTGGGTTTTTTTTGGTGGGGGGGGTGTTTTCACACAGAGAATTTATGACGCTCAGCTAGAAGCGTGGGGTGAGTTTTCACCAGATGAATTTGTGACGCTCAGTAGAAGCGCGGGGTGAAGTTTTTCACCAGATAATTTGTGACGCTCAGTAGAAGCGTGGGGTGAGTTTTCACCAGATAATTTGTGACGATCAGTAGAAACGTGGGGGTGAGTTTCCACCAGAGAATTTTATGAGCCCCTCAGTAGAAGCGTGGGGTGAGTTTTCCACCAGTATAATTTATGACGCTCAGTAGAAGGCGTGGGGTGAGTTTTCACCAGATAATTTGTGACGCTCAGGTAGAAGCGTGGGGTGAGTTTTACACCAGAGAATTTGTGACGCTCAGTAGAAGCGTGGGGTGAGTTTTCAACCAGAGAATTTTGGTACGCTCACGCTCAGCAAGACGTGGGGTGAGTTTTCACCAGAGAATTTATGACGCTCAGTAAGAAGGCGTGGGGTGAGTTTTCACCAGATAATTTGCTTGGACGCTCAGTAGAAGCGTCGGGGGTGAGTTTCACCAGAGAATTTGATAAGACGCTCTAGTAGAAGCGTGGGGTGAGTTTTTCACCAGAGAGGGGATTTGTGAGTGACGGACTCCAGTAGAAAGCAGTGGGGTGAGTTTTCACCAGAGGAATTTATGACGCTCAGTAGAAGCGTGGTGTGAGTTTTCACCAGAGAATTTGTGACGCTCAGTAGAAGCGCGGGGTGAGTTTTCACCAGGATAATTTGCTGACGCTCAGTAGAAGCGTCGGGGTGAGTTTTTCACCAGATAATTTGTGACGCTCAGTAGAAGCGTGGGCGTGAGTTTTCACCAGAGAATTTATGACGTCTCAGTTAGAAGCGTGGGGTGAGTTTTCACCCCCCAGAGAATTTATGACGCTCAGTAGAAAGCGTTGGGTGAGTTTGTCACCAGAGAATTTATGACGCCTCAGTAGAAGCGTGGGGTGAGTTTTTCACCAGAGAATGGTGTGACGCTCAGTAGAAGCGTGGGGTGGAGTTTTTTCACAAAACAGAGAATTTTATGACGCTCAGTAGAAAGCGTGGGGTGAGTTTTTCACACAGATGAATTTTATGACGCCTCGAGTAGAAGCGTGGGGTGAGTTTTTCACCAGAGAATTTGTGACGCCTCAGTAGCAAGCGTGGGGTGAGTTTTCACCAGATGAATTTGTGACCGGCTCAGTAGAAGCGTGGGGTGAGGTTTTCACGCAGAGAATTTATGACGCTCAGTAGAACGCGTGGGGTGAGTTTTCACCAGAGAATTTGATGACGCTCAGTAGAAGCGTGGGGTGCAGTTTTCACCAGAGAATTTGTGACGCTACAGTAGAAGCGCAGCAGGTGAGTTTTCAACCAGATAATTTGTGACGCTCAGGTAAGAAGCGTGGGGTGAGTTTTTCACGCAGATTAAATTTTGTGACGCACACTCAGTAGAAGCGTGAGGTTGAGTTTTCACCAGAGGAATTTACTGACGCTCAGTAGAAGCGTGGGGTGAGTTTTTCACCAGATAATAATTATGACGCCTCAGTAGAAGCGTGGGGTGAGTTTTTCACCAGATAATTTGTGACGCTCAGTTCTGAAGGTCGTGGGGGGAGTTTTTTTTCACCAGAGAATTTGTGAACGCTCAGTAGAAGCGTGGGGGTGAGTTTTCACCAGAGAACTTTGTGACGCTCAGTAGAAGCGTGGGGTGAGTTTTCACCAGAGAATTGTAATGACGCCTCAGTAGAAGCGTGGGGTGAGTTTTCCACCGAGAATTTGTGGCCGCGCTCAGTAGAAGCGCGCGTGTGAGTTTTCACCAGATAATATTGTGTACGCTCAGTAGAAGCGTGGGGGTGAGTTTTCACCAGATAATTTGTGGACTGCTCAGTAGAAGCGTGGGGTGAGTTTTCACAGATTAATTTGGTGACGGCTCAGTAGAAGCGTGGGGTGAGTTTTCACCAGAGAATTTATGACAGCCTCAGTAGAAGCGTGGGGTGAGTTTTCACCAGAGAATTTATGACGACTCAGTAGAAGCGTTGGGTGAGTTTTCAACTCAGAGAATTGTATGACGCTCAGTAGAAGCGTGGCGGTGAGTTTTCATCAGAGAATTTGTGACGCTCAGTACAGTAGAAGCGTGCGATGAGTTTTTCACCAGAGAATTTATGAACGCCTCAGTAGAAAGCGTGGGTGAGTTTTTTCACCAGATAATTTTATGACGCTCAGTAGAAGCGTGGGGTGAGTTTTCACTCAGAGAATTTGTGAACGCTCAGTAGAAGCGTGTGGTGAGTTTTCACCAGATAATTTGTGACGATCAGTAGAAGCGTGGGGTGAGTTTTCACCAGAGAATTTATGACGCTCAGTAGAAAAGCGTGGGGTGAGTTTTCACCAGAGAATTTATGACGCTCAGTAGAAGGCGTGGGGTGAGTTTTCACCAGAGAATTTGTGACGCTCAGTAGAAGGCGCAGGGTGAGTTTTCAACAGATAATTTGTGACGCTCAGTAGAAGCGTGGGGTGAGTTTTCACCAGATAATTTGTGACGCTCAGTAGAAGCGTGGGGTGAGTTTTCACCAGAGAATTTATGACGCTCAGTAGAAGCGGTGGGGTGAGTTTTCACCAGAGAATTTATGACGCTCAGTAGAAGGCGTGGGGTGAGTTTTCACCAGAGAATTTATGACGCTCAGTAGAAGCGTGGGGTGAGTTTTCACCAGAGAATTTGTGACGCTCAGTAGAAGCGCAGGGTGAGTTTTCACCAGATAATTTGTGACGCCTCAGTAGAAGCGTGGGGTGAGTTTTCACCCAGATAATTTGTGACGCTCAGTAGAAGCGTGGGGTGAGTTTTCACCAGAGAATTTATGACGCTCAGTAGAAGCGTGGAGTGAGTTTTCACCAGATAATTTTATGACGCTCAGTAGAAGCGTGGGGTGAGTTTTCACCAGATAATTTGTGACGCTCAGTAGAAGCGTGGGGTGAGTTTTCACCAGAGAATTTGTGACGCTCAGTAGAAGCGTGGGGTGAGTTTTCACCAGAGAATTTGTGACGCTCAGTTAGAAGCGTGGGGTGAGTTTTCACCAGAGAATTTATTGACGCTCAGTAGAAGCGTGGGGTGAGTTTTCACCAGAGGAATTTGTGACGCTCAGTAGAAGCGCGGGGTGAGTTTTCACCAGATAATTTGTGACGCTCAGTAGAAGCGTGGGGTGAGTTTTCACCAGATAATTTGTGACGCTCAGTAGAAGCGTGGGGTGAGTTTTCACCAGAGAATTTATTGACGCTCAGTAGAAGCGTGGGGTGAGTTTTCACCAGAGAATTTATGACGCCTCAGTAGAAGCGTTGGCGAGAGTTTTCACCAGAGAATTTATGACGCTCAGTAGAAGCGTGGGGTGAGTTTTCACCAGAGAATTTGTGACGCTCAGTAGAAGCGTGGGGTGAGTTTTCACCAGAGAATTTATGACGCCTCAGTAGAAGCGTGGGGTGAGTTTTCACCAGATAATTTATGATGGTCAGTAGAAGCGTGGGGTGAGTTTTCACCAGAGAAATTTGTGACGCTCAGTAGAAGCGTGGGGTGAGTTTTCACCAGATAATTTGTGACGCTCAGTAGAAGCGTGGGGTGAGTTTTCACCAGAGAATTTATGACGCTCAGTAGAAGCGTGGGGTGAGTTTTCACCAGAGAATTTATGACGCTCAGTAGAAGCGTGGGGTGAGTTTTCACCAGAGAATTTGTGACGCTCAGTAGAAGCGCAGGGTGAGTTTTCACCAGATAATTTGTGACGCTCAGTAGAAGCGTGGCGTGAGTTTTCACCAGATAATTTGTGACGCTCAGTAGAAGCGTGGGGTGAGTTTTCACCAGAGAATTTATGACGCTCAGTAGAAGCGTGGGGTGAGTTTTCACCAGATAATTTATGACGCTCAGTAGAAGCGTGGGGTGAGTTTTCACCAGATAATTTGTGACGCTCAGTAGAAGCGTGGGGTGAGTTTTCACCAGAGAATTTGTGACGCTCAGTAGAAGCGTGGGGTGAGTTTTTCACCAGAGAATTTGTGACGCTCAGTAGAAGCGTGGGTGAGTTTTCACCAGAGAAATTATGACGCTCAGTAGAAGCGTGGGGTGAGTTTTCACCAGAGAATTTGTGACGTCTCAGTAGAAGCGCGGGGTGAGTTTTTCACCAGATAATTTGTGACGCTCAGTAGAAGCGTGGGGTGAGTTTTCACCAGATAATTTGTGACGCTCAGTAGAAGCGTGGGGTGAGTTTTCACCAGAGAATTTATGACGCTCAGTAGAAGCGTTGGGGTGAGTTTTCACCAGAGAATTTATGACGCTCAGTAGAAGCGTGGGGTGAGTTTTCACCAGAGAATTTGTGACGACTCAGTAGAAGCGTGGGGTGAGTTTTCACCAGATAATTTGTGACGCTCAGTAGAAGCGTGGGGGTGAGTTTTCACCAGAGAATTTATGACGCTCAGTAGAAGCGTGGGGTGAGTTTTCACCAGAGAATTTATGACGCCTCAGTAGAAGCGTGGGTGAGTTTTCACCAGAGAATTTGTGACGCTCAGTAGAAGCGCGGGTGAGTTTTCACCAGATAATTTGTGACGCTCAGTAGAAGCGTGGGGTGAGTTTTCACCAGATAATTTGTGACGCTCAGTAGAAGCGTGGGGTGAGTTTTCACCAGAGAATTTATGACGCTCAGTAGAAGCGTGGGGTGAGTTTTCACCAGATAATTTATGACGCTCAGTAGAAGCGTGGGGTGAGTTTTCACCAGATAATTTGTGACGCTCAGTAGAAGCGTGGGTGAGTTTTCACCAGAGAATTTGTGACGCTCAGTAGAAGCGTGGGGTGAGTTTTCACCAGAGAATTTGTGACGCTCAGTAGAAGCGTGGGGGTGAGTTTTCACCAGAGATTTATGACGCTCAGTAGAAGCGTGGGGTGAGTTTTCACCAGATAATTTGTGACGCCTCAGTAGAAGCGTGGGGTGAGTTTTCACCAGAGAATTTGTGACGCTCAGTAGAAGCGTGGGGTGAGTTTTCACCAGAGAATTTGTGACGCTCAGTAGAAGCGTGGGGTGAGTTTTCACCAGAGAATTTATGACGCTCAGTAGAAGCGTGGGGTGAGTTTTCACCAGAGAATTTGTGACGCTCAGTAGAAGCGCGGGGTGAGTTTTTCACCAGATAATTTGTGCCGCTCAGTAGAAGCGTGGGGTGAGTTTTCACCAGATAATTTGTGACGCTCAGTAGAAGCGTGGGGGTGAGTTTTCACCAGAGAATTTATGGACGCTCAGTAGAAGCGTGGGGTGAGTTTTCACCAGAGAATTTATGACGCTCAGTAGAAGCGTTGGGTGAGTTTTCACCAGAGAATTTATGACGCTCAGTAGAAGCGTGGGGTGAGTTTTCACCAGAGAATTTGTGACGCTCAGTAGAAGCGTGGGGTGAGTTTTCACCAGAGAATTTATGACGCTCAGTAGAAGCGTGGGGTGAGTTTTCACCAGATAATTTATGACGCTCAGTAGAAGCGTGGGGTGAGTTTTCACCAGAGAATTTGTGACGCTCAGTAGAAGCGTGGGGTGAGTTTTCACCAGATAATTTGTGACGCTCAGTAGAAGCGTGGGGTGAGTTTTCACCAGAGAATTTATGACGCTCAGTAGAAGCGTGGGGTGAGTTTTCACCAGAGAATTTATGACGCTCAGTAGAAGCGTGGGGTGAGTTTTCACCAGAGAATTTGTGACGCTCAGTAGAAGCGCAGGGTGAGTTTTCACCAGATAATTTGTGACGATCAGTAGAAGCGTGGGGTGAGTTTTCACCAGATAATTTGTGACGCTCAGTAGAAGCGTGGGGTGAGTTTTCACCAGAGAATTTATGACGCTCAGTAGAAGCGTGGGGTGAGTTTTCACCAGATAATTTATGACGCTCAGTAGAAGCGTGGGGTGAGTTTTCACCAGATAATTTGTGACGCTCAGTAGAAGCGTGGGGTGAGTTTTCACCAGAGAATTTGTGACGCTCAGTAGAAGCGTGGGGTGAGTTTTCACCAGAGAATTTGTGACGCTCAGTAGAAGCGTGGGGTGAGTTTTCACCAGAGAATTTATGACGCTCAGTAGAAGCGTGGGGTGAGTTTTCACCAGAGAATTTGTGACGCTCAGTAGAAGCGCGGGGTGAGTTTTCACCAGATAATTTGTGACGCTCAGTAGAAGCGTGGGGTGAGTTTTCACCAGATAATTTGTGACGCTCAGTAGAAGCGTGGGGTGAGTTTTCACCAGATAATTTGTGACGCTCAGTAGAAGCGTGGGGTGAGTTTTCACCAGAGAATTTATGACGCTCAGTAGAAGCGTGGGGTGAGTTTTCACCAGATAATTTGTGACGCTCAGTAGAAGCGTGGGGTGAGTTTTCACCAGAGAATTTATGACGCTCAGTAGAAGCGTGGGGTGAGTTTTCACCAGAGAATTTGTGACGCTCAGTAGAAGCGCAGGGTGAGTTTTCACCAGATAATTTGTGACGCTCAGTAGAAGCGTGGGGTGAGTTTTCACCAGATAATTTGTGACGCTCAGTAGAAGCGTGGGGTGAGTTTTCACCAGAGAATTTATGACGCTCAGTAGAAGCGTGGGGTGAGTTTTCACCAGATAATTTATGACGCTCAGTAGAAGCGTGGGGTGAGTTTTCACCAGATAATTTGTGACGCTCAGTAGAAGCGTGGGGTGAGTTTTCACCAGAGAATTTGTGACGCTCAGTAGAAGCGTGGGGTGAGTTTTCACCAGAGAATTTGTGACGCTCAGTAGAAGCGTGGGGTGAGTTTTCACCAGAGAATTTATGACGCTCAGTAGAAGCGTGGGGTGAGTTTTCACCAGATAATTTGTGACGCTCAGTAGAAGCGTGGGGTGAGTTTTCACCAGAGAATTTGTGACGCTCAGTAGAAGCGTGGGGTGAGTTTTCACCAGAGAATTTGTGACGCTCAGTAGAAGCGTGGGGTGAGTTTTCACCAGAGAATTTATGACGCTCAGTAGAAGCGTGGGGTGAGTTTTCACCAGAGAATTTGTGACGCTCAGTAGAAGCGCGGGGTGAGTTTTCACCAGATAATTTGTGACGCTCAGTAGAAGCGTGGGGTGAGTTTTCACCAGATAATTTGTGACGCTCAGTAGAAGCGTGGGGTGAGTTTTCACCAGAGAATTTATGACGCTCAGTAGAAGCGTGGGGTGAGTTTTCACCAGAGAATTTATGACGCTCAGTAGAAGCGTTGGGTGAGTTTTCACCAGAGAATTTTATGACGCTCAGTAGAAGCGTGGGGTGAGTTTTCACCAGAGAATTTGTGACGCTCAGTAGAAGCGTGGGGTGAGTTTTCACCAGAGAAATTTATTGACGCTCAGTAGAAGCGTGGGGTGAGTTTTCACCAGATAATTTATGACGCTCAGTAGAAGCGTGGGGTGAGTTTTCACCAGAGAATTTGTGACGCTCAGTAGAAGCGTGGGGTGAGTTTTCACCAGATAATTTGTGACGCTCAGTAGAAGCGTGGGGTGAGTTTTCACCAGAGAATTTATGACGCTCAGTAGAAGCGTGGGGTGAGTTTTCACCAGAGAATTTATGACGCTCAGTAGAAGCGTGGGGTGAGTTTTCACCAGAGAATTTGTGACGCTCAGTAGAAGCGCAGGGTGAGTTTTCACCAGATAATTTGTGACGCTCAGTAGAAGCGTGGGGTGAGTTTTCACCAGATAATTTGTGACGCTCAGTAGAAGCGTGGGGTGAGTTTTCACCAGAGAATTTATGACGCTCAGTAGAAGCGTGGGGTGAGTTTTCACCAGATAATTTATGACGCTCAGTAGAAGCGTGGGGTGAGTTTTCACCAGATAATTTGTGACGCTCAGTAGAAGCGTGGGGTGAGTTTTCACCAGAGAATTTGTGACGCTCAGTAGAAGCGTGGGGTGAGTTTTCACCAGAGAATTTGTGACGCTCAGTAGAAGCGTGGGGTGAGTTTTCACCAGAGAATTTATGACGCTCAGTAGAAGCGTGGGGTGAGTTTTCACCAGAGAATTTGTGACGCTCAGTAGAAGCGCGGGGTGAGTTTTCACCAGATAATTTGTGACGCTCAGTAGAAGCGTGGGGTGAGTTTTCACCAGATAATTTGTGACGCTCAGTAGAAGCGTGGGGTGAGTTTTCACCAGATAATTTGTGACGCTCAGTAGAAGCGTGGGGTGAGTTTTCACCAGAGAATTTATGACGCTCAGTAGAAGCGTGGGGTGAGTTTTCACCAGATAATTTGTGACGCTCAGTAGAAGCGTGGGGTGAGTTTTCACCAGAGAATTTATGACGCTCAGTAGAAGCGTGGGGTGAGTTTTCACCAGAGAATTTGTGACGCTCAGTAGAAGCGCAGGGTGAGTTTTCACCAGATAATTTGTGACGCTCAGTAGAAGCGTGGGGTGAGTTTTCACCAGATAATTTGTGACGCTCAGTAGAAGCGTGGGGTGAGTTTTCACCAGAGAATTTATGACGCCTCAGTAGAAGCGTGGGGTGAGTTTTCACCAGATAATTTATGACGCTCAGTAGAAGCGTGGGGTGAGTTTTCACCAGATAATTTGTGACGCTCAGTAGAAGCGTGGGGTGAGTTTTCACCAGAGAATTTGTGACGCTCAGTAGAAGCGTGGGGTGAGTTTTCACCAGAGAATTTGTGACGCTCAGTAGAAGCGTGGGGTGAGTTTTCACCAGAGAATTTATGACGCTCAGTAGAAGCGTGGGGTGAGTTTTCACCAGAGAATTTGTGACGCTCAGTAGAAGCGCGGGGTGAGTTTTCAACAGATAATTTGTGACGCTCAGTAGAAGCGTGGGGTGAGTTTTCACCAGATAATTTGTGACGCTCAGTAGAAGCGTGGGGTGAGTTTTCACCAGATAATTTGTGACGCTCAGTAGAAGCGTGGGGTGAGTTTTCACCAGAGAATTTATGACGCTCAGTAGAAGCGTGGGGTGAGTTTTCACCAGAGAATTTATGACGCTCAGTAGAAGCGTTGGGTGAGTTTTCACCAGAGAATTTATGACGCTCAGTAGAAGCGTGGGGTGAGTTTTCATCAGAGAATTTGTGACGCTCAGTAGAAGCGTGGGGTGAGTTTTCACCAGAGAATTTATGACGCCTCAGTAGAAGCGTGGGGTGAGTTTTCACCAGATAATTTATGACGCTCAGTAGAAGCGTGGGGTGAGTTTTCACCAGAGAATTTGTGACGCTCAGTAGAAGCGTGGGGTGAGTTTTCACCAGATAATTTGTGACGCTCAGTAGAAGCGTGGGGTGAGTTTTCACCAGAGAATTTATGACGCTCAGTAGAAGCGTGGGGTGAGTTTTCACCAGAGAATTTATGACGCTCAGTAGAAGCGTGGGGTGAGTTTTCACCAGAGAATTTGTGACGCTCAGTAGAAGCGCAGGGTGAGTTTTCACCAGATAATTTGTGACGCTCAGTAGAAGCGTGGGGTGAGTTTTCACCAGATAATTTGTGACGCTCAGTAGAAGCGTGGGGTGAGTTTTCACCAGAGAATTTATGACGCTCAGTAGAAGCGTGGGGTGAGTTTTCACCAGAGAATTTATGACGCTCAGTAGAAGCGTGGGGTGAGTTTTCACCAGAGAATTTATGACGCTCAGTAGAAGCGTGGGGTGAGTTTTCACCAGAGAATTTGTGACGCTCAGTAGAAGCGCAGGGTGAGTTTTCACCAGATAATTTGTGACGCTCAGTAGAAGCGTGGGTGAGTTTTCACCAGATAATTTGTGACGCTCAGTAGAAGCGTGGGGTGAGTTTTCACCAGAGAATTTATGACGCTCAGTAGAAGCGTGGAGTGAGTTTTCACCAGATAATTTATGACGCTCAGTAGAAGCGTGGGGTGAGTTTTCACCAGATAATTTGTGACGCTCAGTAGAAGCGTGGGGTGAGTTTTCACCAGAGAATTTGTGACGCTCAGTAGAAGCGTGGGGTGAGTTTTCACCAGAGAATTTGTGACGCTCAGTAGAAGCGTGGGGTGAGTTTTCACCAGAGAATTTATGACGCTCAGTAGAAGCGTGGGGTGAGTTTTCACCAGAGAATTTGTGACGCTCAGTAGAAGCGCGGGGTGAGTTTTCACCAGATAATTTGTGACGCTCAGTAGAAGCGTGGGGTGAGTTTTCACCAGATAATTTGTGACGCTCAGTAGAAGCGTGGGGTGAGTTTTCACCAGAGAATTTATGACGCTCAGTAGAAGCGTGGGGTGAGTTTTCACCAGAGAATTTATGACGCTCAGTAGAAGCGTTGGGTGAGTTTTCACCAGAGAATTTATGACGCCTCAGTAGAAGCGTGGGGTGAGTTTTCACCAGAGAATTTGTGACGCTCAGTAGAAGCGTGGGGTGAGTTTTCACCAGAGAATTTATGACGCTCAGTAGAAGCGTGGGGTGAGTTTTCACCAGATAATTTATGATGCTCAGTAGAAGCGTGGGGTGAGTTTTCACCAGAGAATTTGTGACGCTCAGTAGAAGCGTGGGGTGAGTTTTCACCAGATAATTTGTGACGCTCAGTAGAAGCGTGGGGTGAGTTTTCACCAGAGAATTTATGACGCTCAGTAGAAGCGTGGGGTGAGTTTTCACCAGAGAATTTATGACGCTCAGTAGAAGCGTGGGGTGAGTTTTCACCAGAGAATTTGTGACGCTCAGTAGAAGCGCAGGGTGAGTTTTCACCAGATAATTTGTGACGCTCAGTAGAAGCGTGGCGTGAGTTTTCACCAGATAATTTGTGACGCTCAGTAGAAGCGTGGGGTGAGTTTTCACCAGAGAATTTATGACGCTCAGTAGAAGCGTGGGGTGAGTTTTCACCAGATAATTTATGACGCTCAGTAGAAGCGTGGGGTGAGTTTCACCAGATAATTTGTGACGCTCAGTAGAAGCGTGGGGTGAGTTTTCACCAGAGAATTTGTGACGCTCAGTAGAAGCGTGGGGTGAGTTTTCACCAGAGAATTTGTGACGCTCAGTAGAAGCGTGGGGTGAGTTTTCACCAGAGAATTTATGACGCTCAGTAGAAGCGTGGGGTGAGTTTTCACCAGAGAATTTGTGACGCTCAGTAGAAGCGCGGGGTGAGTTTTCACCAGATAATTTGTGACGCTCAGTAGAAGCGTGGGGTGAAGTTTTCACCAGATAATTTGTGACGCTCAGTAGAAGCGTGGGGTGAGTTTTCACCAGAGAATTTATGACGCTCAGTAGAAGCGTGGGGTGAGTTTTCACCAGAGAATTTATGACGCTCAGTAGAAGCGTGGGGTGAGTTTTCACCAGAGAATTTGTGACGCTCAGTAGAAGCGTGGGGTGAGTTTTCACCAGATAATTTGTGACGCTCAGTAGAAGCGTGGGGTGAGTTTTCACCAGAGAATTTATGACGCTCAGTAGAAGCGTGGGGTGAGTTTTCACCAGAGAATTTATGACGCTCAGTAGAAGCGTGGGGTGAGTTTTCACCAGAGAATTTGTGACGCTCAGTAGAAGCGCGGGGTGAGTTTTCACCAGATAATTTGTGACGCTCAGTAGAAGCGTGGGGTGAGTTTTCACCAGATAATTTGTGACGCTCAGTAGAAGCGTGGGGTGAGTTTTCACCAGAGAATTTATGACGCTCAGTAGAAGCGTGGGGTGAGTTTTCACCAGATAATTTATGACGCTCAGTAGAAGCGTGGGGTGAGTTTTCACCAGATAATTTGTGACGCTCAGTAGAAGCGTGGGGTGAGTTTTCACCAGAGAATTTGTGACGCTCAGTAGAAGCGTGGGGTGAGTTTTCACCAGAGAATTTGTGACGCTCAGTAGAAGCGTGGGGTGAGTTTTCACCAGAGAATTTATGACGCTCAGTAGAAGCGTGGGGTGAGTTTTCACCAGATAATTTGTGACGCTCAGTAGAAGCGTGGGGTGAGTTTTCACCAGAGAATTTGTGACGCTCAGTAGAAGCGTGGGGTGAGTTTTCACCAGAGAATTTGTGACGCTCAGTAGAAGCGTGGGGTGAGTTTTCACCAGAGAATTTATGACGCTCAGTAGAAGCGTGGGGTGAGTTTTCACCAGAGAATTTGTGACGCTCAGTAGAAGCGCGGGGTGAGTTTTCACCAGATAATTTGTGACGCTCAGTAGAAGCGTGGGGTGAGTTTTCACCAGATAATTTGTGACGCTCAGTAGAAGCGTGGGGTGAGTTTTCACCAGAGAATTTATGACGCTCAGTAGAAGCGTGGGGTGAGTTTTCACCAGAGAATTTATGACGCTCAGTAGAAGCGTTGGGTGAGTTTTCACCAGAGAATTTATGACGCTCAGTAGAAGCGTGGGGTGAGTTTTCACCAGAGAATTTGTGACGCTCAGTAGAAGCGTGGGGTGAGTTTTCACCAGAGAATTTATGACGCTCAGTAGAAGCGTGGGGTGAGTTTTCACCAGATAATTTATGACGCTCAGTAGAAGCGTGGGGTGAGTTTTCACCAGAGAATTTGTGACGCTCAGTAGAAGCGTGGGTGAGTTTTCACCAGATAATTTGTGACGCTCAGTAGAAGCGTGGGGTGAGTTTTCACCAGAGAATTTATGACGCTCAGTAGAAGCGTGGGGTGAGTTTTCACCAGAGAATTTATGACGCTCAGTAGAAGCGTGGGGTGAGTTTTCACCAGAGAATTTGTGACGCTCAGTAGAAGCGCAGGGTGAGTTTTCACCAGATAATTTGTGACGCTCAGTAGAAGCGTGGGGTGAGTTTTCACCAGATAATTTGTGACGCTCAGTAGAAGCGTGGGGTGAGTTTTCACCAGAGAATTTATGACGCTCAGTAGAAGCGTGGGGTGAGTTTTCACCAGATAATTTATGACGCTCAGTAGAAGCGTGGGGTGAGTTTTCACCAGATAATTTGTGACGCTCAGTAGAAGCGTGGGGTGAGTTTTCACCAGAGAATTTGTGACGCTCAGTAGAAGCGTGGGTGAGTTTTCACCAGAGAATTTGTGACGCTCAGTAGAAGCGTGGGGTGAGTTTTCACCAGAGAATTTATGACGCTCAGTAGAAGCGTGGGGTGAGTTTTCACCAGAGAATTTGTGACGCTCAGTAGAAGCGCGGGGTGAGTTTTCACCAGATAATTTGTGACGCTCAGTAGAAGCGTGGGTGAGTTTTCACCAGATAATTTGTGACGCTCAGTAGAAGCGTGGGGTGAGTTTTCACCAGATAATTTGTGACGCTCAGTAGAAGCGTGGGGTGAGTTTTCACCAGAGAATTTATGACGCTCAGTAGAAGCGTGGGGTGAGTTTTCACCAGAGAATTTATGACGCTCAGTAGAAGCGTTGGGTGAGTTTTCACCAGAGAATTTATGACGCTCAGTAGAAGCGTGGGGTGAGTTTTCATCAGAGAATTTGTGACGCTCAGTAGAAGCGTGGGGTGAGTTTTCACCAGAGAATTTATGACGCTCAGTAGAAGCGTGGGGTGAGTTTTCACCAGATAATTTATGACGCTCAGTAGAAGCGTGGGGTGAGTTTTCACCAGAGAATTTGTGACGCTCAGTAGAAGCGTGGGGTGAGTTTTCACCAGATAATTTGTGACGCTCAGTAGAAGCGTGGGTGAGTTTTCACCAGAGAATTTATGACGCTCAGTAGAAGCGTGGGGTGAGTTTTCACCAGAGAATTTATGACGCTCAGTAGAAGCGTGGGTGAGTTTTCACCAGAGAATTTGTGACGCTCAGTAGAAGCGCAGGGTGAGTTTTCACCAGATAATTTGTGACGCTCAGTAGAAGCGTGGGGTGAGTTTTCACCAGATAATTTGTGACGCTCAGTAGAAGCGTGGGGTGAGTTTTCACCAGAGAATTTATGACGCTCAGTAGAAGCGTGGGGTGAGTTTTCACCAGAGAATTTATGACGCTCAGTAGAAGCGTGGGGTGAGTTTTCACCAGAGAATTTATGACGCTCAGTAGAAGCGTGGGGTGAGTTTTCACCAGAGAATTTGTGACGCTCAGTAGAAGCGCAGGGTGAGTTTTCACCAGATAATTTGTGACGCTCAGTAGAAGCGTGGGGTGAGTTTTCACCAGATAATTTGTGACGCTCAGTAGAAGCGTGGGGTGAGTTTTCACCAGAGAATTTATGACGCTCAGTAGAAGCGTGGAGTGAGTTTTCACCAGATAATTTATGACGCTCAGTAGAAGCGTGGGTGAGTTTTCACCAGATAATTTGTGACGCTCAGTAGAAGCGTGGGTGAGTTTTCACCAGAGAATTTGTGACGCTCAGTAGAAGCGTGGGTGAGTTTTTCACCAGAGAATTTGTGACGCTCAGTAGAAGCGTGGGGTGAGTTTTCACCAGAGAATTTATGACGCTCAGTAGAAGCGTGGGGTGAGTTTTCACCAGAGAATTTGTGACGCTCAGTAGAAGCGCGGGGTGAGTTTTCACCAGATAATTTGTGACGCTCAGTAGAAGCGTGGGGTGAGTTTTCACCAGAGAATTTATGACGCTCAGTAGAAGCGTGGGGTGAGTTTTCACCAGAGAATTTATGACGCTCAGTAGAAGCGTTGGGTGAGTTTTCACCAGAGAATTTATGACGCTCAGTAGAAGCGTGGGGTGAGTTTTCACCAGAGAATTTGTGACGCTCAGTAGAAGCGTGGGGTGAGTTTTCACCAGAGAATTTATGACGCTCAGTAGAAGCGTGGGGTGAGTTTTCACCAGATAATTTATGATGCCTCAGTAGAAGCGTGGGTGAGTTTTCACCAGAGAATTTGTGACGCTCAGTAGAAGCGTGGGGTGAGTTTTTCACCAGATAATTTGTGACGCTCAGTAGAAGCGTGGGGTGAGTTTTCACCAGAGAATTTATGACGCTCAGTAGAAGCGTGGGGTGAGTTTTCACCAGAGAATTTATGACGCTCAGTAGAAGCGTGGGGTGAGTTTTCACCAGAGAATTTGTGACGCTCAGTAGAAGCGCAGGGTGAGTTTTCACCAGATAATTTGTGACGCTCAGTAGAAGCGTGGCGTGAGTTTTCACCAGATAATTTGTGACGCTCAGTAGAAGCGTGGGGTGAGTTTTCACCAGAGAATTTATGACGCTCAGTAGAAGCGTGGGGTGAGTTTTCACCAGATAATTTATGACGCTCAGTAGAAGCGTGGGGTGAGTTTTCACCAGATAATTTGTGACGCTCAGTAGAAGCGTGGGGTGAGTTTTCACCAGAGAATTTGTGACGCTCAGTAGAAGCGTGGGGTGAGTTTTCACCAGAGAATTTGTGACGCTCAGTAGAAGCGTGGGGTGAGTTTTCACCAGAGAATTTATGACGCTCAGTAGAAGCGTGGGTGAGTTTTCACCAGAGAATTTGTGACGCTCAGTAGAAGCGCGGGGTGAGTTTTCACCAGATAATTTGTGACGCTCAGTAGAAGCGTGGGGTGAGTTTTCACCAGATAATTTGTGACGCTCAGTAGAAGCGTGGGGTGAGTTTTCACCAGAGAATTTATGACGCCTCAGTAGAAGCGTGGGGTGAGTTTTCACCAGAGAATTTATGACGCTCAGTAGAAGCGTTGGGTGAGTTTTCACCAGAGAATTTATGACGCTCAGTTAGAAGCGTGGGTGAGTTTTCACCAGAGAATTTGTGACGCTCAGTAGAAGCGTGGGGTGAGTTTTTCACCAGAGAATTTATGACGCTCAGTAGAAGCGTGGGGTGAGTTTTCACCAGATAATTTATGACGCTCAGTAGAAAGCGTGGGGTGAGTTTTCACCAGAGAATTTGTGACGCCTCAGTAGAAGCGTGGGGTGAGTTTTCACCAGATAATTTGTGACGCTCAGTAGAAGCGTGGGGTGAGTTTTCACCAGAGAATTTATGACGCTCAGTAGAAGCGTGGGGTGAGTTTTCACCAGAGAATTTATGACGCTCAGTAGAAGCGTGGGGTGAGTTTTCACCAGAGAATTTGTGACGCTCAGTAGAAGCGCAGGGTGAGTTTTCACCAGATAATTTGTGACGCTCAGTAGAAGCGTGGGGTGAGTTTTCACCAGATAATTTGTGACGCTCAGTAGAAGCGTGGGGTGAGTTTTCACCAGAGAATTTATGACGCTCAGTAGAAGCGTGGGGTGAGTTTTCACCAGATAATTTATGACGCTCAGTAGAAGCGTGGGGTGAGTTTTCACCAGATAATTTGTGACGCTCAGTAGAAGCGTGGGGTGAGTTTTCACCAGAGAATTTGTGACGCTCAGTAGAAGCGTGGGGTGAGTTTTCACCAGAGAATTTGTGACGCTCAGTAGAAGCGTGGGGTGAGTTTTCACCAGAGAATTTATGACGCTCAGTAGAAGCGTGGGGTGAGTTTTCACCAGAGAATTTGTGACGCTCAGTAGAAGCGCGGGGTGAGTTTTCACCAGATAATTTGTGACGCTCAGTAGAAGCGTGGGGTGAGTTTTCACCAGAGAATTTGTGACGCTCAGTAGAAGCGTGGGGTGAGTTTTCACCAGAGAATTTATGACGCTCAGTAGAAGCGTGGGGTGAGTTTTCACCAGAGAATTTATGACGCTCAGTAGAAGCGTTGGGTGAGTTTTCACCAGAGAATTTATGACGCTCAGTAGAAGCGTGGGGTGAGTTTTCACCAGAGAATTTGTGACGCTCAGTAGAAGCGTGGGGTGAGTTTTCACCAGAGAATTTATGACGCTCAGTAGAAGCGTGGGGTGAGTTTTCACCAGATAATTTATGACGCTCAGTAGAAGCGTGGGGTGAGTTTTCACCAGAGAATTTGTGACGCTCAGTAGAAGCGTGGGGTGAGTTTTCACCAGATAATTTGTGACGCTCAGTAGAAGCGTGGGGTGAGTTTTCACCAGAGAATTTATGACGCTCAGTAGAAGCGTGGGGTGAGTTTTCACCAGAGAATTTATGACGCTCAGTAGAAGCGTGGGGTGAGTTTTCACCAGAGAATTTATGACGCTCAGTAGAAGCGTGGGGTGAGTTTTCACCAGAGAAGTTATGACGCTCAGTAGAAGCGTGGGTCGAGTTTTCACCAGATAATTTATGATGCTCAGTAGAAGCGTGGGTGAGTTTTCACCAGATAATTTATGACGCTCAGTAGAAGCGTGGGGTGAGTTTTCACCAGAGAATTTGTGACGCTCAGTAGAAGCGTGGGGTGAGTTTTCACCAGAGAATTTATGACGCTCAGTAGAAGCGTGGGGTGAGTTTTCACCAGATAATTTGTGACGCTCAGTAGAAGCGTGGGGTGAGTTTTCACCAGAGAATTTGTGACGCTCAGTAGAAGCGTGGGGTGAGTTTTCACCAGAGAATTTGTGACGCTCAGTAGAAGCGTGGGGTGAGTTTTCACCAGAGAATTTATGACGCTCAGTAGAAGCGTGGGGTGAGTTTTCACCAGAGAATTTATGACGCTCAGTAGAAGCGTGGGTGAGTTTTCACCAGAGAATTTATGACGCTCAGTAGAAGCGTGGGGGTGAGTTTTCACCAGAGAAGTTATGACGCTCAGTAGAAGCGTGGGTCGAGTTTTCTCCAGAGAAGTTATGACGCTCAGTAGAAGCGTGAGTCGAGTTTTCACCAGAGAATTTATGACGCTCAGTAGAAGCGTGGAATGACTTTTCACCGTTGAATTTATGACGCTCAACGTGGGGTGAGTTTTCACCGTTGAATTTGTGACATTTCGTAGATGGGTGGGGTGAGTTTTTCACCTGATAATTTGATGACGCTCTGCCCGAAGCGTTGGGTGACTTCAGTCTTCACCAGATAATTTATGACGCTCAGTAGAAGTGTTGGGTGAGTTTTCACGGGAGACTTTACGGCGCTCTGTAGAAGCGTCTGATGCTCGGTAGCAGCGTGGCGTGAATTTTTCACCGGACGATTTATGACGCTCAAGTAAGGGATTATGTGCGACGGAAACGTATTAGTTTTCAGTTTACTGTTTTATTTTTTGATATGGAACTGGAGTTCTATTGTGAAATGTGAAATTCAATTATGATTTCATGCCAATTTGCAAGTAATGAGAAGTGATGAAATGTGATTTGTTGACTATTAACAAAACGGTATATTCATTGAAACTATTTGCTCTTTGTTTGTTTGTTTATTTTGAGATTGAAAAGTGAGTTGGAAAAACTTCACCAGACGGTGGACCCATTGACCAAGTGTACGGTAGAGGGCTCAGTGACAGTCCAAATGGGACCATAAAAGTAATCATGGAATTTTCTGAATGTTCACTGAAGTTAATTGTTAGCTGTATTATAATAAAGTTGATGTGAACTGAACTTGTTTTGGTATTGGATTGTTCTTTGGTTACTTTGAATGACTATTCAGTCAGTCTCAGGGTTTTGATGGCTTTGAAAAAGGGTATCTAAATCAACCCCCCCAGGATCCCTGGGTCAAGCTGTCATCTCTCTGCTGACTTGGCGGGGTTTTCTTTCTCGCGACCCCTATGTTTTAATATTTCTTTAGGAAATGATATTCTGGGCGTGGGAATTTTGATGAAGGATTTGACCAAAAATTGCCCATTGAGGGACCAGTGTCCATTGGGTGGATTCTATGGGAAACCCCGTCGCAATCGGCAGGGGGATGACAGCGAATTGTACGCTTGAAAGTAGGGCGAGGTCTTTGGTAATGTTACTGAATTACTCTTCCGAGACCCTGATCATTTTAGAGCTGGGAGTTGCATTGTAACATATTGTACTGGAAAAGATGGCGGAACATAATCTTTGATAAGGCAAACAGAGGTTCTGGAGTGGATAAGGGGAAACGTTTTCCATTTCCCCATATTAATATTCAGACTAGATGTTGTTCCCTCAGCGGTCCGGCTAAATGTTATTTCCCGGCGCTCTGTTGCGCTATCGATCGACAGTTGTGTTTCTTGAACGTATGCATCCATGTCTGAGGAATTTCGATTCCACCATACCGTCTTATGTGTATAGCCTCTTTAACCTTACGAATGTACCAATGAGGGTCTCTGTCAATACACGTAACCTCGTTCCCGCACCTACTATCGATACGTTTATAAAAGCGATTCTACGTCAATGATCAGTGATGGGAGATAGCGGGTAATCTTCTGTCTACCCAACAAGAACAAGTTTTGAAATGGATTAATTTTTTCAAGAACAATATGAAGCATACGAAGCCAAGACTCTGCCTTGATGGCCATAAGTAGAGCTGTCCGCTTACAAGAGTGCCGTTCAGAGAGTTTCGATTGTAATCAGTTATTCCTCAACGGTAGCGAGACTAGTGTAGCTGGTACTCGTGCAACCATCTCTCCTTATCAATCGCATATTTCCGTTCAACTGTTATATAGTCACCAGTTTCAAGTTTTGGGGTCAGGTTTGCGAGTGATGTTTGGGACTAAGCTTTGGGATTGATTTGGGTGTGAGCTTTGGGAGTGAGTAGTTTGGGAGTGATATTTGGGAGTGAGATTTGGGAGTGAGATTTGGGAGTGAGGTTTGGGGGTAGGTTTTGAGGATTAATGGAGTATAACAATGATGAGATTGGATAATGTTAGAGTTGACATATCTTATATCCAATAGGCATAAATATAATTACATGTTTTGGAGATTACGGTAGTGGTATTTGGTCTCGATAGCATACCATCAATGGTCTCTTTGTGGTCGGATGTAAGTATTGGGGATTTTAAGAGCCCATTGATGGTATTCTGAGCTGTGAAGTATAAGAATCCAGGAAGTTGGGAGCCGAATTTTCCCCAATCTTAATAAGATGCGATAATTGTTGCATTGCTGAATAGTATACTATTCACACTGCATACATAATGAGCATCGCATATAAGATGAACAACAAAACCATGAATAAATTGGCATTCGTAAGTGCAACGGCATAGGGAATATACCAAGTGCAGAGTGACTGGTAGTTTGTAGAATGTTCATAGGGGTGTGTTGAGGGTGTTCATTACGCTTAAGGGTAATGGCTAGTACAACATTTTCTTGCCCCACCCACCCACCCACGTGCTTCTCATTTGCACTGCGACTCTTATCGTGTCGCCGAATTTTCCCCAATCTTAATAAGATGCGATAATTGTTGCCATTGCTGAATAGTATACTATTTAACAATTATTCCGCGAAATCGAGTCGTACATTAACTCATAGCCAACGAGGCGTAGCCGAGTTGGCTATGAGTTCATGTACGACGAGATTGAGTGGAATAATTGTTTTATAATATACTCACCACAGGATATTGCAATTAAAATTACTGGGGAAAGAACGGAAGGAAAAACAGAGGAAAATGGGATATTTATCGTAATTAGTGGGATTCCCAAATAAGGTAGTAATGGTACATTGCCTCATATACCTTGAGTAGGGAATCAATCAGATTGTCCAAAATTGCCGATATCCTGTGGTGAGTATATTATAAAGCTTAATGTGCAGCTCTCAGTGTACTGGCTAATATCAGCCATGTTACATACCATGCATGCATCAGGAAAAAAGTTGCAAAAGTTATAGGGGTGGTCAATTAAGTCACATATAGGGGGGTGCTCAGTTTTGAGCTTTCAAAAAGTAGATCTGTCAAGAAAATTTTGGTGTCCAAAATATAAGTAAAATGGCTACATAATGACCAATACATTGGCAGCATAATGTGCCAATTGGCACTTTTAGGGGTAAAAGGGTTAAAACTTATTTCACTGGAACCCTGCATAAGTGTACGTACCTTATTGAATATCCAAACACTATACACAAGAGATCTGCTGTATTGTTTGTCAGGAGGTTTCCAATATTGCCCTTAAAACAAGAAAATATTTTACAGTCCACTTCCGATCGCGATAACTTCCAACCTGAAGGGAAATCTGATCTGACCTATTGATATATATATTTCATTTATTTTATTTATTTATGCCTGTCCCCTTATTCTCAGAAATACACATTGTATATGAGTTTTCAATTATGTTCATTGTCATTGTTAAACTTTTCTGTTATGCAAGTTATTTTTTTCCCAGTCGCACAGGCACAAAAAAATATATTTTTTTAAAGATAACATTTTAAAGATTACGTTGTATGGGGTTGAAAAGCATAAAATCACAACTCACACACGCGTGTTTTTTAGCCTTTCCTATATAGTTTTGCATTTTCGCGTATATCTTTAAGAGATTTCCGGAGCTTGTATGATATAGGAGGTTCTCTGTAGATTACTTTAAAGCGACGTTGTTTCTCTCCATAAGAACTTTTTCAAGACAAGCAACATTGTGCGACAAAGAGCAACATCTGTTCTTCTTCTGTCTTCTATCAGGGCTATTTTCGGAGTGCCTGTTGTGGTCTGTTGTCTTTTTCGAATTGTAAGACCCCTGCAAACCGTTCTTAGCTGGATGCTGATTGGATTATATTTCCTGAACCCAATCATAACAATAGACAACAACAAAACAGCCTTGAGAGAAAACAGCACAAACCAGACACTCTTGTGCCAACAGAACGGCAATTGTACAAATGTCATGAACCGTAGCAGTCGTGTTTTCCGTCAATTTTTTTTATACAAAACAGAAACTCTTGTTCTATGAATAGAAAGCTCTTATCAGCTACAAAGAAAGTTAACAAAGAAAGTTAACAACAGAAAGCATCGATGGCCCACATTATTTCGTGTCACGTGACTTACGTCACGGTGACACAAATAAAAATGACCTGAATGGAAAACCAATTTATGTCAAGTTAGAGGGAAGTTCAAGTTATCGAGGGTTTGAGTTATGGTGAGCCAATATGGGTTGTTAAAAAACTATTATTAAAAATATACCTATCAATTAAAATAATATATTATTTTTTAATAGTTGGTGATTAATTGACTGAGTGTCTGTCTGTCTGATGAATGACTGTCTGATGAATGACTGTCTGATGAATGACTGTCTGTCCTGTCTGACTGCAGGCTGACTGACTGACCATCTGACTGTCTGTCTGAGTCGACTAATAACTGATTGAATGCTTGATTGATTGATACATTCACAAAGAAATTAAAACAATTTTTTAAAAGTTAATTTCAAATACAGTCGTTAGTCATCATGATACTACAGTTGACATAATGGATAGAATGAGAGAGTTACAAGAAAATAACTCACCGTTGTATTGTAGAGGCGGAAAGTAATGGAATAAACGCCAGCAGCATAGAGCCAACAAACGAAAACTGCACATAACCTTGGTGGCTTTTATGAGTATCCTTAGATAGAGAAAACAAAAATACCCCACTTCAGTTTACCATCGTGTTATTCTGACCATTGTGGGAAACGCGGTGCCTAATGGTTAGCGAGTTGGACTCTGGATCGAACGGTCTGGGTTCGAGCGCTGCTCGGGGTTGTGTTGTGTTCTTGGCAAGACACTTTACTCTCACAGTGCCTCTCTCCACCCAAGAGTAACTAGCGGCTCCTTAGGCCATATTGGGTAACGACTATCGCACTTTGAAGATATAAACGGATAACTGTAATATACCTCACCCAAACCTAAGTCGCAAGAGATCCCCCTCCAACTAAGAACAGAGGTTCCACTTAGCACTACCTACATGTACAGATCCCCTCTTATCACAGTGTGCCAGCGCATGTCACACACCACTATAGACAATGCTTTTAGTCGATAGTGTTACATAATTTGTAATCCATTTGTTTTAAGTGTTTCCTAATCCGTTGTGAATGTCCGTTCCATGTCACCGGCATGTCATTACCACATAAGACAGTAAGACAGTTCACAATTTCACATAGGACAATTTAGCACTGAACGTGCAGTTTCCCAATTCCGTATGTCCGCGTATGTTAGTCGATTCTTCCAAAAGACGACGGTCTTGTATTAAAGCGTTCTAAAAGTGCAATTTCACGATGATAAATGCCCACCGCCAGGGAGAAACATACTTCCATTCGACCTGAATGCCAAACGATAATAAGTCTGTTTAAAATGTATGTATAGCAAGAGCCATTTCGGGGTTTAAACTCACATACACGTCTTTGAAATAAAAGTTCTTCTTCATTGGTTAAGGTTCTTGCTTGTGGAAATATTATAAAGATACGTTTCTAAAGTATTTTATTGCTAAGCTCAGGATTTAAATTCTCCTCACTTGCTCAATTCTGCTTTCTTGCTTCACGCCAGTCACGCTAAAGTCATCAAAACTCCCAACATGAAACATCTGGACAACAGACCTTGGTCCGAGGTTTGCGTGATATTCAAAACTATCTTTAGCAGGGTGATATTTCTGATCTTTTTCGCAACATGGACATTCGAAAAGTCTGTTCAAAATTTATGTGGTTCAAAATCACATACGAGTCTTTGAAATGGAAACTCTACTTTCTTGGTCAAGGTTGTTAGCCTATGGAAATATCATAAAGATAGGTTTTAAAGTATTTCATTGCTAAACTCGGGATTCAATGCAAATTGTCAAAGGAATGAACCGAAGCACTTGACGTCAGTCTCGTGTACATGTTTATTGGCATCATAAAAATCCAAATGATTGTGCCATCGCACATCAGTAATCCTTTCAAAATTGAAAGTCTTCTTGATTGCCACTACGAAAAGCCGGAATACAAAACGCTTGTCCTGCTCAATCGGCATAACGGCTAAATCAACTCCTCAAGCGATGGCCAGGATGGCTCGTGCCCCGTTCAGCGCACAAAACGATAGCGGCTCAACTATAACACTGTCCAACGTCTTCTCGTAGGGGTAAAATTAAAATCGGGTGCTTAAATTTTATCTGCTTTCTTGCTTGGCGAAAACCTCAAGAAAGTACAGTAATCACGCCAGTCACGCTAAAGTCTGCAGTTTGCACAATGGAATAGAAGATCGGTGCAAACAATCCTCTCGTCTGTGAGTACAACGTACAACCTGAAATGACCTGCACATTCCGTGAATGACGAAATGGCCATCTTTATCTTATTTCTGCCGAAACCTCTGTTGACAATTTCTGTGTAGCAAGTTTAAACTCATAAATGCGTTTTTGAAATGGAATACTCTCTTCAAGTAAAACTCAATTTCCATCATCTTAACTTAAATAATTTCCTTCCTTTTTCCAGAGATGAAGACCGTCGAAGTTCATTGTGTTTTTAGACAACCGCTAGTAGACAAGACACTCATGTGGCTAGCAGATGTGTCATGTTTGGCGCATAAATTTCACTCTTGCCAGTTTTTTAATTTTAGTCATAACATTTTGTTTCGGAAATTTCAACACAAGTTGTAGAGAATTGTCCTTTTCCCTAAAATGTCCTGATTTGGGGCAAATCACGCCTGCGACTTGAAGGAAATCAGGTCAATAAATAGAGCTTCTGGTGATTATATTCCAAATTTGGGCGCTACACGCATGCGTCTTTTGCACAAGTAGCTTGTAATGTACCATAAGGGAAACCGCAACACAAAAGAAAAAATATATACCTTGCGCCGTTGCAGTAATATTTGAAGCGTTGTTAGAAGCAAAATCTTGTAATTTAATTTTCCATACGTTTCTTTAAAATTTCCAAAAGTCAACATCTTAGAAGAGAGTGATCGAGTGTGCCATGACAAAAACTACCATACCATTATATTGTGTCACGTAATATATATTGCGTTACCCAACATAAAAATGGATACCAGCGACAAAATGCTGAGGAGGGGGGGGGGGACCTGCAATGGACGCAGCATCCCATCCAGGGGAGTAGTAATACTCCTAGTCGGCTTCATGCTACTGAATCCTGGATAAGCTGCGGCAGTGTGTGGGCCAGTTTGGCCCGAGTGCGGCTTCACCTTATTCTGACCATTATCAAAGGCTACCATTTGCAATGATCATGCCAAGATTCACAAAAAAAAAAAATACAAAAAAAATTAAAAAAAAAAATAAAATCAAAAAAAAAATTAAAATTAAAATAAAAAATAAAAAAAGATTCACAAACAATTCTTAGCTATTCCTTGGAAGATAAAAGATTTTCCCCATAATTCTAGCCTGCTCTTAATCTCATTGATGTACCCAGATCTTTTTACTTCGGAAATCCAGATCCAGGTTTTTAAATGTAGAGCTGAGAATAAACAGCCAAAATTGTGAACAGAAAATTTGAGCACATAACGGATTAGGGAAAGCGGAAGAAATTTCCCTTGCCGAAACTCCCGCTTTTCCTTGCTTGTTTTGTGTATTCATTTTGTCTGTTCTGGCCACATTGTATCGAACACTCTGCCAAATATATCCCATTTGTTAACAAAAAAGGTTCCAAGACTAAACCATAATTTGCATAAAAACTTTAATATTCAGATGCGTACGAGAGGGTGACCTACAGAAGGGTTGAAAGATGAGGCTTGTATAGAGGGGTTGAAAAGAGGGAACACAGTTTTAAATGAGGGGGCTTAATACATACATTGTAGGGATTGAAATGGGCTTGAAAAGTGCAGTGGGCTTGAAAAGATGGGGACTTAAATAATACATAAACATAAGGGTTGAAAAGAGGGGGCTAATGGACTTAATGTACATTATGCATGTATGTATAAATCTAGGGGCTGAAATGGGGCTTATCAATGAGGGGGATGGGGATTGGGGAAACATTTTTTCCCGAGAGAGGAAATACTGCACAATGGCTTACCACTTTATTTGCAATAGCAGCGCTTATCTCCATCAGAGTCAGCTGAGCCTTTTTACATTGATTTCCTTCCCAAATAGAAACCATAACTGCACAATATAAAATATGTACATTAATGGTTAGAGAATATTGGGAAAAAAGCCCGGGGGGGGGGGGTACTCCCTATAATGGACTATACGGGGAGGCTCCGCCCGAAAGGGGTCGAGGTATGTGTAGGGATTTCACGAGTTGAAGTATATGAAAGGGTAGGGATTTCACGAGTAAATGATATTATTGTTTGGTTAACATCTGGTAATGATTGATGATTTCTGGTGATATATATTGTTCATTATTAAAGTTCATTACAAGGGTATAGAAAAGGGATGCAGTGCTTCTACTGTAGGTATGTGAAAGGGGTACCACTTTCATAATTTCTATGGAAGGTATATGAAAGGGGTACCATTTTCTATGGAAGGTATATGAAAGGGGTACCTTTTCTGTGAAAATGGTATATGAAAGGGTATGGGTTAAGTTGTTTGTTGTCATTATAGAGTTGTCCCCCAGTGGTTAAAAAATTTATGCTGTAGTGTGACCAGGATCAAGTAGTTGGGCATGAAGTGTGTAGTAAGTTGAATTTGTAACCCAGATGGACGAGCACATGGCTTTTTGATTTTAACGATTGTATGATTGTATTTTGGCTAGAGAATATTAAATTATTCTCGTCATTAAAATAATACAAACTCAAATTACAAAATGTCATCTACTATGAGAGAATGAGAAATCCAAGCAATGATCTAGCGTCATGGGCATGCAGTGCGTGCAAACGACACCTGTCCAATAATTATTACAGGTTACCTTTCTCTGCACTTGTTTCCAGTCCTGGAGATCCATTGGTCTAAAAAAGATATTGAATTAAATTAATATTCAATTCTAATGATCATTGAAGAACGCCTTCTCAAACTCATTAATAATTCATCACAGTTAAAACAAAGGAAAACATAACCGTGTCGGAGGTTTGGAAACCCGTCTTACAAAGGAAACGTCATTTATACCCTAACTCGACGATAGTTCTGTAAATTAAAGACCTCGTTTCAATACAAAGTGACTGAAATGCCAGAAAATATTGCTGAAAAGTCATTAACATCAGGCCTGACGGAAGGAGGGGGCCGGGGGCTTATTACAAAATCGGCTTCCCAAAGGAAGGCTTATTAGATAGGGGGGGGGGGGGGGGGCTTAATAGAGAGGGGGGGGGGGCTAAATAGAGCTTTTACGGTAATATTCAATTCTAATGATCATTGAAGAACCAAGAAATATCTATCAATACATGAAATTAGCACAAAATAATATCATCACTGTTAGTGAAGAATTTGTTGAAAACATTTTATACAGGGTAGTAGGGACGCGTTTCGAGCATGCAAGCGTAGCGTTTTTCTTTGTGAGCACGATCATTGCCAAAAGTTAGCCTTGCGAGCAACAAGCACTTTGCAAAAAACTACCTCCACTAAAAACACTTGTAAAAGTATGCGAGCACAAGCCTAATTTTGAGAGAACTTGAAAATATTGAGGGCCCATTCATGACCCCTCATAGTTATGGCGACTACTTTACATGTAGCAACTCAATCGAGGCATAAACAATCTCTTTTGTTCAAAATCAACAAAGCATCTAATATTTTGTTGGAGGCAAAACAAAAGTCACAATGTGTTTATTAGAGCAGAATGTTATGGCTGGTGGTTTTGACAATGAAAATGCTCTTTGACCTTATGCAGTCTTGGGCGTGCAATGCTTTGACAACAAACACGAGCGACAAAGCACAAAATTAAGCAACGAAGATGCGATGACAAATAGACTCTTGCTGCTCCAACTTAATTGCCTTCAAGAAAACAATATTATTATACATTTTGCTCACTATCTCTATTCTCATTGGCCGAGAGCATATGTCAGCTAATTCACGCTGGCATCGAATTGACGCGTCATGACTACAGTCACTAGGATTTATGCATGTAATTACGCGTCAAACCAAGAGACAATGCATCTAGATCGACGTCATGCACGTGTAGCACACGTTCGCTTCATTAGCGCAATGAAAAACAAATTAAAATAATCCACAATCCGCCAAGGAAAAAGTGACAAAACGCTGCAAAGTTAAGCTCAACCTCGTCCAATAATTGTTTATTGTCTGTATACAGTCAACTCTCGCCTTGTGGACATCCCGTTATTACGGCCACCCGCTATTATGGACAACATGGCAGCCCTCCACCCGGCAAAAGCTATAGAGGTTTCACTGAAAATGACTCCCGCTATTGTGGTCTCTCGCTATTACGGACTCCAAACTACGTCCCGAGAGTGTCTGCTATAACGAGAGTTGACTGTACATGTATCTAGCATCATAGGCATGCAATGCATGCAAACTGAGAGCTAAGGTGGCCAAATAGACCTCTGCATGCGTTACATGCCAATAATACTAGAAATGTTATGTCAAAATAAGGATTGAAAGCCCGATGGCCAGGAAGGGGGGGTACTCCCCTATATATTAAGGTATATACAATGTAGGTGTGTACCGCCCCAAAGGGTATGGCTTTTGAGCCGTTTTGGTCTCAAATTGGGTATGTTTCACCTGCTTGTCTGAAATAGGGTAGGGATTTTGGCCATTTTGGCTTGAAAAGGAGGGGATTTTTAAGGGTCTGGTCTGAAATTGGATAGGGGAAAATTGCATATTTGGGTCTGAAAACGGGTAAGGATTTAAAGAAGCAGGAGTCACACATTTTGAGGAGCACCACCTCAGGATTGGAACAAACTTCAACCTTTAACCTTAATCCAATTTAATATGAATGATCAACCTGTTTTATCCCAGGCAAATGGATCTTCATTATTACTGTCCATTTCTACATCAGACACGTCACTCTCTGTAGTGGATGAAGTTTGTCTCCCCGCTCTCGCTCAGCTCTTCTTCTGTTTTCTCATTCTCATTATCCTTATCCACATTTTCCACAGCTTCTATGGTGTCCTTTATATTATTGCACTCTGGGAAGAAAAACAAAATATTAATTTTCATTTGATCAGAGTTTAAGGTACAGTGGAACCCGGTTAATACGGATACCAAGGGGACACGTGAAAGTGTCTGTATTATCCGGGTGTCCGTATTAAGCGGGCTCTCAGAATAAACGTCACGGACACATGTAGCAGGCAAAAGATGTCAAAGAGGAAGAAGGCTACAAGCAATGACTGCAATAAAAGGCCAAGGAAGTGAAACGTTTGTGTGAGCACAGTGAGCAGAGAACTTTAAGGTCTACAATGGTCAAACACCGGAAAAAAGACAGTGGTCAAACATGTCACGCTATTATGCTACTGTATTAGTAATAAAATCGTGTTAACCTGTAGAAAGCTTTCATTTTCTAACATGGTACAATTAGCACATAATCGTGACAAATGAAAACATACAATGCACAGATAACCAGTGTCCGTAAAGCGAGGTTAACTTTGTATGAGAGCGTATCACTCGGGTCACAGAAAAGTGTCCGTTGTCTGTATTAACCGGCGTCCGTATTAAGCCTTTTCGTCGGGACAAACAAAACTGTCCGTAATAAGATTTCTCTAGCCCTCGATTTCTCAAAACCCCCGATAATTCGAACCAAAAGTTGTTTCCCTTGGACTTGTTTTCACTGTAATTTTACCCCCGATATTTTGAACTTCCCAATTTCTCAAACCAATTCATTTCCCGTGGAGGTTCTAGAAATCGAAGTTCCACTAGTAATTTACTATATATAACTAGTACTGACATGTACGTGACTCGCATGTCCTCGCGAAGCTAGGAATGGGATTAATTATTTTTGGGAGGTGAGGGTGATAACCAAGCCTTAGAGATCGACTGGAGTTCATTAGGTCCTAGTGACATCTGTGTGTAGCCCCCTCAGTTTCCTGTTTCACAATCTTGTTTTGGAAACTTGTTCACGTTTTCTCATCATTTTTATTCCTTTATGTATATAAACTGGCTTTCAAGCAATTTTCAAATTCATAGAGCTGACTCACAAAAATAGTAAGACTTCACTCAAGAAGAAATTTTAGATACTGTACCTTTTCAGGGGGGGGGTGGCAATTTACTCATATTATCCTGGAATTTCTGGTAAACATAGGAAGGATTTCTTGTCCACGCGACACTCAAACACATTGACCCCCCACAAACCCCCCCCAAATTGAAATTTTCTAGTAAATGTTGGAAATTCCTTTCAGCTGAAAAACGTTTTACATATCAAAAATAACTTCCGTAACATACAATAAATCTCTTAAATTATGGAACATTCTGCCGAATAGAGCCTCGCTCGCTTAAAACAATTTATATTAATTCGTAAACATTCATAAACAATGAAATCTGACACCGTACAGAACTGTACTTCACCTTGCTCAATTTCAATTACAAACTTGGAAAATTAATACATCACCATTTTTTCTTCACAAACGACGCTTAAAATACGTAGTAATCAGAACGAGATGGCGGATGACATAGCAAAGGCATTACTATTTAGTTCTTATCATTTATGTGAATATCTGCCTATAAAAACAAAATAAATTCCAATTCCAGAACAGAACTTGTTTTTGTATCAAAGCTGATTCAAGTGTGTGGAATAGACACGCATCTTCTTGAAGACGACAAATCTCTGAATTCTTGACCCAAAGTCAACCTCAAAATTATCCGCACACATTTCGAAGAACGTCTTCAGCAGAAGTATATGTTCTTTGAAGCCAATCGAGCAAGATAAAATGAATTCAAAGATTCAAAGTCCGCTCAATCGTCACTTGGCGTAATGAACGCGAACTGGAAACTATTGCTTGTGGTTTTCCCCGTTTTGCATATCTCTCCCGGCGCTTCGACCTGTAATTATTTGTGGGTCCTGTCCCTAAACTGAATTTCCACCTGGAACTGAAGGAATTGCAGGTCAGATTGAACATTTTCTCTGGGTTTTCTCAAGCACACAGTTTTTTCCTGCTCTTCGACCCTCCACAAGAAAACACAAACAGTGCACACCCGCGTTCCGCAACCAGTTCTATATACCGCTGATTTGGTTGTTGTTGCCTAGTAACGGCCACCGGTCGCCATCGGAAATAAAGAAATATGACGCGTAAACAGCCATGCGAGAATTTGATCCCGTCGAGGCTCTTTGGGGGACAACATTATAAACCTTCGAGGCTTCACGAGGAAGTAATAGTTGATTATCGAACTTTAAGTTGATGAAACTTTAATAAAAAGGTAAATTAAACCGCCATATGGTACATGTAGCAAATTTGTAAGGCGGATGTAAATTGCTAACATTAATGCAGCAATAAAGAACTAACTTTTGTCCAGTGAATATGTTTTACAGCCCTTCTTCGAGCAATGATCACATCCCATATGTGTAAAGTTAACTACTAGGGAAAAAAAAGTTTTTTGTGACAGACAGTTGACAGGGACTTGGCGAAGAGTACCCCTAAGCCCGTTCCTGACAAAAAAACACACAAACCGGCCCCAGTACTGTTCAAAGTATGGACAAACTCTATAATCCACTGGATAAAATCACTATCCACTGGATAAATTATCTAATCCAGTGGAACTAGCGGTAGTGGCAAAGCTTTTACAGTGTTCCCACTAGGTTTTGGGAAACAGGACAAGTCCTGCAAGGGACCCCCAGTTCCAGTAATTTGGGGGGTCCGTTCTCTATTTTTTAAGGGTCCCCCTAACGGGAGAAAGGCATGTTTAAGTGATATACACATCATGTAATATCTACATGAAGTATGACCGCTGATACCATCAATGAGCCGAGAGTTGTTCGCTCGTTCGCGTGATTATCATTGTGATTCTTGCTTCGTTTTCGAGTTTGCAGCCAAATTTTCATAGTTTCCAGATTGGAGAGGTAATGAAAAGGTAAAGGAAACTAGTGAAACTTTAACATTGTTTCTTATGTGTGTTTGTATCTTGAAAAATCTTATTTATCTCAAGAGTAGACCAAAACTATGAAAACACTCCAAATTTTGAGCGCTGATTTATGTGCGTCCCTGGGACGTACTGTGGCTAAAAACTGTGCGTCCTTTTTAATTTTTTGTGCGTCAGATACGCACAGTTGTGCGTTATGGGAACACTGGCTTTTAGCTACAGGTTAGGGCATCTGGGTGTCCTGTGGATGCTCAATCCTGTGAAAAAATGGAGAAAAATGCACCCAACTTCAACAAATTTATGGGGGGGAGACAATATTTGCCTCCAGGGCACCCACTGGCTTACCCTGGGCCCAGAGGTTCCTTTCTTTCTTTCTCAATAAGCGAAAAACAAGCCGCGAAGCGGCAGAAGCGAGTCGCGTCGCTTTGATCGCTTCGATCAAGTTCAGAAGAAGAAAGAAGAAAGAAAACCTCTGGGACCCAGGGTACCACTGGCTAAAAGCATGGCACAGTTTGTTTGTTTAACTCTTATCCATTGGATATTGATTTATCCACAGACAGACATTAAGTGTTATCCATCCTTTGAACAACTGGGGCCTGATACAAAAAGACATCATACCAGCTGATCCTGAGTTGGCAGGTTGCTGTGGTTTCCTTTGCCTTATTCCATTTGTAACAAGTACATCATGCTGCTCTCCATTCTCATATGCATTGCTCTTTCTCTTCTGTCTGGCAACTCTTCTTCTAAGTCGAAATATGAATGAAAATTATTAAGTACAGTAGACTCCCGCTATCTCGAAACCCTGGCTATCTCGAATATCCCGCTATCTCGAACTGAAACCCGTTCCCCTTGGTTTTGCTTACTATTTTCAGTCATTTACTATTGCCTATCTCGAACTCGTTATCTTTAATCTCCTGCTATCTCGAACAAAGTGTGACTTCCCGTAGTCTAAATCAACACCTTTTATCTCGAACTGTAGTAATTATGATGTTAAATGAATGACAATTTTGCTTGCGCATCTTGTAATGATTATGTTCGCCAAAAGGAGTACATTAAAAACCCCCGTGTAAGGAACCTATAGTGGTTTAAACTAGCGTGCTGGCAGAAATTTTCCATTTTATATCACTTCTTTTCTATGCTATAATTATCTAAATTATTTTTCTTTTTTTATTATACAGCTCTTGTGAAGAGATATTTTGTTTATATAGATTGTTTCAGTGAGTTTTGCATTGAGGCTTGAAGCAATACAGTTTATGAATAACATGCTGTATAATGCCCCCAAATACAATGAACACTATTTTGCCAAACTTAGAAAATTGTAGGTTCTTACACGCGGGTTTTTTTACTGTATCCCAGTGTTCACAACTGACATACAGTGTACAGTTCCACTAAACAGTACTCATTATTGTATTCGCCAAGCACTTATATATATGTAAACAGTATGTATAAAGAGACCTTCATGGCAAACTCTGCGAGCACCGACAGGTCAATGATTTGCATACTGTAGTTCACTTTTGTTAAAAATTTACGAAATTTGACTGGCACGACCCTCGCTATCTCAAACCCCCGCTATCTCGAACAATTTTCCATTCCCCTTGAGAGTTCGAGATAGTCAGGAGTCTACTGTAAATATATATCAAACCTGAGAGACAGGGTTTGATCACATTTCCAAACCCAGAGAAGAGAATTGAAAATAATTATGATGCACAGCACTTGGAGTATTTTAAACGAAATTCGAGGGTTTGGAAATGTGATCAAGCCCTGTCTCTTGTGTTTGATATATCTTCTCAATCGAAGCTAAAACTAAGGAGGAAACAGAAAATAAAATCTCAAAAATCTATGGAGGTTTTGATCAGATATCAAAACCGTGTGACATTGTGAACATTTGTATCTTGATTCATTCAAGGTATGTGAGAAATTTACAGAGAATTTGACCTGTAGGTTTTCCGATATTTGTGGTTGGGGCTGTGTATAATGGTTAGAGTGGTCCAGGTTCGAGTGCTGGCCAGCGTCATTGTGTTCTGTTCTTGGCCCAGACACTTTAAATACCCTCACAGTACCTCTCCCCAACCTGGAATTCAAAGTAAACTGCATTTTTTGCTCATTGAGAGTCCTGAAAGCTTGATCAGGTTTCAGTGACAAAGGATCTCAACAGATTATTACACTTCACTTTTATTGATTCCAGAAAATATCCAACCCCCCCACCCCCCCAACATAAGTTTTTTTTGGTTTGAACCCCCCCACCCCCCTGGAAATTCCAGTTTAGCTTCATACAGTTTTCCTTTTAAAATTTTTGGCTTTTGAACCCCCCCCCCCCCCCCCCCCCCCCACTCAGAATTTCCAATGACCTTCCTTGCTTGGGGTAGGGTTGGATATTTTCTGGAACTGCACAGTCAGTCATTTTATACCTTCTATTGATAGTTTTTGCTTTTCTTCTTTGTGATGAGCTAGAGTAGTCTGTTGACACCATATACATGTATAAAACACCCAGCAACACCATAATCTGCAAATTAAAGAAACAAACTTCAAAGCTGGGCCAAACAAGAATGAGAGTGGCCGTGTCAGTTGAGAGACAACAGTTCTTCAATTCTCATCGACTACCGTAAATCCTCGAATAAGCGCCTCCCCTCAAATAAGCGCCCCCCCTGAATAAGCGCCCCTATAGAATCATAATATAAACCCACCCCTCTCCTTTAATAAATGCAGTCAAAACAAATGTATGAAGTAAGAGAAGGCAGAATTACTACAGATTTCTTGCCAAAAATAAAATTTTATAAAAATACAACTTGTTCAATTATGGAATTGACAAGAGAAAACCTGAAATTTGAAATAAGCGCCCCGGGTGCTTATTTGAGGATTTACAGTATCATCAAGCATGGGCTAAATGAGAGAAACTCTTCACAACTGTCTTGAGTTTCTGGCCAAACATTAGAGAGTTTGAACTCTTGCTAACTCTTGTTCTTGTTTGGCCGGACTTCACATTTATACAAGTCATGTACATGTACATTGTATGGCTTGACTGCAATAATTATTATAATTAAATTATAATTATATTATAATTTTAATTATTAATTATATTATAATTAATAATAATTATTAATTATTATTTATAAAAATATAAATATTTATTAATTTATATTACATATTTCCAGGAATTCATCCAGACCTGTAGCTGTTATTCTGTCAAATGCGCCCCATTCAGTTTCTTTAATTGCCATTTCAAAAGATACAACTCAACACTCAAAAAGTTGAGGTTTCTTATCTTCATAATAATACTTAATAAGAACTTTATCAACAGTTCTTACCAGAGCCGGCCCATATGTCTCTGACCATGTCACAACCTGAGAAGAACTCAAGACTGTCAGTGATGTGCAGGAAACAATCTTTATTTTATACTGGTTACTCTTCCGCATTAAATATTATTATTATTATTATACATTTTGCTCACTATCTATATTCTCATTGGCTGAGAGTATAATTCACGCTGGCATCGAATTGACGCGTCATAACTACACTTCACAGACACTAGGACTTATGCATGTAACTACGCGTCATACCTACAGACACTAGGATTTATGCGTGTAATTATGCGTCAAACCTAGAGACAATGCATCTCGATTGACGTCATGCACGTGTGGCATGCGTCGCTTCATTAGCGGCAACAAAAAAAATAAATTAAAATACTCCACAATCTGCGAAGGAAAAAGCGACAAAACACTGCAAAGTTACGCCTGAGATGATGATTTAGCTTTTCAAATGTATAATTATAAAACAATTATTGGATTCGGATTTCGCATGATAGCAAACTTATCAAGGCCTCGGTTTCTGTTATCCGCATAACACAAACCTCGGCCTTGATAATCCTTGCTATCATGCTCAACCTCATCCAATAATTGTTTATTATATGCAGTGCTGTCTGTGCATGATAAGTTTTTTCAGCGACTGGGCCAAATGTACTATGCCTTGCGATGCAGGACATTTGTACAACACAACTGCATATTAAAATTCTAAGTTGATTTTCTCCAACGTATTTCTAATTCAGCTTGGTGGAATTTTGGGTTCCATGTTCGGCAGCAAAATAAATGACACCACAAAAACTTTCAATTTTTCTATGTGAATCTGCAAATTATAATTTTAAAAAATTGAACTGAGTCGGCGAGACACTCACCTTCCAGTGCGACTCCCATTCTCTTAAATAAATAACAAGCACCAGAACTTCACATAAATAAAGAAACAAAAACAGGAACCACAACTTGGGGGACAACTGTTGTATCCACCTGAAAAAAAAATTCTCAAACTCATTAATAATTCATTAAATTCAAACAAAGGAAATCATAACCACGTCAGAGGTTGGATACCCAGTCTTAATTAAGCATGGATCCACGAGTCTCAGTGGTAGAGCTTCTGACTGGTGTGCGGAAAGGTCATCTACAATGAGCGACAATATTGTTGACACTGTCATTTTGAACCCCATTTTCATGTAGAGCAGACCAATTTCACCCCTCCCCCCAAACAATGTTGTGGTTTGTTTCCAGAGGTCTGTCGCTATAATCATACAACATTGGATTGGAGGAAGGGGGGGGGGGGGGGGGGGGGGGAGAGGAGGTACATGTATTGTGGCAGAGTGTGGTGAATGGTGAATTTTAATATAAGCCATGAAAACTGCTACACGAAAACAATGTGTCAACTATTTTTGTCGCTCATTGTAGGTTCGACGCTGTTAGAGCTTGGATCTCGGATTTTTTTATTTATTAGTAGCTTGTGTCACTGACTGAATAATGTCTTTTCATGTACAATTATGTATGAAAACATTAATAAAATTATTAGGTGTGAAAATGAACACAACATTATATGACTTGTACATGTATGTAGCTAAGACTCTCAACTGGGAGGGAGGAGGCTTTAACCAGCTGACTACGAGTGGGAACAATTTTAAAATGTTCTGTCAGTTCGAGACAATGTTTGAGATAAGGGAAAACATTCTTACTTATTGCTGCCCGCAAAGGGCAGCCTCCTATTTCTGTTCTGAGACTCGATTTCAGGATGTCCGGATGCATGCATGCATGCTGGATGTTTGTTAGCAGTACCCAGTCCCCTCCGTGTGAAAAGTCTGATTGGTGACGACCATTGCACGCTCGAATTTGCACGGGAAGAGACGATTGTTGTTTTAGGGATTTATTTTGCGCGCTCGAGGAGACGCTGTTTTGAGATGCTGTTGCACACGCTCTTGCACGAAAGGATCTTGCGTGACATTGTATTATGACCAAGCCGCCTTGTTTCTAGCAAACATATATGAACTGACCTTTGTGAGGTCCGAGTCGCGTGCTCCTTTTTTCTACGATTCACGCATGCATGTTGCATGAATCACATCGACAATTAAATATTTGGACATGTTGCATTTTGTTCACTGTCATATGTAAACCAATAATTATTATTATTGGTTTACATATACTTGAATTGCCTTGAAAATTAAATATTTGGAAAGCAAAGACGAAGGCGGGTGCTTCTAGCTGTGACATTGTAACAAATGTGTCTGTCACTACCAGATGTTGGCTTTGAGCTTTGTTATTATAAGGTTATTTTGAGACGCAATTGCAACAAAAGGATCTTGCGTGACATTGTTTTATTATAAAACCAGCGATGATAATGAAATTACAAATGTGGCAGCACTTCACTTCCAATATGGTACCCCTAGTTTTATAATAATTACTACAGGTAGGTAAAAGGATACAACTCTGTCACATGCAACTTCTATACACAATGTAGCTTGCCCTGCTCGCATCATGCAAAAATTGTATAACAATTCCCATCATTCAACATTGTCTGTGGCTACCTATGATTTGTCGTAGGGTTTTATTTAAAAATGTTTCAAAATCCTACAAGATTTTTTGTGTGGTATACAAGCTTTTAGCCAGAAGGATTCTGGATGTACTGCGGACTCCCAATCCTGGGAAAAATTATGAAAAATGCACCAATTGAAAGCTTTAACAAATTTACGGGGGGACATGCCTCCACGATGCTCACTTTTCAAATTCTGGCTAAAAGCCTAGTGGTATACGATAATCATTTATTATAAAGCAACTTGACTTAAAGGGGCTATGTCACGCAATTTTCGGCAATTCTGTTACACACAAACAAGTGTTAAATAGATTGAAACCACTAAATAATGGTTTCAAACCATAGAAAAACATAAAACAAATACCAGGAAGCCGCAATGAAGTGCGGATGGTCAACACTGGACAAGATTGAAACGGATTGCGAAAAGGTTAACTTGAAAAACGACGGCCCGACGTTTTTCAAGTTTAAGTCCATTTGTATGAAACAAGTGGTAAATAATTTATTAATAAGCGCATTTGATCATGATATGAAATTTGCGCTATATAAATTAATTTAATTATTATTATTATAATGATTAGAAATTATCTGAGTGTTTGTTATGTAAGTGAGATCTTTGAATTAATAATTCATTCACATGTTCGACTATAGAGTTCGTTAAAAACAATAATACAGCCCTGGAAGAAAAGCCATAAATAGCGTGACATAACCCCTTTATTATAAAGCTTGTACATGCAGGTTTGATTTACACAAAACAATTTGTGTCATAAGCTCACTAACAATATTATTGTCATAAGCATGTCGCATGCGACAAAGTTGTACTGTCTAAATCAGACCTTAGAAAGCGCTGACTTGTGGATTTCTTACCATGACCGAAAGAAAGGATATAAACACTACTTTGATCACTCCTTTCTGTGTGACGGCAAACCAGGAATGTACTGGCTTTGTCTTGGGAAATGTTGAGCCTACAGTAACAACAACATGACAGTGTACGTTATTAGTATGTACGTTTACAGATGAAATAACAAAAACTGAAAAATACATTTTGTAGAATCTATTGACAATATTTTGCACGACACACTGCATTAACTGTGTTTTACTGCCGCATATGCCCTTAAAAACTTTCTTAAAAAATAAACCACTGACATCTGTAATAACAGCAATTGAATGAATGATTTGGGTTTTGCAAAAGGTGCATGCTGGTTCCTAGTTATGCAAAATATAAATCCGAGTGTTCAGAAATTGTGCATTGTTTCACCCACATAGTTTTCTCCACATGTGCATTCTCCTTTGTAAATGACGTTGAGACAGCTGTTTCGAGAAAGGCTGTCGGAAAAAAACGCACGCGACAATCCCTTAAAGTATTGTGGGTAGTTTTAAGTTCACGGTTCCTTAACTTCAGCATTTCAGGGAAATCTGAGAAAATGGCACGAGACGCCATGGACGTATGTTTGCGAGTGCTAAGCAACAAAAGTAGCTTTGACAGCTACAGTGTCAGGAACGTACCTTGCTGATCATATCCCAGATTACCTTTCGGGATTGTTGCGTGCGCTTTTTTCCGACAACCTTTCTCGAAACAGCTGTATATTAAGATATTAATTTTCGATGCTGGTGTATTATTATTAACCTACCAATAACAAGATCAACATCTATCAATTCTGGTTTTAGACCACCAGGTTTCTTGAGAACATGAATAAAACCCTGTAGGATACAATAAAAATAAACCATGGGTAAAGTACATGACTGTATAATTTCAGACAAAGCAAGATTATCTAGTAGGGACTAAGGTAAATTTTTAATTACTAAAATTCGGTATCAGGACATCCTCCTGTAATGTTAACTACATTGTATAGAAAGAAAAAGATATTCTGCATGGAAATAAATGATGGTATATTTTCACTCATCACTCAAATTTTCACTCATCGACAAATCTAATCCTAGCAGTATGCGGGATGTTTGTCACATTTGAACCTAGTTATATATGACCTTAGCTCCCATGAGTCTCCTGTAGCTCAGTGGTAGAGTGTCCAATCGGTGAGAGGAAGGTCATAAGGTTTGACTCCTGTTGGGGGAACTCAGAATTTTTTTCCGAGTAGCTTGTGTCACTGACAGAATATGAATGCTCATATTTGTAATAAGCTTAAAAATATACCATAATTTATTTCCACAAATTCTCACTCATCGACAAATCTAATCCTAGCAGTACATGTCATGCGGGATGTTTGTCACACTTGAACCTACCTGTAGTTTATGGCCTAAACTCCCACGAGTCTCCTGTACATTGTAGCTCAGTCGTAGAGCGTCCGAACGGTGTGCGGAAGGTCATAGGTTCGACTCCTGTTGGGGGAACTCGGAATTTTTTTCCGAGTAGCTTGTGTCACTGACAGAATAATATCTCTCTCATATTTCTACCAAGCTTAAAATATACCATCATTTATTTCCACAAATTCTCATTCATCGACAAATCTAGTTTCTCCCTAGCAGGATGTTTGTCACACTTCAACCTAGTTATCAAGTCGCCTGTAGCTCAGTGGTAGAGCGTCCGACCAGTGAGCTGAAGGTCATACATGTAGCTTTGACTCCTGTTTGGAGAACTCTTGGGGGAATTTTTTCCAAGTATAGTAGCTTGTGTCACTACAGAATAATATCTTTTTTAAAAGATAATCATAAAACTAATTAGTAAAAATCTACTAGTATACTAATGCAAACGAGACAATCTGATTGGCTGAGCCATTAGTGTGCAGTGGCTGGAGGTCGCCTGCAAAATTGTGGTTTCTTCTCGTTTTGGAGTAGGATTTGGAGTTAATACTAGACAATTGTTGTGATTTTTACTAAAACAATTAGATTATTCGCTCTCAATTTCTTATGATGTGATAGTTGTTTCGGCCTATGGCCTCATCAACTATCACATCATAGAAATCTCGAGCTCATAATCTAATTGTTAAGTAGTAATAATATTTATTATTATAAAATAACAGATTGTTACCGTTTCCTGTTCTTGTCCTCAAATGTTCGTTCCCATGAAGCTTTATCATATTTTCCAAGCTATAAACCAAGAAAAACATAACATTTGTTGAAACAAAACATTGCAGGCGATACCACAGACAAACCCACATTCAAGCACCACAGGTGTACTAAGAAAGTTTACTGCAAAATAATTTTAATTTGTAAAAATAACAATGCCTCTCCAGCCCACTTCCCCTGGATAGCCAAACCCCCCTGGGCAGCCCAATCCCATCAGCCCTCTCTCCTCATACTACAGTGATGTGCGGCCATACCGTTGCTAATCGACAAAGATTTTGATGAACTTTTGACATCTTTTAGATGGGTTCTGATTGGCTATGATTGATTTGACCCAATCAACATGATTCAGGTGAGTTGACAGGGGCAGTGTCAGACTGTCAGGCTGATGAGATGTTGCCATGGCAATTTCACCCCCATCACTTCTTTGATTGGTCAGTCTTGAAATTAGTGAAACCCATCAGCAAAAAGATTCCATATACAATGTATGTTCAGTGTTCTCACCAGGATTTTGCCTTGGGGAGTCCAAGGGCCCCCTCTGCTGAAAAATAGGGGCCCTGAGGGAAGGTAAGGGGGACATTTAGTTACTCGCGATCTGTGACTGGTTTGGAAAAAATCCTTAGTGGACGAAAAAAAGCGTGTAACTTTCGCTGTGACGCCATTACAAAAACCACGCGGTACGAATAACACGAGCCTGCACTCCAAATGGTATGTGGTATAATGCTGTCACATGATCCAAGATGGCGGTCAAGATTGCACACGCCACGGATGCAACGAACGTGTGACGAACGAAGGTAAAAGTCGATGGAATTCATGCTTTAAAAAAATACTTTGATGCACTGTTTTTAGTCCTCTGAACATATTTTAAGGTAAAAGGCTGGAGTATTCGCTTGTCCATTAAAACAATTGAAGGGTCAAGTGGAAAAACTATTGCTAAGTGAGCAAAAGTGCGTTTGCTCACTTAGCATAGTTTTCCACTTGACCCTTCAATTGGGTCAACTAAGTTCTAAAAGTGTGTTTCCATCATGGCATCCTCGTTACTTGGCTTTCGATGCGCCATTATCAATTTTTTGCGGGAATCCCGCAAGGCCGCGGCCTGGTGAGAACACTGTATGTTAGGGGTTAAATAAAGTCTGTTGCCAGTGCTTAATTCAGGTTTCTGTAGCATGTTCAAAGTGACCAAGAGTATTACACAACTACTCCTCCTGGATGGGATGCTAGTCCATCGCAGGTAACCCCCAGCATTTATGTCAAGTCATTTACTCCTGGGTGAAGAGAGGCATTGCGAGAGTGAAGTGTCTTGCCCAAGAACACAAGTACACAATGACCCAGGCCAGCGCTCGAACCGGACGCGCCATCCGGAGTCCAAAGAGCTAACAATTATGCCACCATGACTCCCACTGCCACATGTACTAGGCAACTTTTTGTTTATTCTGCAATACATCTGTCGCCAGATCTGGAGAACACTGGTTTTGACTCCTGCCAAGTTATGTCTAGCCACAACCAAACTTTGAAAGTGACAGACCGACTGACATGATTCTGATTTGAAGCTGGAAAAGAATTATCTACGTAGCAATTAAACCAACAACTTCAACAATTTTTGAACCAATTCTTATCTTACAATATAATAATTATGCAACTGCCGCACAAAGAAAATTAAGTAAGTTACTTTATAAATTGGCAAATGCCAATTTAATTTATGATTTTATATTTCATTTTGATTGACGTCTGAGGTTTGCAAATATTTTGTTTTAGCGTAAGTGCGACCAAGTTTTTGAAACAGAAAATTTGGTAGAGATGAAAAATGCGACAAATTTTTGCGCAGCAAAACAAAATCTTTAGCCAAAATTAATATGTATAGTACCGAACAATTAATTAGGAAGAAAGTGGGAGGCTGATAAATAAATAAATAAAACCATGTCAAAGCTGCCTTAAATAGAATTGTTAGTACCACTCTGGTAATGACCAATATTTAATTATGTAGTTGCTGTGCAAACCACAACCTTCTGTCTTATGTTTCAATTTATAAATGTTATTATTAATCTAATTTATCAGTAAAAAATCGTCGAAAAATCGTGTTTACAATTATCTCATCCCTGGGCTGAGCAGATGTCAAAATCGTGCACAACAATATTCTGATTTAAAAAATTTAAAAAAATGCATCTACAAATATTCTGATCAAAAATGCCAAAAAAATAATTATTTTTCACAAGTGAAACAAAAATGTAATGAGCTTTCAGGAATTTTTTAGGGAATTTAATGGAGATTCGGAATGAAAGCAGTCAGTTTTCATGAAAAATTCTCGAGATATTAACTTAATATCTTTGGCTCCACGCAGTTTTTAACCGGACGAAACAAAAACCAAAACAATTTAGAAATTCATGATAAAAATCTTTCACAGCCATCTACCCAGCTAATAAACATAAAAAGTTGATTATTTATCGTTTTGTTCGGCGACTGATAGCTTCAATAAAACCAAATGTACTGTAATTGTTACAGCAAGAAGCAAGTCTATAATTTGATGTCCTTCAGACAGGGTAAGCTTAGCTTACATCAACAAATTGATTCAAGCCTCGATTCCTCCACTGTCTGAATACATGTATACAATAATAAAAATGCCCCACAACCCCATTATCGTCTTTTACATGAATTCTGATTAGGTGAAAGAAGCTTAATTCAAGGAAAATATCCGAATAAAAAGCTCTACCGCGAACCAAAGCCATCAAAGAAAGCCTTGGTCGTTTTCAAGATGGAATGAAGTTTTCAAGTGTTTTTACGAAAATCAGCTATAAGCTTACATCATGAAGCTACATGTATTTTGCCAAAGAAAACATTTCTTTCATTATTTTTGGTTAAGCGCTGAATCGAAGATGTTTTAAGCAAGCTGAGAAATAAATTTTAATGAAAGATATTAGTGCGAAGGTGCAACACAACAGAAAAATTTGGCTATGTCGTTTTAATATTTACGCACGAAGTGTAAATATAAACGCAAAAATGAATACCATTCCACAAGGACTAACTCAGAAATAAAACGCTAGCGTCTTTCGTTGCCTTTGTCAAGTAATAAAAAATTGTCTTACCTTTTGCTGAAACCAAGAAATGCTTTGGTCAATAGCCATTCAATTCTCGAACGGGCGAGAGGAAGAGTTTATACCGGCCGGCCGCTAAAAAATATGTCAAAACAACAAGACTTGTTCTCACGTGTGTACGCAGCAAAGATGTTGAACGAAAAGGAGATATTACTAGAAGAATCGACTCACTGAACGTACCTGCGTTGAAATCGTGAATTTTTCAAGAAGGTTTCCAAGAATTAAGCGATACTGAACGTACAGATCTAATACAATCTGTACTCCATTCTCCGAAGGCGCTTTATTTGAAGAGTTTTTCCCTTCGTGAATCTTTGATTTGTCGCGGGCTCAATGTGATGTTTTAGATTCCAGGGACACTCATATTTTATTTACTCACTTCCGCTCATGACCGGAAGTAAAGTTCATTATACCTCTCTCTGTCACGCAAAGGTTCTCTCGCTCGGGAGAGAGCGTGGCGTTGCGAGATGGATTTTTGGGAGAAAAGTTTTAATAAAAATTAACAAAGACAAACCGAAGAGAATCCATTTTCTATTTTCGATCGTACCTTCGTGATAAACATAACCGGAATTTAGTCCCATCCGGGAAGGCAGGATGTTTTGGGTCATTTGTTCGCGTGACCCCGGAAATGAGCTTGTTTACTTCGCATGGTGTCTATGGCCAGCTGGCCGCACACCAAGACCGCGTCTTTTGATCTATCCATACAGATATCGCACAAGGTGGAAATATATTGTTTGCGGGCAATATTTTTAGCAATCAAGCCTCGCTTATAAAGGTTCCACGCGAAGAAATAAATTTAATCAGAGGTTATAGACCTCTGATGATTTAATACCATGGTACATCAGACGAACCGTGCTATTGGGGGGGGGGGGGGGGGGGTGGGGAGGGGGGGGGGGGTGCGGGGGATAGAGGCGGACTTATAATCCGCTAGCCGCTACAATGTCTTGAAAATGGGGCAAACATGCCGCGAAAGCAGTAGCGATGCCAATTAATCTGTCTGACCAGGCTGACCAGTACCCGAATTCGGCATTTATATAAACCTTTCGTCAAAGCATTCCTCAGAAATTTGCAATTGTGCCCCGTCAAACTCAAAAGGTCGAAAAAGGCGAGCTGACGATCGCCTGAACGTCATGAACTACAATTGATAATTATTAATAAAACACTCCTCTGGTCCACTAGTCTCAGTCTAACTCCTTCGAAGCCGTTATTTGGGTCGTCACGCAATCTTTCATCCCACTTACAAGCACCGCGCGCTAGTACCGGTCAGCGGTACTTTGTAGGCCGTTATTATTGCTCTCCCTCGTGTAGTGCATTCGTACAGTTGTATTAAAGAATCGTGTTATCGACTTACCGGTCCTCTCTTTACTGGCGGCGTGACAATCTAAACGGTTGAGACAAGCGTTTGTATGGATAATCAAAATTTCCTCTCATGCGAAAATAAAAGCCTTTATAACCAGTCATTAATGACATGTTTACACAGCTTCAAGATTTTTATATCGTTTATTTGAAAAACCCTACAACGTACTACACCTCTTTATAAACGCCATATGAATACTTGCTTTCTGCGAAAGTTAAAATACTTTAATCTTTAATTTATCTCACGTTTATACCATTTACCCTGGTGTATCAAAAACAACAAATTACATCTTACCAAGTTACCATAATTTATAACTTTCAAATGATTTTTTCTGCATAAAATCTCTTTTTTAATAATGTTAAAAAGTTTTCGTTACCTTATTAGAGAGCTCATAATGGGCTCACTAGTTTACAAGTGCCCCTTCTTTGTGTAAAAATCTGTAAAAATATGCGTGTGAACACAACGTGAACACGCGCGCAGCGGAGCAGCTAAAAATCAGAAAGGGGAACTGAGGAAAGGGCCAGCCTCGTTCCCAAACACCGCGCTCCTTTTGCTCAGCACCAAGAAACGAATGGCTTTTGTCAAGCGTGCGCAGTGAGGTGCCAAGACTTTGGATACTGAGAACTTGACTCCACGTGAATCAGGTGGATTTATTTGTGAATTCATTAGAATTCCCAGGAAACATATGCAAGGAAGCGGACCTTTTGAGTTAATCCACTCTTTCTTTCGCGTCTCTCTACTCATGTCCCCTATCCAATCTCTAGCTCGGCGCTTTGAATAATTTTTTCCAACGGATTTTAGACATAAAAGGATTGTTTTAAGCCTATTAGACGCTAAACTACCAAGTCTTTACTATGTTAGTCTCTTTTCAATTCAAAATATAGAGCCAGTTTTCTTTTTCTTTTATGAACCTCATCAAGAGAGGATGATCTAAAGAGAAGCATTTCCCCATGGGCCTCTTCCAATGATACTTTTTTGAATCTATTATTGGTTTGCATCAATGCTATAAAAATTGTTTGCTTGCATCAACAACATCAGACAGGTGATAGAGCAGGCAGACAGAAATTATTGTTCCAAATTATAGCTTTGTACGTAGGGTTTTTTATAACCGAGTTATTAGGACTGTGCTTATGAAAATAGTTTTCAAGAAATTACAGTATTTGGTATGCAGCCGCCATGTTGGTGCCCTTCCTGGGACACCAATATGGCGGCCATAAAATTGTACAAGAAGTAGAGTAGATTCTACCATCAATATCATTAGCTTTTACTTCAAAACTCTTTATATGTCCCTTCTAAATTATTATCACGTATGAAAATTTAAAATGACATAAAATGTCCGTTTTGTGACAGTTTCAAAAACACGTTCATCCGGGACATCGCAAATTTCAAAAAACTTTATTTTCGAAACGAAGCTCTGACTCGATACCAAACTTTGCATAGAGGTTGAAAACAAGATCGTGAACATGAAAGGCGTACACACAGATGTCAGGAGGCTAACGAACTCCAGTCGATCTCTAAAGCTTGGTTATCACTAGCCTGCGTGGGACGTCAGCACGCAGGCTAGGTTATCACCCTCGCATCCCAAAATAATTACTTGCCCATCCCAGCTTCGCGAGGACCTGCGAGTCACGTATTACTAGTAATATCTATCATAGAGCACGGGGAATCCTTCTCTTAGATCATGCTCTCTTGACCTCATATATTATTATTACTATTACTATTGTTCACGTGGTTTAAAAATAGAAAAAACTATCGCCATTGTCACTCCAGGTTCTTTCGGCCGCTGACCGCTGACCGCTTAAAATGTCAGACTGAACTTCCTGAGCTCACAGCTGATGTCGCATCCCTCCGTGAGTTCCTTTCGAGACAAGTCTACCACAACAGTTCCAATCAGACGATTCCGCGCGCGCCCTATCGAGAAACCGTGATCACTCTTCACAGCGGCCTCGAGCTGCATTCCTCGCAGTTGATCGAGGCCAAGCATGTATTCGAAGGTCTCGTTGAACACTCCGTCCAAGGTCCCCTTGAGCTCTTTGGTGACGCGCCGGGTGCGTTTGGAACGGTCTGGTAACAAGTACAGGCGGACCAGAGGATTGGTCTTGTTGGGTGGATCACGTGACACCAGGGATTGAACGCTTTTGACTGTGACGTAAAGACGATTCTGCAAATGGCTGTACCTGGAAAATAGATTCAGTTTGTTTTACTCCGTCGGACACTTTTTAAAATCACGTACTTACGTTTAAACAGGAAGTTCCACACTATGCTGTAAAATCCTGGGTAGTAGCTGGGCTCATGCCTAGGGCTTATACAACTTTGTAACGGGTTTTGGGTGGGCTTATAAACAGGGTGGGGGGGGGGGGGGGGCGGCTTATATCCGGGGAGCTTATAAGCGGTATATAAAAAATGTTTCAGAATGAGCTGATAACAAACTAGTTCAGCTGTAGTTGATGCAGCATGATCAAGACGTTTTTCATTTGCTGGACAATAAATCCGAAATAGTGTAAGTCAATATAATGGGAATAAAAACATATTTCAAGTAACACCATTAAAGCAACTGGAACATAACGAAAGGAAGAAAGACAATTAATATGGTCTAAAGTTGAGCAATGTTCTGTGAGGACATTTAAGGAAGTAGGAAAAGTAGGGGGGCTTATAACAGGAATATAGGGTGGGGAGGTGGGTGGATGGGGGCTTATAAGCGGGAGACTTATAACCGGGATTTTACGCTTACGTCGCTCGATCCGGAGTCCAGCGCGCTTACCATTAGGCCATCGCGCCTTCTACTTCTACAATAACTATACATTAACCCTTTCACACCCAAGAGAGTTCAAAACTGAGAGGAAAATCTTGAATTTCATTTTGCAAAATTGTCAGCTACAAACAGCACCACTTGAAAGTACTGCTCGATAGCTTTCATTTGAATGGTCACACACAAGGGTTTCATCCACAGACTCAAAAGGTACAACCACATTTATTGACTCAAGGTTTGACTCTGGAGTGAAAGGGTTAAATAATCTTTACGACTTACTTCAACTGTAGATCAAGGTGACCCTTACTAGACAGGTCCTCACTGGAGTCATCATGGTGACTATCAGTTCCATAAACACTTCCGTCGTAAACACTTCCGGCGTCTGAATCTTTGTCGTGCTCGCCTTCTTCCTCCTCGGGCTGTTCATCGGCGCTGACACCATTGATGACAAGTTTTGGTATTGATGGTGCGGAATCGACTTCGGTGATTGTATCGTGCCTACAATTGTAAGATTGGTATAGATGTAAGTAATATATTAAACACGAGAGTAGTGTTTCATCCGATATCCAAAAACCAAGAAGAAAGTTGCAAATACGACGCGTACCGGAGTATTTTTGGACGAAATTCAACGTGTTTGGAAATCGGATGAAACACTGTCTCAAGTGTTCTCAATCGAAATAAAAACGAAGGAGTAAGCAGAGAAAAAAAAAAAAAAAAAAGAACTATGCTAATTAAGACTAGGTATATTTAAACCTTCAGTCATGGTTATGATTTTCTTCATTATGACGAATGAGTTTGTGTTCACTTTGATCGAGATCAACTTTGCGCGCAATTCAAGTCGACGCAAGCTTTTCACCGTTTGGCCACCCAACGGAAGTCCGTACGTACGCATTTAAGTTCATATGTTAAAACTTGCGATTACTCGCTGGATCGAGGGTAAAGAGAAAGGTAGAGAGAAAGCAAGAAAAGCTAAAAAGCTAGTTGGGGGGGGGGGGGGGAGAAAAGGGAGCACGACCATCCCTGGCAAGGCGGATTGGGTATGAGCCTCCGAGTGAGACATACCAACCAAGCGCCGTTCCGTTGACTTTCGATTCCCCGACCAACCAAATAATACTTTGCGTTTAAGACAAGGCTCATAAGCTGCTCATAAGGCTATACATGTTAGTTTTGTACAACGCGCACCACATTCACGTCAGCAATTTAGGCCAAAAAAAAATGGACAAATTAGCCGTCGTTTACGGTAAACCGCATTTTTTTTAAACCGCAACTATACGAAGAAACATTTGGGGAGCAGAAGCTTCGAGCAGAAGCTTCGAGCCAGCTGTTTGATCGTTAGCCATTCGTAAGTTCTTCGTAAGTTCTTCGTTAGTTCTTCGTTAGCCCTTCGTCAGTTCTTCGTTAGTTCTTCGTCAGTTCTTCGTTAGTTCTTCGTAATTCTTCGTTAGTTCTTCGTTAATCCTTCGTTAGTTCCTCGTTAGCCCTTCGTCAGTTCTTCGACAGTTCTTCGTTAGTTCTTCCTTAGTTCTTCGTTAGTTCTTCCTTAGTTCTTCATCAGTTCTTCGTAAGTTCTTCTTTAGCTCTTCGTCAGTTCTTCGTTAGCCCTTCGTTAGTTCTTCGTTTGCCCTTCGTCAGTTCTTCGTTAGTTCTTCGTTAGCCCTTCGTCAGTTCTTCGTTAGTTCTTTGTTAGTTGATCGTTAGTTCTTCTTTCTTCTAAACTCAAGCGAAACAGATCGGTGCGATCGAGCAAGTGGACCGGAAAGGAGGCAAGAAGCCGTCCCTTTATTCCCGTTCTCTAACTGATTTGTCGCTCTCCTCGCCCTCCTTATCTGACCCTTCGGACGGGCATGGACACAAGCTGTTTCGGATCGTTTGGGCAACCAGCACGAGTTATGACTGATCGAGTATAGCCTGCGTAGCGTCGTTTCCTTTCTGAGAGTGCGGGAGGCGCGAAGGCGAATAGAGCGAAAAAAAGCGGCAGGGGTGTTTCCTTTCCTGCCTCACCCCTCCCTCTTTTATTTTTTTTCGCCCTTTCGCTTTCGCGCGTCTCCCTTCCTGAACGAGCTCTCGGATAGGAAACAACTGCTACGCAGGCTAGATCGAGTATTACCTTTGGAATTGACCGTTTGGTAGTTGGCGGTACATCAAACATACATTTAGCGCTTTGTTCATTCCTCGAATTCAAGCCAAACATTTCGATACAATAGGAGATTTGCATGATGGCGTCATTTGACTACAACTACAGAATCCTTCAGTTTTTCTTTTTCTCATGCTAATTAGAGAAATTGTGATTTAAACCCCAATGGGATTTAAAAATTTAAATAATAAAGGAAAAACGAAATGAATTCTGGTAGTTGTAGTCAAATGGCGACATCGTGCAAGTGTGCTATTAAAGATACCTTCAATTCTATGTCTGAGTGTCTCTGATTGGTCGTCACGGCTCGGTTACGGTCTGCCCACTTTTTTGCGCGCCAGCGATAACTCATTAGTCTCCTTCGTAGCCGTTATTTGGGTCGTCACGCAACGCTTCTCCCGAGGAGCGTTGCGCGATGACCCAAATAAGGGTCGCAGCCTTATAATCGGAGACGTTACACGGATCTCTTCAGCGCTAAGTCAAAATTAAAAATATTTTTTGGTCTCCAAGCTCAGACTTCTCTCCCACCAGACAAATATACTTCTAGCTGCCAGACCTTTGCTAAGGTTGGCTTGAACGGGGTACAAGAAAAATCCAACGGTGGCTAAACGTGTCACACATACAGATATCAGAGAACTGAGCGAGGTCACGCGTGCAGACGCCTCGTACCGCGTGCAGCAAGGAAATACGAGACGTCTGCACGCAGGCTAGCACGCGCGAAAATATATGATAGACTATCCGTGAAAAAACTGTAACGCACGTCATGCTTATCTCACGCAAAACAAAATGAAAGGCCGAATAAATTTCAGTCACGCAAAAAAGCAAACCATTGGGTGGATTGTCCCTAATAAGGTGCAGCGCTTGCACTACAATAAAATTTGCACATACATCCAAGTTGACATGGCATTAGCTTACAGATAGGATTAGGGCGAGGAATTAGAGCACACATCACGGATGCTTTCTTTTCTCTCAAAACATTGCAATCTTTCTTTGCTCGCAGAGTTCTGTTAGTACAAAAGACGTTAGTTCAGACAAATGCTTTATGCAAATGAAAGGGTAAAGCGTCATATTTAAAGAGCTTTAGACTGAAGTGCAATCTGTTAGCGAATTAGAATCGTGCAAAACTACATACCCAATTATGCAAGCCCAACACCTACACAGCGGTCAAACGCAAAAATTGAACGCCACTTCCGGTTTTAGTTGCCTTGACTTTTCCAAGAGTTTGAAGCGTAATGGACAAGACGTTTGTAAGGAAACGTTACTAAAAATACAGTGGGAAACCAAAATACGAGCCGATAAAATAGGTGGATAACAATTAATAAATTATTTAGGCATACTCGGCGTATATAAAGCTTAATTTTTCAGTCAATTTCTTAAGTTTTGTCTTTTAAAAAGTGGACGACTTCCAAATTTAAGACATTTGGCAGCGGTAATTTTGGCGGGAATTTCGCGCGCAGTGCGTTTGACCGCTGTTGACCCAACACCAGGAGAAAACAGACAAATACCACAAACATAAATTTAATGAGCATTCATTACAAAAGCGACCGGCTTACAAAGCGACCACATGTCATGCATAATATTAGCGCTTTGAGCTTGATTACAAAGAAAGAAACAAAAACCAACTCTGGTGTCCACAGGAAACCCAAGCTAAAAAGTTGTGAAATGTTACCAAGTACTAATTTATTGCTTGACAAGTCTTTTGCACAGAATCTCGCTTTCCGGTGAATTTCAGAACAGCTTCTATCTATCCCTAATGTCCGTGGACAAGGCTTAAAATTTTCCCACTTCTGGCACCGTTTGTTTTATCCGCACACTTTGCAAACAAACATAGTGATAATGCGATACTAGTTTTGTGTGTTCGTCCAATTATACTTCTAGCCTGAAATGCCACTTATTGAATTATAGATACGAATTTTCAGTTCAAAAACTCCATATAAACTCTTATATTTTGCTTGGGTTTCCTGTGAGTTATTGAAGAAGGAAAATATATTATACATTGCATCTTCTTTGACTCCAATCTTGCCCGAAAGTGCAAATTTTTTTCTTGTAGTGCAATGCTACATTTGAATTCAAAATACAGTAACTGTTGAAAGTGCAGTGACAATTTTAAAACCCATTTGAAAGCCCCATATCAAAATATAGCTTCTCCTTACAATATCAATACATTGTCAAGCAGACTTGTGGCGAGAACATACGAAATGATCAACAAGGCGATGTCACGCAACGCCGTGACGACCCAAACGGCTGCGAAAGAGACTAGATGTTGTTTTGATGAAACAACAAATTCTCAGCACTAACTCTGAAAGAACTGTATGGAAATCAGAAAGGAGAATTGATATTTTGATCTCAGCGGCCCGAGGGTTAAAACACATTCATAATAATTCATTCAAAACGCTTTTAACATTGTGTATGATAGTGATTCAGATTTTTCTTTTGATTATTTTATGTCTATTATTAGAAATTAATTAATTCAGGTTCCAATTAATTTTCTCCCCAGAATTTTGTTTACAAAAATACCTTAATTTAAGTTACAAAAATTATCATTATCTTTTAGTTTTAGCAGTTCTTTCTTTGTTATACGAAACTTACAAAAAACAACAACAACACAGTTCCTAAACTCGTACCCAGATCTATTCTCTCCCGAAGGTTGAGAAGATCTGGGTACGAGATTACAGAGTTCCAACATTGGTTTACCTCGTTTCAGGCTCGCTCGGTTTCACATCCACAGTGTTGAGGATTTTCAAGGTGAAGAGACAGGTCAAGGTACTTTTATCGCCCGACTTCTCCAGAGGAAACACCCCCTCCACTGCCAAGCCATCCTTGTTCAACAGGCTGCGGATATTAAACGACATCTGACCCAGAGTCATGGTACCCTTGGCTTCGATCACTTTGATTTCTGCTTCCTGTCCCTCGGGGTCGCTCACAAGGAACCGCATGGCTTGCTTCCATTCTGTCTTCTCTCCGTAGCACTGGAAGGTCTGCAGGGTGGTCTTGCCTACAGTGATCTCGCAGTACACGCTCCTCAAGGCTTCCTTCTGGCCGCTGGTCATCGGCAAGGCATTGGCGGAGATGGGCTTCACAAACAGCGCTGCCACTGAAAGATAATTCTCTTGGGGAGGCTCGAGGTCCGAGGCTGAGGAAGTTAACGGGAACCATCGCAGCTGCAAGTGAACCCTTCCTTGCTTGACACCCTCAAGTGGCAACCATAGATCCCTGTAGCCTGATTCCACCGTGGAAGCGATATCGGTGTCCAGCGCACCAATCTTGCTGTCTTTAGAAGTGGTATCCTCATCGTAGATCACGGCTTCCAGTTCCTGCCCCTCGCAGTTGTCCACAAACGCCTCAAAGGTCTCGTTCCACTCTGGGTTAAGATTGTTCTCGATGACTTTGGTGCGGAAACTTTGAGCACCGATGCGAATCACGGCATAAGGATCCGATTTTCCCTTCTTCAAGAGGCCGAAGTCCTTCGCCGTCAGATCTCTCGCTTCCACGACTTTTACACGAAGGACTCCTTCGGGGATCGGGTATTGAAGATCGCTTGCTTCTACTCCCGCGGCGAGTGGGACGGCAATGCGGTTCGGCAGCACCACGAACGAAGCGATGACATCGTCCGTGATTCGGCGCAGAGAGCTCTTGAGCCCGGGAATATCGAGAACATTCAATAAATTTGTCAAGTCGAATTTCAGCTTGGGCCTGTTCAGGAAGAACACAGTTACTCCTCCAACGGGGTTGTATTCGGCAACCAGGGGCTTGAAAATAACCCTGAGGATTCCGCGCAATTCTATGTTGGACAGGCCTAGTTTGAATGACTTGATCGCTAACTTGATCGTCGCGTCGCCACTGTAAACAAAATCCATGTCGAAAATATATTCATCCTTGCGTTCTTCCTTGCTGGCATAAGACGTAACGCTAGCTACATACGGTGGCTTGTTTCCAAGGTCGATTGTCTCGAAGTACAGCGTGTTCAATGCTTTAGGCATGTTCTTCTGCATTTCAGGCTCGACGGTCTCTTTGAGGATTTTGTACACCATTCCATCCACGTACGGCCACATTTGGTCGATAATGCTGTTGACCCACTCCGCTTTTTCCAGGTTTTCATGCACCTTCTCGAAAAACGACGACTTGACGGCCTTCTCCATGCGATCTCTTCGTTTTTGCTTTTCATCCATTTGATACTCCCAGCTAACGAACACCATAAGAATCATGATGATCCATGCGAAGCTGAAGTGAAAATGGCCGACCAGCCAAAGCGACAGCGTTACCGCCAAGCAGAGGAGCAATTCTTTGGTTTCGTCGCGCGAAATATGCTTCAAATTGTGCAGAATTCGCTTGTAGGCTGGCTTCGGTGCCGTTGGAGTCGCTGGAGCACTGTCCTCCATCATTCAAATCAAATCCAACGCTTTTTGATGTTTGCTCGTGGACAAAGGAGTGCTGGAAAGTTCTCGTGCGGAAATTATCAAATCTCTGAAGCTGTATACAGCGGGCGTGTTTATCTGCGGGGTCCTTGAACGTTTCTCAACGCAAATTGACCACAATTTACGCTACAGAAGCGCTAAATGTGGAACACCACGAAGATAAAAGTCCTTGCTGGACAGAACAAGTGAAAACAACTGCAAATAAACAGCACGGCACGTACTATAACACTACGCCCCTGAGAAACCCAGACGAAAAAATAACATGCACAGATATTTGTATTCCATTTCAAAGGTCATCAAGATGCAATCCATTGTTTCGATTGAAATGAAAAGTTTAATTAGCCAATCAGCTTCCAAGTCAAGCCTAATTATTAAACAGTGACACGTACGCTATTTGAATTGGTAAGTATCTGTGACAATGCTCCATCCAAGCGTTTCGTTCTGTTTAGCCTGTTTATCAAATTCTTTCTCTTTTATTTTGAGACGAGATCGAGAAAATCTAGAACAAATCCTGGAAGCTGTCCAAATTTTTTCGGTCTGGAAGAATACGCCTCTAAAAAAAAATCGATATCTTGAGATATTTTATCAAGGTCTTTAGAAAATGATGTGTCCTTTGTTGTTAAAACGGAGGGCATACTTGTACAATTTATATTGTCTCCTTCGAAATATTTTGGTTCAAATATTTAATTTTAGAAACAAACCGATGAAAGCAAAACAAACCCAAAAAGAAATGAAAGCCAAGAAGAAAGCAATCCACACAATCCACGCGCGACGGGAAATGACGCGAGCGCGGAGGCCACGCTGACGCGTGGGGGTGGCTATTCACGAAAAAATAACAGAGCCGAGAGAAACTGTATTTATGCACACGTGCGCTTTGACTACTCGTCACGGTCGCTTTTTCGCTCTAGAAGAAAGAACTTAAAAAACACGTCGGGACCAAGGGTTTTTAAAATACTTGGCCTGAGGAAATCGGAGCCTCCTGCACGTTATGAATCGGGGTTTCCTTTTTCTTGTGGAGAATGGCGATTAGGGATGGTCGAAGTCTCTAGATTTTGCATAATTACAAAACACATAAAGCAAAATCACAATTCACGCTAAACGTAAGTGTTCAATTCTCATTTCCGGGAAACTGGAAAATCACGGATTTATAACGGTTGTAAGGAAATCACTTTTCACGAGAAAAATAGTCATTTCACATTTCACGTAAAATGAAGGAGCAGGGGGCAATTCACGAATTCACGGCCCACGAAGCAGTGCCGCCCATTACCAGTTACCACGCTCATCCAAAGAGGCAAATACGCGCAACCCGCCGCTAGTTAAAAACACGTGGCTTTTAAGATACTAAATAAAGAATGAACAACCTATTCAATTGAAGTGCCTCTTATTTTGCCAGTTTGCAAGGCTAACCCTCCACTAGGCCTTTTTTCTAGTCCCCGTAGATGGTTTGTTAATTCTGCAAATCGGGAAAATGTTATACATACTCTGGATTTTCCGTTCATTTTTCCGGCCCGGGGGGGGGGGGGGGGGGAGGGGGGGGGGGGGGAGGGAGGACTCTCATATAAAAGTGACGGGGGTGATCGTTGTACCTTTTAGGGGTTAAAATTTGTGGTTTGGTACCCCTTAGGATGTCTAAATCTAAAATAACCTCTGTTAGAGACTGATTCCCGTCCTTTGAGGGTATTGAGAAGGAAAAAAATATGACAAAAACTACCTGTCATTTTTCGAAATGGTACCTGCTGTTAGGGGAAAATGAATTCGAGCCACGCCCACAAAACGAGATTCTGGTACCTTTTGGGTTTTTATTTTCAAAATTTCCGACGATCACCCCTGTCACTTTGATATGGAGTCCCCCCTTGGGTTATTTTTATCATTATTATTATCTCAAGTAACTGATCTGATCTAATTCTGTAAAACATCCCGTAGCTCCAGCAGGAGCACATCACTAGTGACGGGGCTCCTAGCTCTCATCGGCTTGTCTCTGTGTTCTCTCTGAGTCTTGTGAGAAAACGTTTCTGGAGCGCGTAGCTCTTTTAATAAGCTCTTATTTTCTTTTACGTACAGCACACTGATCAAAATAGTTCTTCTGGCCCGAGCAGAGAGTTAAAATTTGATAGCGTCCGTACCGTTAAGGAAAAGCCGTATTCGTTATAAATTCGTATCAAAATTGAAAATCAGTTTACAAAAATTCTGGAGGTCACACTTTTAGATAGGTTTCTAAAACAGTAATGTGAAAGAAAATGAGTTAGTCAAACCAAGTTCTTTCAGTTCCATTCCAATCTCGTTCCCAGAGTCAACGGTCTCCTCGGTCAGCGGTGGTCGTCGCCAGGTTAACGACGACCCGCTGACCGAGGAGACCGTGGACTCTGGGTACGAGATTGATTCCATTCTAGTGCGTATTCGATCAGTGGTGAACAATCCACCCAACGTGATTCTTGGTGCTGGCCAAAAGGATCGCGGCTTCTGGGAACGAGACTGTTTCATATATTCTCGACCCAGGCTCTTTCCCCAATCTCGTTCCCAGAGCCCTCGTTACCCTTATCCAGCGGAACTTGCCCGATCCGCCGCTGGATAAGGGAAACGAGGGCTCTGGTCAGGAACGAGAGTGAAAACTTGATGTAATATAAAGAATCTAAACTTTTAAATATAATCGTTAAAAAAATCAGCCCTTAGATTCTAGCAAGAGACTATGAATAGTCTCTTGATTCTAGGTATACCGCGGATCGCGCAGAGATAGAAAAATTTCATGACGAGCTTAGGCCACGAAAAAAAATTATGCAAATTAGGCTAAGGGTAGATTGAATCTACCCATGGCTTATTATTAACTGTAAACAGAAGAACACAGTTTACAGGTTTAATTGTTCCAAGTCACCATCAAGGTGTTGCGTTCAACATTGGCGGTAACGCTTTTTCGCACTTATTGACATATAAAGCGCATGCAGAGAGAAACTTTATCCCCTAATTTTGGCACATTTTGACATAAAATGTTTTCCAGACCGGCACTTTCGCTCGCGTAGCTGTCGGTATTATTTTGATCACGTATGATCTTGAGAACGACACTCTCGTTTAAAGGTTTGCTATGCGCTAAATTTCGTCCTAAAAGAGAGACAGAACTGAATTAAAACAAATAATAAAATAAATTATAGAAAATGTTACTGTTCTGCCTTCAGATAACAACAGTCCAAATTGAACTGATTACCCAAGAGAGACAGAACTGAGTTTAAAAAAACCTTCAAATAATGATTAGAAAATGTTACTGTTCTGCCTTCAGATAACATCAGTCCAAATTGAACTGACTACCCAAGAGAGACAGAACAGAGTTAAAAAAAACTTTCAAATAATGATTAGAAAATGTTACTGTTCTGCCTTCAGATAACAACAGTCCAAATTGAACTGACTACCCAAGAGAGACAGAACTGAGTTAAAAAAACCCTTCAAATAATGATTAGAAAATGTTACTGTTCTGCCTTCAGATAACAACAGTCCAAATTGAACTGACTACCCAAGAGAGACAGAACTGAGTTAAAAAAAACCCTTCAAATAATGATTAGAAAATGTTACTGTTCTGCCTTCAGATAACAACAGTCCAAATTGAACTGACTACCCAAGAGAGACAGCACTGAGTTAAAAACCCTTCAAATAATGATTAGAAAATGTTACTGTTCTGCCTTCAGATAACAACAGTCCAAATTGAACTGACTACCCAAGAGAGACAGAACTGAGTTAAATAAAAACCCTTCAACTAATGATTATAAAATGTTACTGTTCTGCCTTCAGATAACAACAGTCCAAATTGAACTGACTACCCAAGAGAGACAGAACTGAGTTAAAAACCCTTCAAATAATGATTAGAAAATGTTACTATTTTTTGGCAGTGAGTTTTTTTTTGGTATCCCTCTGTTGCACTGACGCATATAGATGTATACAGCGATCGAAACATTCCGCTCTTCGATTTTGTATATATCCCGGGTATATATGTCAATGAAAGTTGTAGTTTCTCTACCGGGAAAACTGCGTTTAAAATATTGTAATCAATTCTATTCAATGCGCTTTCTTTCTCAGTAAGGGAATGCGGCGATAAAAATAGAATGGTTGTATTGAGCTTACTTCTAAACCACTACAAACATTACTTTGTTTAAAAAAGCACGGAACAGACTTCTTCAGCTGATCCTCCGTGTGAATGATCGACGATGTGCATATATATATATGCACGCAAACACGAATACGAATGCGTTCACGTTTACAAGCGTTTACTGATCTCAAAAATTCACCGCTTTGAAGTAATCTCGGTTTCACTGCTCGCGCGATTTTATACTAAACCATGGCCACTGAAACAGGACAACCTACTCGCATGCAATCTTCAGCGCTCGCTGTACAACAGAGCAAAACTGGCCTTTCGATAACGGAACAATTCATTTACCGTGTACAAGTATAAATTGCCATCTTTAAGATTCAGTAGTATTGTGAAATGCTTTTACTTCATGGACGGCGCCGGCAGTGTGAAATCGCCACAACTCACCATTTCCACAGAACTCACCATTTCCAGATATAAATGTACATTATATACATGTCGATCAATCTCTGAGAAGATCAGCCTGTAACTTTAGTGAAAACTCCGACTTGGAGAGCATTTCTACTTACTACTTCACTATTTGCCGCCAAGGTGAAGCGATTTCACCGCCGAAAATTATAATTTATTCTGCCTCCAGAAATGAAAAAGGATCCGCATAACACCAGTGATGACAACATGACTATAAGAGTTTTGACAGATTATAACACTATCGGTAGCCGCATCTTAATCTACTTACGGGATCCTGGGGAGAATTTTTTTCCTGGCCTAAGCTCCTCATGTATCTTCTCTGCGATCCTTGCGATCGTACAATTTTTACTGGAAACCACTCTTGCGATCCTTGCGATCGTTGCAATCATATGGAAACCACTCTTGCGATCGTTGCGACTGCAACGATCGTTGCGATCATATGGAAACCGGGCTTAATTATAAGTAAAACTTTCGCAATGTGGGAAAATTAAAGCCTGTTCGTTGTTTTCGGAGAAATAAAAATGTGGCTCGTATACTTGAAATTCGGGTAATAAGATTTCGTACTCCATTTTTGGCCAATTATTTGCTTAAATGTCATCGCGTTTTCTGGTAACTACAGGGAATATAGTAGCGCGCGAAAAAGGAACATCTAGACTCGCATACGAGTTTAAAAATAAGAACGGCTGGCCGGACTATTTTTAAGGCTAGCAGGCTAATATAAATAGCTTTTGCGCTGCTGGCGGAAAAGATTAGTAAGCAACTGAGCTGATAGGGTTGAAATTTAATTACCGCAGAAATAGACTTCATATGTCTCCGCGAGTCACCAATTTTAATAGTGAAAATTGCTTAGGTGGTTTATACAAATAATAATAAAAATATTTGATAATCAAACAACACTTTTCACACAAACTGCTTGCTTAGATCAGACTATCTCGAAGCAGACACGACTAGCACTGACATCCGTTATTATTTCTTCGCACACATCCATTGTACCAAGACTCTGTAACTCACAATGGCGCTTTATCTTGCGGGGGAATAATGTTTTTTTAGTACAATCAAACTCGAACCAGCGCGCAGGAAGACGCCGATTAAAAATTCATAAGTAAGAAAAAAAAATAAAGAGAAATAATTTGGTGATCTGCATAAGTCTCAAATTAATGGCTGTGGGGAAAGATCAATAGATTAAAAGCCCTTGGTGATTGGTCGACTGATGGAGGAAAAACTGTCGAACACAAAAGCTTGAGTCTCACATCAGGCATCTGGACACGTGCAATTCACAAAAAATATACAAACTAAAAATGATGAATATATATGAATACATAAGACCGATCATCAAGTCACTTAAACATCGCAAAACTGATTGTCGACGGAATCATTCTTTCGTCTTTCAAGAGATCGTTGCATATATCCCGGTAAGAAGTTAAGATAATATTATTTTGTCGGTTTTTTGAACTGTTTAGCAAGTCAGTGTTTTAGTTTCTTATAGCAATTTTATACAAATACATGATTGATTCGGGTAATTCTTAGCTAGGGAGTCCATTTTAAATTTATATTTCATCGCCTTCAATAAATCAATTAAATATCCACTCTTTTTCAGACGGAAGGAAAATCATTCGGCACAATGGAAAACCAGGAAAACAAGACCATTTCATCGAAAATAATGCAAGTTTTCTCAACGAAGGATAGAAGAAAACTCCTCATTTATTTTCTCGTGGCGACCATATTGTGGCTGTGTGGTTCATGGAATATTAGCTTTGCTTGGGTTATGTTATTCGTCGCAATCTACGTACTTGGCGAATATCACTCGGAAGTTAGCAAACGGAAGCGACGAAACTTCAGCGAGATGTCCGACGAAACGAAGTTATTGTCGAAGATCAAAACATTGCCAGTGCCGACAGCTTATTTATCAGAGAGCGAAAACGCGGTGTGGCTGAATGATATCATCAATAAAATGTGGCCGTCCATCGAAGGATTTACAAGGAGTGTAATTAAAGAAAGCGTCGAACCCGAGATACAAAAGAAGCTACCTGCAGCCTTGAAGACCCTGTACTTCGACAAAATCGACTTGGGTCAAAAGCCTCCGTTCATTGGAAATATCAAATCGTATGCCAGTGGGAGCGGGGCGGAAAGAGCTTCAGAATTTATCATAGACGCCGATATTACATACAATGGCGACGCACAGGTGAAACTCACAGTGAAAACTGTCAAACTGGGAATTTCAAATTTTCAAATTCACGGACCGCTTCGAATTATTTTAAAACCTCTCTTGTCGGATAAATCTATCGTAGGGGGAATTACGTTGTTTTTTCTCAAGAGGCCTAAAATCGCGTTTAATTTGACAAACTTGTTGAATGTGTTAGACTTTCCCGGATTGAAGAAAACCTTGCGAGGCATTGTAGATGACGTCATCGCCAGCCTCGCGGTTTTGCCCAATCGGATCGCTGTTCCTTTGGCGGGAAGCGTGGACGCCGGCGACCTGAGGTATCCAATCCCCGAGGGTTTACTGCGCGTCCACATGCTGGAAGCGCGGGAACTGGTCAAATCAGACTTCTCGCTGATTGGTGGAGCTTCACCCGACCCTTACGCTGTCTTGGAAGTTGGCGCTCAAACATTTCGCACCGAAACGAAGAAAAACGATTCAAATCCAGCTTGGGAAGAAACTTTCGAGTCATTTGTGGACAATTCCGAGGGGCAGGAATTGGAAATCTTTCTCTACGACCGTGACATTGCTTCGAAAGATTCTAAAATCGGCAACGTTGACATCAAAATTCGCGCCGTTGTTGAGAACGGTGTTCAAGATTTCTGGCTACCCTTGGAGAAGGCCAAGCAAGGCAAAGTTCACTTGAAGTTGGAGTGGTTCTCTCTGAGCAGTGACCCGCTGCATTTTAGATACACCAAAGAAAAAGAATCTGTAGCCGTGCTGATTGTTAAACTGATCAAAGCGCACAATCTCCCAAGCCGTACGAAGTCTGTAGTAGCAACAAAAGTGTTTTGTAGAGTATCCGTGGGGGATTCGACGATAAATAGTTTGTACGCGCAGGGGGATGGGGCGGAATGGGAGCAATCCCTACGATTCTTACTCACCGACCCCCATGAAGAGGCCCGTATCGAGGTGATGGACGGCAACGGGAACAAGAGCCTGGGATCTATGGTATTCACTGTACGAAGGCTGATAGAAGAACCGGAAATGACTCTACAGGACTCCTTCCAGCTGCAGAGCGAAACCGGAACCGGAAGTATCGACTGCAAGTTCAGCCTGCGCGCACTGAGGGCAGCGGACACCTCTAACGCCCCAACGCCTTTGAAGATTGGCCGGAAGTTGAACGCGTGCCACGACAATGGAATCTGTCTACAGAGGGCGGACACACCTACAATGGTACCGGAAGTCGATGGTCCGGATGAGCCATCTAGCTCTTTGAGCTACAGCAGTGGAACAACAGAGAACTCTTCCAGTTCCGGTTCCGGTTCTTCGCCCAGCGGAAGCATAGCCGATGACACTTCTAGCGGGCAAAATCCCGAAGATTCAAACGAGCAGGTTCGGGATTACCTGTCCCGAGGAGAAGTCTCTTTGAAGCTTATCTACGATCATCGCAGAAACCGTCTTGTGGTGACTGTCCTAAATGCGACGAATCTTTCATCGTCGGAGCCTACTTCGAAGACAAATCCTTACGTGCAAGTAAGCCTGCTACCTTCTCGCTCCAAGAAATCCATTCGCAAGACGTTTTCGTTTGCTGGCAGTCTCAATCCCATCTTCAACGAGAGTTTCGAGTATGTCATCGGGCTTGATCAGTTGGCTGATAAGCAGTTGGCAGTGACCGTCAAAAACGAGCGCTTCGTACAGTTACCTGGGAAACGGAGATACTCGATCGGCTCGACTTCTATAAAACTCTGTGAGCTGAGTTTGTCCGCTGGAGTAACAATGAACTGCGAGTTAACAAAGTGAAAACGCTGACTGGTGTCCAGTAGTCTTCTCTTGTGCCTCCATATAGGAGAAGGTGGATGAACACAGAAACAAGCTTAACCCTTTCACTAGCTCCCTTGTGTCAAAAATTGGTTCTAATTGAAACCGTAGTGTGTGACCATTCAAATGAAAGCTATTGAGCAGTACTTTCATGTGGTACTGTTTATTATGCTGTACAAGGTGGTTCTAACTTTTGAGTCTGTGGATGAAACCGTAGTGTGTGACCATTCAAATGAGAGTTATTGAGTAGTACTTCCATGTGGTACTATTGGCTTTTTAAAATTCGGCAAAATGAATTTTCATTTTTTACTCAATTTTCAACTTGGTTTGAAGAACATGCAGAATTGACCCATACTGGTCAGTTATTGATTAGCGAATACAATACGATGCGATGCATTATCCTATCATGCTGTTTCAGCTGACCATAGCTTTACATTTTTTTTTGTCGTATTCTACATAGAGGATATTACACGGCGGCGCGAAGATATGAATTTTATTTTCGAGTGGTAAAAACAATATTTTACGAATGAGCGCAGCGAATGAGTAAAATATTGTTTTTACCACGAGAAAATAAAATTCATATCTTCAAGCCACCGTGTAATTTTCTTTTTATTATATAGACAAACCACAAAAGCACAAACTTTATCCGCGAACTCTTGCAACTCGATGGCTGGACTTTCTTGAATTTCTCTCCTTTCGTCTTCACTTTGAATAATTTCTTCACTTTGAATAATATCACCTTGAATAATTTTAAGTCTATGAAGTTTTCTTCTTCGTTTTAGCATTTTCCTACCGTCCTCAGTGAACGATTTCCGTGTCAGCTTCAAGTGAATTCACGATCTATCGCTCGCCATTTTTCAACCGGCGTTTGGCAGCTTTGCACAAAAAGCCATGGCAAAAGCGGGAAATTACGTCATCGATATCCTCACTAGTGAGGATATGGAAAATACGCCACTCGGGTCCCGGATGTAGTTTCGTATGAATTTTACGAGTGGTCTATTTTCCAGTAAAACACTCGTGTCTATATAATAAAAGGCGTTATTCCACGGCCATATATATATTTTTTAAACACAGAGCGATATTCCATCAAAGTTGATAGTTATAGAATTCAATGTTTAAAGACGATTTCCAGTCCATACTGCGCAGGCTCAGGGTTTGTTTTCATTTTTGTTTTGAATTTGTTGATTACGTTACACTTCGGTAATAGCGTACATGAAGTTTTTGAGTCCGCCATTACGGGTCTTTATGTTTATGAATGCTCGATGAGCTGAAACGTCGGTTTGGGATAACGTCGATGCCCTTCAACTCGTATTATTGTTAGGCAAGGATATCTGGTGTTAATAATGAAGAAAAAGGTACGTTTGTCCTGTAACTTTTTATTTTATTTTGGGTAGTCAGTTTACATTCCTTCGTATGGGACTCATAAACATCGAAGGGCGGAGATTGCGCATTACGGACTGAAAAATCATCTTTAATCAATAACCAGTAAGCACTGACAGTTTAGAAGCTACCATAAATAAGCTGTTGTAGCTATAAGAAGTCTAATAAAGTCATTCAAATGAACTGAGCTGAGATCGACAGGGTGCCTATATGTTATGTTCGTCAGGTCATTCAGAGACTATTGTCCAGTAGGGAAAACAAATAACTATTGACTGAGTCCGCAGTTTTGGTCAGTGGTTGCTTGGTTGCTCAGTAACATGACGTATTCTAACGACGACTGGCCGACAAATGTTTGTGTCTCCGCGAACGCGAGGGCTAAACAGGTGGTATGGATGATAAGGGAGTGGACCGAGATGAGCCGCACCCCAAAACCTCGCCCCATGCTCCTTTCATTACCAAATGCGATTATTTCAAAAAAGAAAGAGACTGCAAGTAAGTTTAGTTAGTAGAGCCACTATCTGAACTGAAGAGGGGACTGCTTGGGAGCGGTAACCGGGGATGAGGAGGGTGGGAGACAATACTGACGCGCGCGGGGGTTCAAACCTGGGGCTCCTTCCGAAGGCTCTAAGGCTGCTCTAGCCGTTTCTGGAACCCGGTTGTACGAAGAACGAGCTGGAACGCGGGGTCACAACGGCTGAAAATCGAGACTAGCCGAGGATTGGTCTTAGATACAACAAGAGAGGATCATAGTCTCTTGGATACAATGAATAGAAAAATATGTTTACAATTCAGTTTGGGGTATTTTTTTTCGGCCCGGCCTGGAGGGGCTACTCCCGAAATATTTTTCCCGTCACAAGTGTTCTGAGAACGAGGCATACGGGCTTCGTCGTATACGAAATCACGACAGCAGATCAGGCTGTTACCGAGTTTGCGCAGCGGTACTCGTTTTCTCTCTTTAAAAAAATTTGTCTTACCCGCCACAATCAGATTTGAGGAAAATCGAGACCAGCCAGTGTTCGTGATTTCTTGGTGCTGATCAAAAGGATCGCAGACTCTAAGGAGTGGGGACGAATTTAGGGACTTTGCAATAATTATCAGGAGGGGAGGGGGGGGGGGGGGGTTGGAAAATGGGCTTCATGTAGGAAAATATTAGGTAATACCCTCTCCAAAAGGAGTGAATTTAGTTATTGCCCCCCCTCTAATCAGTCTTAAATTATTATCACCCTCCCCCCCCCCCCCCCTCACAGTACACACACACCTTTCACAAGTACCTGCATTTTCTCTACACTGCGCACCTGTGGATTAAAATCTTATAGCAGAAAGAAGAGCTCCTACTAAATTTTTATTTGTTGGACATCCACGTCTGGAACAAACATCACCTCCGTAGCAATGTACAACAGAGCCATAGCAGAAGGAAAAGAGCATGTGTGTTATTTTCAGGTCCCCACCTTATAAATAGGTATGGTTTCGCCAATGTAACTGATGTACTTGAAATAAAATGTTAAGCCCCCCCCCCCCCCCCCCCTCTCTTGAGTGACTAATTTTCCCTTGAGCCCCCCTATCCTTGCTTTGATTTTACTTTATGCCCCTCCACCCCCCCCCCCCCCCCCCCCCCAAATCTGGTTTTCAGTTGAACTGCATGGTCTCGATTACGCACCGCGCTAGCTTCCAGTCTCCTTTAAAAGCGCGGGCGCATTTTTCCCAACAGCGGTTGTATTTAATTATGATACACTTTAATAACCCTACTTAAAGTACCTACCTGACTTTCGAGGCCAGACTGGTTGATTTCATATACTTCCGCCATCTTCTTCGCGTCCTGCACCTTGCACTCGAAATCTGCAACGTCATGATGGAGTTCGCGAAGTTTGTTGCTGTTTATTTGTCCTTTATTTCTTTCGTACTTTCTGCCAGTCCTGCACATCGAACTACACGGCTGCAGTTTACGAACATGTTACGTTCTTTGTCATTGAAAACAAGACTGAATTAACTCGCCCAGGAGCTTTGGAAATCATGAAGAAAAACCTTGCTGTTTTCGAAACGAAGGCGGTACTGGCGAAATCCAAAGGCGCTGAAATCATTGTCTTCCCTGAAGATGGGCTGTATGGTTTTGACTACATGCGCGAACAAATCTTTCCCTTTCTTGAAATCATTCCGAATCCATCCCAGCTGCAGACCAGTTGGAATCCCTGCAAAGATCCAGATCGTTTTGACAACACTGAAGTGTTAAGAGAGCTGAGTTGTATTGCTCATAACTCTTCCATCGCAGTGGTTGCGAATATGGGGGATGTACAGTATTGTGACATTAAGTCGGATCCTCACTGCCCCAAAGACGGCAGGTACCATCATCATATACAGCTGTTTCGAGAAAGGTTGTCGGGAAAAAGCGCACGCGACAACCCCAAAAAGTATTGTGGGTAGTTTTAAGTTCACGGTTCCTTGACTTCAGCATTTCAGGGAAATCTGAGAAAATGGCACGAGACGCCATGGACATATGTTTGCGAGTGCTAAAAGAAAGCAACAAAAGTAGGTTCGACAGCTACAGTGTCAGGAACGTACCTTGCTGATCATTTCCCAGATTACCTTTCGGGATTGTCGCATGCGCTTTTTTCGACAACCTTTCTCGAAACAGCTGTATAAGAAATATGTTTAAGCCCAGTACCCACTAACGATATACATAATGATCATAATCATAACCTCGAACATAACGCTGTTATGTCGCTTATGCCTTAAGGCCATGTTACACAAGGCAATTTTTCCTGCAACTTGTCTCGCAATTTTGTTGCGGCACAAGTTACACGAAAAATTGCTTAGTGTAACATCCCATTTTTGCAACTGCAACGCAACAAAAGTTGCATTGTGAGTTGCAAGAACAGTAGAACTATCCTCTACTTTTCGCAACGTTGCGAGACAAGTTGCTGCGTGTAACATGTCAATCGCAACTTGCAACGCAATTTTGTTAAAATGAGCCAATCAGAGCACGTCCTTTGCTTGCACAGATTTCAAGATGGCGACCGGAGAAAGGCGCATTGCAAGTTGGGAAAAGTTTTTGCGATCATGTGACACCTCCTCTGTAACTTGCAATGTTTTTCAGTTGTCATTCTTGCGTTGCAAGTTGCAAGGAAAATTGCCTCGTGTAACATGGCCTTTAGTGGGAACGTCTAGAAACATAATCATAAGCGCCCTTTATATGATCGACATATTTATCATAAGAAAATGATCGGTCATTTTCTTATATTTATGATTATGTCAGTCTGTGACTATGATTATGTTGCTCTTATTTGTGGGTCGGATTCATTTTGAGATCGCGGCGTCTCAAGTCTCTTTCAAAGAGAAGATGGCGGGTATTGCAGAAAATTTCTACAATACCGTTCCCACTAGAACATAAGAAGCTTACATTTATGATTATGATTATGCAGGGTTCAATTTCAACTGTTACCATCCCCCCCCCCCCCCCCCCCCCGGGCAACCCCCAGGACAAAGTCAGCCCTTATGGCCCGGGGGTGGGGAATTTTACAAGTTAGTCTTGTCCCGGGATTAGGGGGTGGGGATAGTTGAAGTATCTAGTCGCGCAAGGAATTATGGGGCGAAATTGGGGCGTTGAACCAAACGGGCCAACATGCCCTAGTTTATAGCGGACTTTTTTGCTGGGGAATCCCTTCAATTTGTATGCGACTGGTTGGAGGAAAGCGATTTTTCCAAGTGTATAAAACCTGTATTTGAAGAAACCGCAAGAGAGGAGCGTTAAAAGCCAAAGAAATGCGGGCGAGAAACAAAAACAATGGGATCTAGATGTTTCCTGACCTATGCATTCATGAGCCATACGAGTCCACGTCTATTTTGTAAAACGTAATAAATATTTCTGTCTTCTTGTGAAACGGTGCAGTTTGTGTCCCAGGGGTGGGGAATTGCTTCTATCTTTGTGCCCGATGGTGGGGAATAGGACACCAAGTGAAGAAAAGATGGCAAATGCCTGGGGGTGTGCCGGGGGGGGGGGGGGGGGGGAGGGGAGGGGATGGTAACATTAGGAATTGAACCCTGCATTACGCTAATGATCCTTATTTCACTAGTGGGTACTAAGCCTTATTATATCAGTCAGTGACACAAGCTACTCGGATCTGAGTAGCTTGTGCCACCCAAACTGATAAAACATTCTCATATATTTTTTTTCTACCAAGCTAAAAAATTCACCATTATTTCCTTCTATGGCAGGTACCAGTTCAACACGGATGTCGTGTTCGACACAGATGGAAACATTACTGGCAAAATACCATAAACAGCATCTATATCATGAAATCCAGTTCAATACACCTCAGGAAGCGGAAATCGTGGCTTTTAAGACGTCGTTTGGAGTCACGTTTGGTGTGTTCACTTGTTTTGACATGCTATTCTATGATCCTGCTATTGAACTTGTTGAAAAGTCTGGTGTTCGCAACATTGTGTTTCCAACTGCATGGATGGATGGCTTTCCTATCCTGGCCTCAGTTGAGTATCAGCAGGCATGGTCGAGATTGACATGTGTCAATCTTCTAGCAGCCAATCAGCATCTTCCCCTGGGAGATATGGTAGGGAGTGGGATTTACTCTTGCGGCGAAGCATTATCGTATGTCTATGATATGAAGACTAATGAAGGGCATCTTCTAGTGGCACAATTGCCAAATTTAGAGCAGCATCCCGAACAACCCATTCAGACCTGCCAATCAAACAATGTGCCATTCAAATCTGCGCAAGATGACATGAAACAGATAGGATCACCGTTTCATTCCAAGCTGCTGAATGACATGTACACCTTCGTCAAAATTGAGGGTACTGAGAATAATGCTTCAGTTTGTACTAATGAGTTTTGCTGCCATGCAAGTTACATCACGCCCAGTCAGCAACCTTTTGAGAATGAACTTTTTGCATTAGGAGCTTTCAACGGTCACCATGACCCTGAGGGTTACATCATCCAGGCTTGTGTTTTGATCAAATGTAACACTATGGAGAAGGATTCTTGTGGTACAGCAACCCAAACTTCATCAACCATATTCAATGCATTCCAACTGATGGGAAATTTTTCATCCAAGGCTTACGTCTTTCCTGAGGTTCTGGCATCCAATGTGGAGCTAATCCCAGCCAAGGCAATCGCAATATCTGGCAATGTTATGAGTGTAAACAGATTTGAAAAGCCACTGCTGTCAGCTGTTCTGTTTGGCCGGATTTATGAGCTGGATCATGAAGAAAATTAATTTGTTTACCTTGTTACCACTGTTGCCTAGGGGGGGACTCTCATGTGAGAAGGAGGGTGGGGATGCTCGTCGGAACATTTGAATTAAACCCCTAAAGGAGGCCAATCTGGGCATGGCTCAAGCTTTATTTGACCCCTAAATGATACCATTCTAAAGCAGACAGACAAATAAGAGCTTAAAGTGACTTTAATGACGACAAAGACATTGTCATCGAATGCTTTCATTTCATGCCTGATCGGTGTAGACCACCAACACAATATGGCAGCGTTTTTATTTTCTTTGTGTGCAACCCTAAATGATACCTTGATGGTTAAGAATATTGGCATTCTATCCTGAACACCTTAAATAATACCAAAATCCATAATTTACATCTCTAAAAGAGACGACGAGCATCCTCGCCCCTTTCACATGGGAGTCCCCTCCCGATCACTGTTGTTATTGCTGTGACCTTTGGTCAAGCTTGCTAGTTCAATGAATCAAAATCAACCAATCACAAACCAACACTTCATAATAATAATAATTTATTATTATTGTATGTATACCTTAAGTTCAAAGGGTCAGTCAATTGTGATAGATGGTTTTTGATCCATCAAACTACAGTGGATGTTTTACAGTATACATTAAATTTATTCACAGTTTAATTTGGAAAGTTTCCAAAATAAAAGATAAATATTTTTTAGTCCAATCTGGCTAGCCAAAATTAAACAAGAATCAAAAACATAATTTAAAAAAATGTCTGTTGAGAAAAAATCCTGTTAAAAAAACATCAGGAACACAACGGGTCATGAATGGTCCCTCAAAATTTTCAAGTGCTCGCAAAATTAGGCTTCTGCTCGAATTGCTCACAGAATTTTAGTGGGTGCTAATGTTTGCTCGTACTCGCATATTTTTACAAGTGCTCGCATGCTCGGTTTTTAGTAAAGGTAGTATTTTGCAGAGTGCTCGTTGCTCGCAAGGTTAACTTTTATCAAGCTTGTGCTCGCAAAGAAAAACGCTGTGCTCGCATGCTCGTAAATGCTCGCAAAGACCATTCGATAGCCCTAACACACAGACTGGTCTTGCAAGCTAAAAGGAGTGGTGGAAGCTGATTGCAAACTTCACAGTCAAGGTTTGACTATGATAGCAATGAAAACAGTGGCAGTGATGCTTTCTTCAACATTGTCTGGTTCTAGATAGTGTGCGATTCCAGAAAATATCCATACCCACCCCAAGGAAGGTCATTGGAAATTCCTAAGTGAAGGGGAAGTCTCAAAAGCCAACATTTTTAAAGGAAAGTATGAAACTAAACTGGAATTTCCAAAGGGGGTGGGGGGGGGGGGGGGGGTGGGCAGGTATGGAAATTCCATATATATACTTCCACAGTGTATGTCCCTTTTGATATTATATCTCAGACATTTTATAAATTCTCTAAATAGACAAAACTATATGAGTACAAATTAAAGCAAGTTTTAAAAAGTTAACAATACGCAATAAAACAATAAAAATTGAGATGAACACATTTATTTTTAAAAGTTCAAGTACCTTCCCAGCCAGGCCAGTCTCCAACCCCAGGGGGTACTCGGGTATATTAGTGAAACAACTGCAGCTAAAAAAATGGGGGCACTGGACAACCATCAATTTTTCCACAGATGACTGGAACAACCTCAGCATGCCTCTGCGTGAATCCCCAACCTTAGCACAATTTAAGAAGGTCCTTAACAATAAAAAAGTTAATTTAGTTAGTTTTAGTATTCTATTTAGTTAATTAGGTAATTTTAGATTATTTTAATTTTTCAGTGTACCTTTTTTTTTAGTAGGATCCTTCTGTAAATCACCTTACGGTGACGTTGGTATCCTAATAAAATATTATTATTACAGGGAGGTGTGAATGCTTCTTTTGGGTTTGAAATTTAAGATTTAGGGACTTTTTCTTTGGGTTAGAAATTTTCTGGTAGGTTTTATTGGTAGAAAGATTTTGGTGGGGACTTTTTTAGGGTTGATACTGAAAGTATACCCTAGCGTCTTTTTGGGTGTTACGTTCTGGGCCGTTGGACTTTTTTCGGTCTAGTACTTCAGTTGGGGGTCTAAACATTTAGCCTCATTTGCATATCTCCATCCCTAATATACCCAAGCCCCCCCCAGGTATTCACAGTCTCCTTGGGATTAGGACATAATACATAATAAAGCTTCGTTCTGCTAAAAATAAATTAAAGTGTTAGTATCTTCCTGTCTTACCTCCACAGCATTTGGATTGTCACACAACGCTCCTTGAGAATTGTTGTTGCGCGACAGTTCAAATAACGGCTGCAGAGAATATGACCACTGACAAACGAAAATTATAACTGGAAAATCTGTAGCCTTTTATAGATGGACTATCCCTCTCGCAAACTATGTTCCATACCGTTGAGTTCACCATCTTGAAGTCCTTCGCGGAGATCGACAAAATTTAATACTCAGTGTAGGGTCCACAAGGGAGTATTTTTTGCTCTCTTCTCCTTATTTACGCGCGGTTACAAAGCAAGTTGTATCTTTGAGGAGGGAAAGGATTAGCGTTTTGTGCTCTGGTACAGGGTAAGGGTTTTTATAGCCCAGCGGCACACCCTTACCCAATTTTTTGGGAGTACCCCCCTGGGCCATTAGGCCACTGCGTCCTCCACGGTAATGCTTGTAAGGGTGCTAAAATCCAAAATGACCACCATTCATAGAGTTATCCCGTCAGAAAAAAATAAGAACAACTGGTCAGTCCGATCCTAGCTCTTGAAGGAGCTATGTCACGATATTTTAAGCCAAGTGCAATTTTAATCACCTTCAAATTGACAAAATCCTCAAAATAATAGTTTACTAAAGGTAGAAAAACACCAAAGAGGTAATAATAAACCAAACAAGAACAAGGATGGTTGAGGATGGAGACGATTGAGATGGATTGTGAACGGCGAACTTGAAAAAATTGGCCGATTTTTTCAAGATGTGCCATCCGTGACGTAGCTCCTTTAAGGGTGAAAATGTATTTGAGCCACACCCTAAAACAAGATTCTAGTGCCTTTTGGAAGTTCCTTTTACAATTTCTGACGATCATTCCTGTCACTTTTATATGGGAGTTGCTTCAGGGGGTGTAGAATTCCTTGACTAAAATCTTCAGGCCATCATTTTGATGGCATTGCCTGATCGCAGCTAGGTTACTTGATTTTATTTGAAAATATGATCATCCTGAAGAACAAAATACTGACACCAGCAGTTTACAAATAAATGGCCAGAGTCATTTATCCAGCATTTTATCAGTATTTAGTTAACGTTTAAAGTTAAAAACAAGCAAATTCATGTTTGGTGATTGGTTATACCCCAAATGCACATATGATAAACATACCCCCCCCCCCCCCAAATACCTCAATGTTTTGCAAACATCCGGATCCCCCCCCCCCCCCCCCCATAAAAAACAACAACAACAAACAAACAAACATTAGGCATAGAAGGTTTGAAATCCTTTGCAACTTTATGCCTGACTCATCCCCAGTCTTCTCTTATTAGAAACTTGTTAGACGCAGTGTCTGCGCATAACAAGTTTGTCATAAGAGACGACTGGGGACGAGTCAGCCTCCATGTCACTATGACACTAAATTGATTGATTGACTTTTGTATTTGAGTAGCCTAAACACAGCAACTCACCCGAGAGAAAAAACTGAAAGCTGATAGAAAAAAAAACGCGATAGTGTACTGTTGCTAGAATGATTCCAAGTGACCCTAGATAACATAGTCTTAAAAGTTACATACGAGATATTAAGCAATAGCAAGTAATTTTACTATACGTACTGCGATTTTATTGGCTATGTTAGTCTTATGACTATCATGCTCGGATGTTGCTCAATCCTAGGTAAAATGACCTCGATCCTGCCTGGTCCCCATATGTGAAACTACCGAGCGGTTATCGTGTCTAGATTCATATTAATAATATTAATATTCAACAATAATTATTTTAATAATAATAAACTTTATTGTCTGAAATTAAACACAATTACTGGTAAACCCAGTAGTTTACATTGTGGGCAATAAAAAATAACAAAGATAAAATTTATGACATAAAGTAGTAAGGCTAAATTCGTACCCATTGCTTATCCCAAAATTACCTAAAAAAACAAACAGTTGCTTAAAAATGCAAGCTGTGCTAAATGGCTGACATCTTGTAATGGGCGTGTCCAAGAGATGGAAAGGGGGGGGGGGGGGAGCTGCGGAGGGGGTATACCTTCTGGGTTAACCAAGTTCAAGCGTAGTGTGTCAAAACATGCATGGGAGGGGGGGGGGGGGGGGACCATGTACACCTGATCAAATGACCTCTTTCCTTGAAGCTTTTCTGCCAGTTCCCTGGCACTCTTTGTAGGGGTATATCTATCAATGCACTCCACCACTCTTGTTGAAGAAGCTCTTTTAACAACTTCTCTGCGATTGATTGGCAATCTGCAAAGAGCGGCCCTATCTTGTAACCTTCTTCTTTGATAAACGTCGGCCTGGCAACCATGTAACCCACAATGGGACCTTCACTGTTGGTGGCCACATGTGCGTGACTGCCTGTCACGCGAAACCATTTCGACAAGAACGCGTGACGTTCAACGCCAAACACTGAATTTTGAAGTGTCGTACTCGAAGAGAGCTTCCAGATTCGATTCAGTTGCTCAATGCGTTTGATTTTTACGGGAGATTTCTCCGAGATTTGAGAGAAGCAGGTCATGGTGGTGCGCAAACTGTGTTCCATAATGATATAGTTAAGTTATACCGTTCGACGTCGATCGTTGAGTCCGCCATCTTGAAATCCTTCGCGGAGATCGACAAAATTACTCAGTGTAGGGTCCACAAGGGAGTATTTTTGCTCTCTTCTCCATTTACGCGCGGTTACAAAGCCAGTTGTATCTTTGCGAGGGAAAGGATTTCTGCGTCGTTTGAAGACGGTAAGCTTGTTTTCACGTTGATTTCTAAAGAGTCGCATGTACGTACCCTAAGCCTGATGCCTGAGTAATTGGGACGTCGGCTTCGGCTCTTCGCCAATGTATAAAGTCTAAATTCAGTTCACAGACGGTAGTATCGAAAACGAAGCACTCGAAAACGAAAACCGAAGCACGAAGCCCCGGGGGGGGGGGGGGGGTACTCCCTATAATGGACTATACGGGGAGGCTCCGCCCGAAAGGGGTACCCTTTCACATACCTCGAGCCTAAAAAAGGAGGGATTTCACGAGTTGAAGTATATGAAAGGGTAGGGATTTCACGAGTTGAAGTATATGAAAGGGTAGGGATTTCACGAGTAAATGATATTATTGTTTGGTTAACATCTCTACTGGTAATGCTTGATGATTTCTGGTGATATATATTGTTCATTAAGTTCATTACAAGGGTATAGAAAAGGGATGCAGTGCTTCTACTGTAGGTATGTGAAAGGGGTACCATTTTCATAATTTCTATGGAAGGTATATTTATATGAAAGGGGTACCTTTTCTGTGAAAAATGGTATATGAAAGGGTAAGGGGTTGGACCTCTGGGCGGAGCCTCCCCGTATAAAACGTTTTTGAGTACCCCCCCGGGCACGAAGCACCCTGAAGTCGAAAACGAAGCACCCTAAACTCGGTCACCAAAACACGAACACTGAATAATTTTAACGTAGTCCTTGCAGCTATTCTTTGGGTAGTCACGCAACGCTTTTTTATCCGGTATCGATAAGATGCCTGCGACATGACAAGAGCCTCTCTATGGGTATTTCCAAAGAAATCGAAGATGCGACGATCACCGCAGAAAAAACGAAGATCTCAAGAGTGTAGCGAAGATTTAAAAATTCGCGTGGTCAAGGCTGAAAGTGACAAAAATGTATCCATGATGCAATCATCAAGTCAACGGAAAAACGAAGATTTCCTTAAAAAAATCGAAGATTTGCAAAAAAATTGCGACGAAATCGCAGTCTGAAGTTACCCATAGAGTCACTGGAACGAGGTACAAATGTAGGCTCTACCGACTTCGAATTTAAATCCAACTGGAGTAACCGGGTAAGGGTGCTTCGTTTTCGAGTTCAGGGTGCTTCGTGCTTCGGTCTTCGTTTTCGATACTACCGTTCACAGACTTGAGTAGCTTCGAGTGCCCGGCGATATCAATCAATGAAAAACAATCATTGATTGCCAATCAATATGATCAATATAGTAATCAATAAAAATCCATTGATTGATATTGATTGATTCAACCAATCAATGAAAATCGATACTCACTCACCAAGTCTTCTTAATTGCTATTGATTATTATTGATTGCTATTGATTATTATTGATTTTTATAGATAATCAATAAATGATTGCACAACAGTAAAAACCCTTCACGGCGTTTGGTAACGTGGCATTCATGTGATATATTTAGGCTGTGGGAGGGGGGTGAATAGGTTTGTGGATCGGTGGATTTGGCCAAAAAATTTGTTCGGATTACGGATTCAATGGATAATTTCCATGGATTCGCGGATCTTGTAGATGCAATGGATCACGTATTTTTGCAATTTTTAGGAACGGATTTTGGATTTTGGTTATTATATTGTTCGGATCATGGATTTCATCCTTCCTTATCAGCCAGGCTTCTCCGTAGCCAATATGACTTTCTTCAGAAGACGTAACATTTTTGGAGTAATAAAAAAAATAGTAAGAGTGACTTGACTCTGAAGATGACTTCCGCTCAGGTTGTCAAAACGTCATCAGTCACCAACAACGGTCCTTTTCAGGACTACACTCAGCCAGACGATCATACTAGATGAACCACTGATACTCCTGGGTTCCAACCATCAACAATAAATCGCAAGTCATGTTTTGCCCTATTGAGAAAAAATTCAGTAGGAATGGTAACAGCCCGGGGGGGGGGGGGGGGGGGACTTCGATATAAAAGTGGCGGGGGTGCTCGTCGTACCTTTTAGGGGTTAAAATTCATGATTTGGTACCGCTTAGGGTGTAAAATCTAAATTGACCACCCTTAGAGTTAACGCGGTACCTTTTAGGGTTGCTGAGCCGGAAAAAATATGACACTATTAAAGAATGTTATATTGTCAGTTAATGTGTTGTTTTAGAATTGGTACCTCTTAGGGGTGTAAATGAATTGGGGCAACGCCCACAAAAAAATTTTGGTACCTTTTAGGGGTTCTTTTCAAAATTTCCGATGAGCACCCCCGACCCCTTTTATATGGGAGTCCCCCCGGGGGGTAACAGTAAGGAATTGAGGAATTGAACCCTGCATAATGGAGAGGTTCAACTGTATCTGCAATATTCTTCTCTGCATTGAGGGCTGGGTAAATAAAATTATTTAGTTACGTAGGATTCAAGTTGGGTATACGTACTTTACCGTCACTCAGAGCCCTGCGAAATGACATCATATACATGTAATATTGATACTTTGGTCTGTCCCTTCAGTGTACTTACTGTACCTTTTTTTCTACTAGAATATTATGGATTCTTCAGACAATCGGGAATATCAGAACCTATCCCATTCTTATCCGACAGCCAAAGACGCAGTAACCATTCGCTCCTTCCAGCGTTCTGACCACAAAGAATGTCTACAGATATGTCTGGACGGTTGGCAAGAGTTCATCAGAAACATTACCCTTGATGTCCTGTCAAAATCTTTTTGGTATGTTGCCATAGCAACTGTCTTCACATCACTCGCAGCAGTATTGTGGTCGGCATGGATCTTCGTCGTGCATGTTTTAATTGTGTTCATTCTCTGCGCGTTGTTTTGTATTATTCTACAGCTCTCCAGCTGGCAGTTGACTAACAACTGGCTAAGAACTGATTTGAAGGACATTGAGAAGTCGTACATGTCAGATGAGGGGTCAAGTCATATGTGGGTGGCTGAGTTGCATGGGAAAGTCGTTGGGATGGTGGGACTTATTCATAACGACAGCGATGGCCCAGGAGCTAATGAATTGAGGCGGATGTATGTTAAGCCAATGTGTAGGGGAATGGGCATTGGTGAAAAAAATGCTCATTGAAGTGATCGCTCATGCAAAGAGACAAAAACTCGAGAAGATCATGTTAACAACATCGACCTCCGCATTACCTGCAATACGGTTGTACAAGAAGTATGGTTTCAAACAAACAATAGGCAGTCCTGGCCAGTCAGTTCACACCCCTGGGGGTATAAAAGAATCTTACCGATCCATTCATACCCCCGGTATAAAAGAAACTGGCCGGTCAATTGATATCCCCCTGGGTGAAATGATATTGAAGAAAGTAACAGACACGATATGCCTTGAATTTTACATTTACTCGGCGGCCGAAGCTCTCTAAAGACTCTACAAGTTTCAAAATATATTTTATTCTACAAGTTTATTCCTTCCTTCATACAATCAAAAAGATGCTCGGCCACGTGGTTGTACAGCCATTTTATATTTAAATTATGCTTTTTTAATTCTCGGTGCCGGTGTAGAAACTGAGGAACTCCCACATAAAAGTGACGGAGTGATTGTCATACCTTTTAGGGGTTGAAATTTGTAGTATGGAACCGCTTAGGGTATTTAAGGCGGGACTTAACCTAAATGCCATTTTTCTGCGACTTAAGGACGGTGCCTCCTTTTATTACTGCGCATACGTTCTGCGCATAATTTCTTGCGTCATTAGCGCGCGCTCGAGCGCGCGCGCATACAGAACATTGCGGAATCTCTTCCAGGCAAAGCTCGGCAGGGAAATATATGGTCGTTTTCTTCATATAACTTACAAAAACGCGTGGTGACCCTACTTTTTATGTTATAAAATGGAAGCGGTAAGCCTATTAAACATATGATTAATTTTTTGTTGTGTGCAAAAGTTATTTAGACTGTATTTTTGGTATACCAGAGGAGAGCTGTCAGGGTTGATAATGGCTACGTTGCGATGATTTTTAATTAAAAAACACATAAACAGTGGTTGTTATATTACCATTTGTTAAGTATTTTAAAGCTTTTTATATTTATAGTTTCTTTTAAAAAATCTGAAAACATCTGAAGAAGTGCACTGATGTGACACACATTTCGAGACCTGGGCGGCACATACCCACCCAAAACATACCCGAGTACCCCCCCCCCCCCGGGGGGGGGGGGGGAGTGTAGTGATTGAGCTGTGATGAGAGCAGGAGTAAAACATGATATGTGGGCCCGGAAGTTGGTTGAAATGCCGCCCCCGTAAAAATCCAATAAAATCGATAAAATCTTTGTGTCTGGATTGAAAGTAAAAACAACACTCTCCAAACTCCCTTTTTGCTGACGTAACACAATTTAACAATTTTGCATTCCCTTTCCATAACGTCAATGGCTTCAGAATATAACGCGACGACTCGGCGTATCAGGCCGCCTTTCACTGCTAATGTTTTGTAGAGTTGAACTTATTCAAAATCAAAAATGTAAGAAAAAAATATAAACAGAAAACCTCACTAAAAAGTTACAAAACTGAAATCAATATTCACGCTTATCTTACAGGATTTATTTAGCTTAACTGTCCTTTGAACAAACGGGCCCAGAACCTCTATAATCTGTACCCTGATTCCATGCTCTATTTCAGAAAAATAACCAATCAATAAAAAAGGCTGATGGTTGGGATAACGTTTATGTATTTTCCAATATTTCGTCAGGCGGAACTAACTTCCTAATTGGTTATTTTTCTTCTAAAATTCTCGGTACCTTTGCATTGCCCGTTGGCCCTTTCAGAAATTTACGAAGTGTTCTATTTCAGACCTAATCCGTAATATCTGTACCGGCCCTATTGCCAAAGTGGTATTTGATCTCATTTTCTCGTCGAATCCAATGACTTTAAGGTAATTCCCTGGTAATAGAACCAAACATAGATTTCCGATGAAACTCGGTACACTTTTGTAACAATTCAAGGAGATAATAAAAACGTGATAAAAGAGAGGGTCACCGTGCTCGTTTCCACGCCACAATGCTGACGAGTGCGGTCATTTTGGCCCCTTTTGGCAAAAACCGTGCGCAGCAAATAAGCTCGATATTTTCAATGCAGCCCGTGATATCGCACAGAGTTTGACTTCATTCCATTGTTTATTCACCGACGTTCCAGAAAAATGTCTTCGATTACCTTTGTATTTACTTTACACTTCAAAGGAGATTCAAATTGGATATGCGCTGTGGGACCGTAGTGGCTCCCTCCGGAGAATTTTGTTAAATTGCAAAAAAACTGATCATAGATTTCTGCCCATTTTTTTCTTGTGTAATGTAGTTACTGTTCTTATTAAAATTATGAAATAAAAAATGGGGGTCACCGTGCTTGTTTAGAAGAAAACGACCATTTAGTTCCCAGCCAAGCCTAGTTTGAAAGAAATCCTGTAATGTTCTGTATGTGCGCGCGCGCTCGTACTCGCGCTAAATGACGCGTGGCGCGCGCAAATGACGCAATAAATTATGCGCAGTAAGGATGCGCAATGCAATACCAAGGAATCACCTTAAGAGAAACAGATCATATCACCTAGCTTATTGCAGACTAAAACGCCTAGAGAACCGTCTCTCCGACCTTTTTTGGCGAGGGTGTGCGGCCCGCTTCATAAAACCACAGCCCATTGTGAAATAGGCCCGGGGGGTACTCCCAAAAAAAATTGGGTGGAGGTGTGCCGCTGGGCTATAAAAACCCTTACCCTGTACCAGAGCACAAAACGCTAATTTTGCGACCCTGTTCCAGACTAAATGTTGCAAAAAGATACCCTGTTCCAGAGGATTTTTAACGATTTTTTTTCTAACCCAAAAGGCTAAACTACTAAGCAGCACTGCGAACGTGTAGCTGTAAAGCTTCTTTAATACTCCTACGCCTTTTGTTTCGTCTGACTAACGTAGACTTCGTCTACCCTATTCCAGAGTATAAATTACCGATCTTTGTGCCAACTTCTGGGAAACTGATACCCTGTTCCAGACCAAAAAATGCCTTTTGGTATACCCAGTTCCAGAGCAAAATGCTCAAAAACCATACCCTGTCCAGCGGCACGTACCTATATAGCGTATATAAGGGAGTGCCCCCCCCCCCCCCCCCCCTGGGGAAATAGGCTCCTTACGAAAACTGACTATGCGATTCTCGATACCTATTTTAGCACCGACCAGTCATAATGAGTTCCTGCTCTTCAATATTCAAAAATCGATTACATCAGTTTCATGACCGCAGCTATCCGGCTCGAAATGACTTCCGTTTACGTAAACGCCCGAGGGAAACTTCCTTATATATTGGTTTTGAGCCGTTTTGGTGTGAAAAATAGGGTATAGACTGGGCATTTTGGTCTGAAATGGGGTACGTTTTTGTGCGGTCTGGTCAGGGAATTAGGTACGGGTTTTAGAGACCATCTTTAGAAGAAACGTATTTTATATTATTATCCATCTCTTGAGAATTGCGGTTTGATGAATTTGAAGCCTACGTAAACGGAAGTAGTTCTTGATCATGAGTAGCTGAGGGCAGGTCTGAAATGACTCTGAAGTGAAAAGGGTTTCAAGAGAACCCACGTCAGTTAAACTGATCAGATGTGACTCGGCTCGCTCTTTTTTCTTCAAATGATAAAGGCATCCTATTAAAATATGTCATCTCACAGGCTAGCCTGTTCCAGGTTCTCGGATAGTGGGGCCGGGACGAAGCGAAAAAGCGAACGGCCGCGCGAAGGGAGTCTGGGAGAGAGGCAGGCCCTTACCAATGGGTTCCTGTTCTTATCCAAAAGTCGATAAACCTATTTCATGACCACAGATACCCAGGCTGGCTTCCGTTAACGTAAACACCCGGGTAACCTCTCTGGTTTTTGAGCCGCTTTGGTCGACATAGGTTACGTTTTGTGAGTTCTGATCAGGGAATTATTTTATACCTTATTTTATACCTTTAATGGCAGGAATAATGGGTTCCTGTTCTAATAAAAAATCGATAACCATATCTCAGATGACCAGAAAAACGGCTCAAAAACCATACCCTTGTAAGGGTGTGGTCCTAGGCTCTCTTCGCGGTTTCCGGCTGCTGACACTTTGAGATGAGCCCACATGTCTCGTCTGCGGTTTCTCAAAAAGTAAACACAATATCTTCGAGCGCGCAGTTGTCAATTTCGTACGCCTACTTTGGCGACCTTTGCTACAAACGGAAACTGCGGATTTATACAACGTATGTATGCCCTGTGTGTTATCTTATGTTCAGATCTGAGCCAAGCCAAGCTTTAAAAGGCTTTGTCTCGAAGTTCGGGTCGTCTGCCGTCAGTGTTTGTCAACAGGGTGGTCGATCACATGAACCTTCGATGTTCGCGCCGCGGAGCAAACCTTGCATGGAAACAGATCATTTGACATTCTGATTTCTCGTTGCACATGTAAGTAGCTTTGTTAACTTCAGTTTTGAATAGTTTCCTTTGACATTAATTTCAGGGCTTTAAAGGCAATAAGTAAAGTGTAAAATCTTGTCGTGATTTGCGTTTTGTAGACGGCTCGTTGTACAAATTGCGCAATTCAAAGTACACAACATTTGTACATCGACCTGGCGTTAAAATCTACGAGATGTCAGCTGTTTTGTTTATTGTTGTTACTCTGTACAATCATTTTGCTTTCGTTGAACTTCGACCGCTGCCGATAAATAGCGAAATCACAACTAGACGCACAATTATATAAAGAAAACTTTGTTGGCTCTGCCAAAAATCGTAAACTTTATATACATTATTGAACGATCGATTGGTCGGCTGACTAAGCGGACGAAAATCGGCCCGATTTACACAAATCTGTCAAATCTGTTGCAGCGCAACATATTCTATAAATTTCATCCTCGCGCTATGCCAATAAAAGAGGAATTAATCGAGCTGCTGCCGTTCAATCCTTTTATTTCCTGTCTTGGTTTTCGACAACCAGTTACGTAATCAGTTGAATCTTTAGGCTGCTAGGATTGTACTTGAAACATTAAGTTTATTAAGAAGAGACACACAGGCCTTCCCGGGCAGGCCGTACGCTTTTAGCTTAGTTCGCTGTTGAATCGAAACAACAAGTGATTGTTCGCAGGTCAGACATGATGAGCATCAGTCAAGAGCGTGTGACTATATTTAGCAGCTTGACACGTCATTTGAACCTATTTAGGACATGAGCTGCTATCAAATCAGAGTATTGTTACATAGAGTACATTTTCAAAATTCCACACAAAGATTAAATACAGTGGAACCTGGTTAATACGGACACCAAAGGGACATGAAAAAGTGTCTGTATTATCCGGCTGTCGGTATTAAGCGGCTGATATAAGAGAAAATATGTGTTGTCGGGACAAACAAAACTGTCCGTAATAAGCCGGTGTCCGTATTAAGAGTATCTGTAAAGGGGGGTTCCACTGTATATAGTACTTAATTAACTGTGCATGCAGACATGGTGAAATTTGATAAATGCATGACCAGCTTTAAATTCCAATGCGGAAACTTTAAAACAAAACCCATTGTCTCCCCTTTATTGGTTTTCAAGGGTGTCTGTTAAACTAAACATCCTCATCACGTTTTTTGGTTATGTTTTTTGTGGGTTATTACATACTTCTGTTGTGCACATGCAACCTGGTTCTCCTCGTGATTAGGCATTTACAAGGAAAATTCAAACAGTTTCATCATATCCCAGCATGAAATGGCATCTGGGTTGGAAGAAGTGTATGCATGGAATGTTCATCCCGAGGTTAAATTTCATCCCTGTACAAGTTAACCACAGGAAGATTAAGAACTTAACACAATCACAGTGGGAATTGTTTACTCAACCCAGTATAAAATGACTTGTTCATATTGTTCTGTTTTGGTTCATTAATATCACCTCCTTGGTGTTTTTTCATTATCTTATAATATCTGCAAATGCTGCATGTTGTCTGGGGCAGGCATACCCTTCGATCTACCTAGAAAAACCGGGAAGAGGTCCCCTTCCTCTTCCCAATTTTTCTAGAAAGATCGAAGGGGGGCTCTGCTTGCAGGGTAATATTTGAAAGCAATTTTGTGCATTCACAATTTATTATATCGTGACATACACACTCCTTAGGTACAGACAGACAAATTAATACTAGGGCTTCCGAGTTGCGCCAAATCTTCTTAATAGTTGCATTATTCTAATCTCCTTCCAGTATGTCACTTGGAACTTCCTTTTAAAAGGCCTCTGAGTGGGACTTATTGGAAAGTGATTAGTTTCCCTTGTACATTGCATGTAACAGCTAGTAAGCTTGGCTAAATGGCATGTCCTGATCTTCATGCACTTAATTAGATGTTTAAGTCGATCAGGTAATTATAAATTCCCACATTTCTAACTTTCAGTCTTCCCAGGCCAGGGTCCTGTGCAAACAAAATTTTTAGATTAAAAAGTCTTTTTTCTGTTTGAGTCTTTTTATTAGTAAAAAATTTGGTGATATTATATTGGTAAAATTTATACGTCAAGCACAAAACAACAATTTGGAACCCCTGGATGCATCCATGCAAATGCCGCATGCTGTCTGGGGTAGATGTTTGTTGTCCAATTACAGCGATCCAATTAGTAGCAATTACTTGAGTTGTAATTGGACACCTAGTGTAATGATAATTATTGGACACCTTATATAATATATTATTGGACACCTCAGATATAAGCTGTGTGCACAGTCCAATCCCGTGACATTAAGCAAGCACTTCAGAACCAATCAGAAGTGAGAATTTTGTTATAGATGTGATTATTAAATAATAAAGCCTGATGATACTTACAGTCGAACGCCTATTTTAAAAGTGGCCACCCTCGGGAAATGGCAAGTGGCCGCTTAATAGGGGTTGGGTTGGTCGCTTAACAGGGGTTGATCAGAAAGACCAGAAAAGGTACCCCTTTCATATACCTTCCATATAAATTATGAAAATGGTACCCCTTTCACATACCTACAGTAGAAACTCTGCATCCCTTTTCTATACCCTTGGAATAAACTTAATGAACAATATATATCCCCAGAAGGAAGTGGAAGGAAGCTGTCTTACGATGGCTAAGAACTTCAAACCTGCCATCAACCTCATACCTAAATGACAGTTTTCCCTACCCTTTTCTATACTCCAACTCGTGAAATTCCTACCCTTTTCTATACTCCAACTCGTGAAATCCCTACCCTTTTATATACCTCCAGCCTGAAAAGGTACCCCTTTCGGGCGGAGCCTCCCCGTATAGTCCATCATAGGGAGTACCCCCTCGGTGTAGTCACCTACTATTTCGGACTCTTATCGATCTGTCCTCAGCTTTATCAAAACAAGGCCAAACTAGGGGTAAAAACAATAGAAGAACCCTCATTGGGACTGCCAGAAGGTGGCCGTGGCTGCTTAAAATAGGTGGCCTCTTAATAGGGGTTCGACTGTCTTTCCTTAAATGGAAGGAATTAACTACCAAGCCCCTGATTCAAAACATAGTTTTAATATTTCTTTCTCAACAGGAGATGTTTACTGTCAATGACAACAAACAAGTGGTCCCAACTGTAATGCACAGGCCAAGCATGGAAGGTGTGAGAATCCGTTCCTATGACAATACAGATTATAACGAATGTCGAGAGATCTTTACAGAAGGCATGCAGCAACTCATTAACCTTATCACTCGTGTTGTCTTTCCAAAATTCTTGTGGTACATTGCCGTGGCAACCATCTTGGCTATTATGGCATCCCTTAAGTGGTCCATCTGGATCTTCATTGTCAGTGTGTTTATTTGCGTCGTTCTGTCTGCCCTTTTGTATGTTCATATCTACCTTGAGTGCTGGAATTACATCAACGATTGCCTAAAAGCAGATTTGATGGACATTGACAAGTCGTACATGTCGAACGAAGGCAGTCACATGTGGGTGGCTGAGTGGAATGGTAAAGTTGTGGGGATGGTGGGACTTATTCATCATGAAGACCACAAACCAGGGGTAGCGGAGCTACAGAGAATGTCTGTATCAACAACTTGTCGGAAAATGGGAATCGCAAGGAAACTCCTAGATGAGCTTCTCAAGCATGCCCGAGAACAGAGATTCGAGAAAATTATTTTGACAACCACCAGTGCTCAAGGGCCAGCCGTTGGACTGTACAAGAAGTATGGATTCAAGCTCATGGCAGTATTCCCCTTCCCTCAAAAGATCCTCAAAGATATGGAGCACTGGTCATTTGATCTTCAACTCTGATATTAACAGTGACACATCTCTAATTAAGGTGCTAATGAGTCTGCCCTAGGACATGACTTCACATATCTCACCCTGTCGTTGATTGTACATGTAATGTAATATATCAAACATGAGAGACAATGTTTCATCGGATATCCAAACACCGAGAATCGAGAATGGATGACATTCGAGGTGTTTTCCATAGCTGATGAAACACTGCCTCTAGGGCATGTTTGATATATCTTCTCAAATCTGAGGAGTAAATGGAGAAATAAAATCGGGAAAAATCTATGCTAATTAAGGCTGGCTATCCAAATCTCGACAGGTTTATGATTTCCTTTGTTTTAACTTGTTGAATAAATTTGTTAATGAGTTTGAGAAGAAGGGGTATTATATTGTTTGAAAGACCGCCCTCTTACAAAAGTTGTATGAGCCTCGGAGTGCTTTCATAAGTTGGATTTTGACTGTGAACTAAAAATTTATACAGTATGCAATATTTCCATGAAAATCTTATTCATTGCTGTGAAGTAGTATTACCATGTAAATTTGTAATAACAGAGAGACTAGAGATTATAACAGCAAATTATATATTTTGGTGAACATAATGTAAATATGTGATAAAAAGAAGGTTGTTGGAAATTGTTGGAAAATATACTTTGTCTGGCAGGTACACCCGACTCACTGAGTTTGTTACCTTTTAGACTGGAAAGTCACGCCCATCTCTCAACTGAGTGTCTTAATGCCCCTTGTCCTTTGCTTTTCACGCTTTTCAGCAGCCATTTTATAAACTTCTTGGAGGGGTCTGGACTCCACTAGCAGGCGATGACAGAGCCGCAACGGCGCGCTGACTTCAAGCAAGAATTAAGCAAAATTAATGGTCATGACTTTTCGTAAATCTGTCGGGGGGGAAAGTGTAGGTTTTGCCAAATCTTCGTTGAAGAACTCGAAGAGTTTCCGAATCTTTTTATCCAATCAGAAACTAGCGCGAGCACTCACGAGGGTCCTCACGAGTCCCTCACGAGGTCCCTCACGAGGACCCCTCACGAGGACACAGCGGCAAAATGACTGCGCGTGCGCCAACCTGCTCGCTCATTTCCATACAAACCATTCTCGTCCCCAGAGCTACGCGGTTTTTTTTAAATGTTTAACCACGTGACCAAAAGAAACGGAGGACCTGGGAACGAGAATGCATACAAACATAATGGCGGCAATTCAAAATTCCCGGAATTTGTTTTTCATTTCGCGTGGATAAGGCCGTCACGGAACAGATAAGGTTTTTACCTTGGAAACAATTCCGAGAGAGACTCTTCTTTCACATATCTTTTTTAGCAAACTAATTATCTTTCCCACAATAGTGAATTTATCGCTCGAAGTCGAGCGATCGTAAGTGAAACATGAACTCTTTGAGCTATGTTTTCGTGTTTCACTTACGAGTCGCTCGACTTCGAGCGATAAATTCACTATTGTGGGAAAGATAATTAGTTTGCTAAAAAAGATATGTGAAAGAAGAGTCTCTCTCGGAATTGTTTCCAATATAAAAACCTTATCTGTTCCGTGACGCCTTATCCACGCGAAATGAAAACAAATTCCAGGAATTTTGAATTGCTGCCATTATGTTTGTATCAATCTCGTCCCCAGAGCCCGCGTCCCCCTAGACCAGCGGTCGGGAAACGCGAAGCTCTGGGAGCGACGGTTATTTCATAACCGAATTCTGCCCTTCCGGTTTCACGGCGCAAGCGCAATTCTGCCCTTCCGGTTTCACGGCGCAAGCGCAAGCGGCCATCTGAGCCTCAATCGCCAGCGGTCTAAGAGGGAAATTTTCAAAATGGCGGCTGATAGTGGGCATCGTCGCGTGGAAGTCTTCCACGAAGCCATAAAGTTTTCTTTAGTAAAGCTCGGTCGACCCGAAGTAGAGTTGAGGAAAGAGCAGTATGATGCTATTAGAGGTGTTAGTTTTGACAAAAAGGATGTGCTTGCTGTTTTGCTAACGGGATTTGGTAAATCCCTAATTTACCAAGTCCTACCTCCAATCTTCAATTTCGTTCGACGTGGATGCGAACCTGAACAAGAAGATTCTGTTGTTGTTGTCATTTCTCCGCTAAATGCGCTAATGAGGGAGCAAGTTCAGAATTGCAGCAATTTTTAAATGTTTGTGTATTACAAAGTAATGTTAACGAAGAAGGACAAGATAGTGTGGTCATCCCCCAACATCTACATAAATGCAGCTTGCTTTTTGGCCATCCGGAGGTTTTTGTAGACTGCCGCAATGTTAGAAAACTTCTGAAGACAAAAGAATTCCAAAGACGAGTGCAAGCCATAGTTGTTGACAAGGCACATTTGGTTCATCAATGGTAATTATCTGATATTTTTTCAACTTCTAATTAAGCTTATATTGAATTCCCTAGCTGCAATGTTGTAGGAAAAGTCGTTTTTCTTATCAAATAAATGGTATTCAATTAGCTATTGTTGTTTCTGTTTTTTTTCTTATTGTATATTATATTTATTAGTTATAACTGTGTAGATGAGGGGAATGAATTTGCATTTCAGCCTCAAGGAGGTATTTGTTGGTTTTTGTACAAAAGTTCCCCTCCTTATGTTATCCCTCAGGTTTACCACCAAGAGGTGTGTAATCCGTCATTTTCTCATGTAGTGTCAGTACATGTATAAATGGAAAAGGTTCAAGAAATATGAATCTAATGGCAATGTCTTCACGCTAAATAGGTCTATTGATATAATCATGATTTTCCCAGTGACCAGTTCCAGAAAATATCCCTACCCCCTCCCATGGAAGTTTTGTTTGACACCCCCTCCCCACCCACACACACGCACACTTGTACACCCCCCTGGCATTTCCACTTAGGGGTGGAACCATTTAAATTCTGAGGGGGGGGTGTGGGGTGTGGGTGATTTGGTACAGGCGCAATTTTTGTTTTCAAACCCTTTCATGTGCAAGAAATTTATTTCTCGGGGCATGTGTTTTTTTTATTTTATTGCATGTAAGCCCATCAGGTAGTGTCTTGCAGGAATTTTTTTGGCAGTGGTCGTGTGCACGAAATTTGTTTTTTTATATTTTTTTCAAAATCACCCCCCCCCCCCCCCCCCTCAGAAGTTAAATGGTACACCCCTTAAGCTTAATACTTTCCTTTAAACATTTTGGCTTTCGAGACCCCCCTCCCCATAAGAATTTCCCCCTTCCATGGGGTGAGTATGGATATTTTCTGGAACTGCATAATCGTTAGGTGGTGTTTAATTAATAATGTAATATAATAGTTTATTGCCAAATACTCACATGCGAATATCACATTTGTTGTGTTTTGTAAAGGAAAATTATTGAGTCTATTAAAACATCAACATTTACCTTAAATCTTGATAGTTGAATTAATTCAACTATAAATAATAATAATAATTATTATTATTTATACATGTAGTTGAATTAATTCAACTATCAAGAATTAATTGCTGATCATAGGTCGGGAGTGTATTCTTTCGTCCTCAAACAGTACTCAGAATATCATGTGTCTTGGAAAGGAAAATTATTAAAACGTTCACAGTTACATGTACGGGTAATAATTTATAGTTAATTCAACTATAATAATAATTGAAGGGTTTGAATTAATTCAACTATAAATAATTTTATTACCCGTACATGTAACTGTGAACGTTTTAATAATTTTTCCTTTCCAAGACACATGATATTCTGAGTACTGTTTGAGGACGAAAGAATACACTCCCGACCTATGATCAGCAATTTATCTGGAAAACATCCTAGGTTAGCCTGAGTAAACAGACCTCTTTCATATGCTCTATTCATACTCAGCCCGTAAAATAAATGTTAGGATGGCCCAGCATACAAAATAATTGCATAATAGGCCCTTAAATGTAGCTAGTGTCACATGACCTACTTTTCACTATTAATATTATTTTTATATTCTGCATTTCTACAAAATATCAATACTCACCCCAAGGAAGGTCATTGGAAATTCCGAGGGGGAGGGGGGTCTCAAAATCCAAATTTTTTAAAGGAAAGAATGAAGCTAAATTGGAAATTCCAGGGGTGTGGCGGGTTCAAACCAAAAAACCTTCCCTGGTGGAGGTATGGATTTTTTCTGGAACCACACATTTTATATAAAATACCAGAAATGGAAAGAGATTGAATAAGATGGCCAAGTTTGAGAGTGAGTTGGAATGGTTGTTTGAATTATCATTTTTGCATATCAAAACTATAAATAGTAAAAAGCTGCAAAGGGCCTTGCATTTGCTTGCCATTTTTTGCTTAACAAACTTATTACTAACAAGGTAGTTTCTGACCTATGGAATTATGGCACTGCAATATATTGGACAGTTTCTGTCTTTCATGAAATATCGAAAGCTACATGTATGCATTGTTCACACTGCACACATTTTTGAATTTCCTTGGTCTTTAACAAAATTTATATACCTTGGGTGCCAGAGGTTTATGTTGTATCTAGTAAGTTTAATTGCACCATTGTACCAGCAATCCGCCATGCAGATTAACTGTCCCTGTACACAAGTTTTGTGCTGTTTTTTTTTGTGTCATTTTGTGTATGCAAGTTTTGTGCCGGTACAATAATATTATTTCAAATTGGCATATCAAGAATGAACAAAGATAACCTAAATTAAAATGTGCTTCTGCCTCCTTTCTCAATATCCTCAAGGTTGGCAGACACGAGGGGACTAGTCACACTTGCACACACACAAAGGGACTAGTCGTACATGAGGGGACAGTCCAGTGACTAGTCACAGGGACCAGTCGCATGAACAGTACACACAAGGGAACAAGCACAATTTGAGGGGATAGTCCCTTCAATTCAACCAGTTTGAATTATTTTATTTACCATTACAATATACCCCTCATAATTCGTGGGACAAGTCATAGGGTTGTTCACAGGAAGGCACTTGGTGTCCGGGACTAGTCGTACGCTGTAGGGACTCAAGGCCCTGTGACTAGTCCCCCCTGTGTGCCAACTTTTAGATGTAGCATCCATAGAGGGATAAAATGAAGGTGTGACATCTTCAGCATAAGGCTATAAAAGCAACATTCTATTATTGTTGCAGTCCTCGTGCTCACGGGTTCAGTCATTTACTTTATAGGGACCATTTTATTTCACAAATAAAATGGCCTGCAAGAAGGCTCAGGCTCATGTTGCCAGGTTTGCACATAAGTGAGGATGAACTACTGGTGAAGCTCACAGGCTATCACACATTACAGAAACTTGTGTCATACTTGCACTAAACCCTTGCAGTAACAGTGCGAATCAGAAAGTGTGACTGTATTCTAACAAAAAATTCTGGAAATACAGTGGAATCCGGTTATTAATACAGACACCAAAGGGGCATGAAAAAGTGTCCATATTATCTGGGTGTCCGTATTAAGCGGGCTGATATAAGAGAAAATATGTGTCATCGGGACAAACAAAACTGTCCGCAATAACCGGGTGTCCGTTACTATTAACGAGTGTCTGTAAAGCGGGGTTCCACTGTAATTTGACTGCCATGCATGAAAACCAATGAGATCCAAGATATATAAACTGCAAACCCTAATAATGGTATAATCCCTGTGGTTTTATTTCTTGTCTGATTGGACGGCAAAAATAAAAGTGTTCACCCCTGTGAATGGCCAGGTGACCACTAACCCAATTTCACTCTTGGAACACAGAAAGCACTATGCAAGTGTGCCTGAATTAAAATTTGGTTAAGAAAATAGGATATGAAATTACAGGTGGCTGAGAGATCTTGAGAGCCCGAGAAACCAGCTTCTTCTGTTGAGCAGCCCACATTTTGTAGAAAAGTACATATGCTTATTTGAAATACTTGAAACCTCAGTGCAAGCTACTAAATAAACCTTGCTGTACAGTATATTCAATATATTCAATCTGAACTCAGGCTATTTGTTATTGTTTTTCATTTCCACAATCTATAATGGATGTAATAAAAATGCTAGTCTCTCACAACTCAGCATCCAGAGATATTATCCACAGATTATCAGCAACAGTTTTATGAACACATATAAACATAATCACAATCAAAGTTGGCTAAAGTTGGACACTGAGTTGGAGGAAGAGGTCCCAACAACGTTCCATTTTTAAACCCAACCCCCCCCCCCCCCCTCCCCCTATGGATGAGTCAGATTCCTACAACCCCAACATTTTGTCGGAATCCTTTGAAAAATCTTTCCTACCCCCCTAATTTCTTGTCAGTTTCTTTGAAAAAAGATTCCTACTAGTCTTATTCTAAGGAACCTCATCCATAGGGGGAGGGGTTCAGATTAAAAATGGAACGTCCCAAGTGGAGCAGTGTTTTGAATAACAAAACAAGTAATATATATATAAAGAAATAGCAACATATTTTGGCATCTTGGCAATGATCCTCTGTTGTCATGAAGGGTCTTTAGGCTGCTAAAACCTATTAAACAAATGGAGAAAAAAAAACATGATCAAACATGTGAAAAGAAACGAATATAACTCGAAAACAGTAGTGTGAACTCGTGCTGATCACTCCCGCGAAATCAAAAGGACATGTCACGAAACACGAAAAAAGCTACAACTTCAAGTCCAATTTTCACCGTTAAAACGGCGGGGGCCGCCGGGCCGCCGACCTTTTCATAAAACGTAACTATCCAACTACATTTCTGTGTAAAAATAATCTAAGATATTGATCACTAGTAGCAAAGAAAACGCCATATGTGTACCCATGTCACACACGAATGATAAACAAAGGTTTCCAAGACAGCTCGGTTTTCATTGACAAATTTTGATACGAAAAATGCTTACCTGAACTTATAGCTTGAACCATATCTTGCTGAGGTAATCCTCTAACAGATCCCGAAAATGATGAACTGAAACGCTCGATAACAGAAGAATCCACCGAAAAAGGACGAGCTATCCTCACTCAAGACACAAAAACAAGTCCGCCATGAGTATCGCCAAGCTGACGCGTGATTGGACGAATGTAGTCACGTGAACCGTGTCCGACACCGCCTGGACTCTGGGTACGAGATTGCATTGTTTTAAGAACTTCCGGTACTACTGCTCATGCTCAACGGTCAGCCAATGAAAAAATTGATTTAACCGTCGCTCCCAGAGTTCCTTGTTGCCCGTTACAGCCGCTGGATAAGGGTAACGTGGACTCTGGGTACGAGATTGTGTTTTGTATGGAAATGAGCGAGCAGGTTGGCGCACGCGCACTCATTTTGCCGCTGTGTCCTCGTGAGGGACACAGCGGCAAAATGAGTGCGCGTGCGCCAACCTGCTCACTCATTTCCATACAAACATAATGGCGGCAATTCAAAATTCCCGGTATTTGTTTTCATTTCGCGTGGATAAGGCCGTCACGGAACAGATAAGGTTTTTACCTTGGAAACAATTCCGAGAGAGACTCTTCTTTCACATATCTTTTTTAGCAAACTAATTATCTTTCCCACAATAGTGAATTTATCGCTCGAAGTCGAGCGATCGTAAGTGAAACATGACTCTTTGAGTATGTTTTCGTGTTTCACTTACGAGTCGCTCGACTTCGAGCGATAAATTCACTATTGTGGGAAAGATAATTAGTTTGCTAAAAAAGATATGTGAAAGAAGAGTCTCTCTCGGAATTGTTTTCAAGGTAAAAACCTTATCTGTTTCCGTGACGGCCTTATCCACGCGAAATGAAAACAAATTCCGGGAATTTTGAATTGCCGCCATTATGTTTGTATGGAAATGAGCGAGCAGGTTGGCGCACGCGCAGTCATTTTGCCGCTGTGTCTGTCCCGAGGTGTAACGCTTGAGCATGCGCAAAGACGTAAATTCTGGTCGCTCGCGCGCCTAATTTCCGCGCAAAGTTTGAAGGAAGAAACCATTGCAACAACCCGAATCAAAACCTTGATAGTAATTTGCGAAAGGAAACAAAAGGTAAAAGGAAATGCTTAGACTTTTCAAACACAAAGTTCAGTATATTTCCAGCCGTCTGTTGATTTACCTTTTTTTCTGACGTTTACCAAAAAAGTTAGACGTGTTTTTACGTGGTGTGATCATGAGGTTTGTACGGCGTAGGTTATTTTTGTTTGACGTTTGACCGCGGTGGAAACGCCAACAGGAATGTCATGTTGCTAAGCAACTTCGGGGTCAAAAACCGCGGGCTCAGTCTCGAAGGCAAGAGTTCCCCTGGTACTTGTTGGGGATTGTTTTGGTCACGTGACTAGACGTTTCCAAGACAGTCTCCCCACTGTATCTCCAAACGTTTTCACGTTTTAATGAAATTTATATGGTGTGTTAAAGTATCCAAACATTTTAGTGACAGTCCACGCGTCAATTATGACGTCATATCACTCCAAAATGACGTCATACATTGCAAAACAAAAATAAAACCCCTCGTTCCCTAGTCTCTCTTCTTCCCGCCAAAAGCGATGATCAATCGCTTTTGGCGGGAAGAAGAGAGACCCTGGGAACGAGGTTGCCATCTTCGATCCGCCATCTTGGATGTCAAGATTTAAAAAAAGTGGCAGAAAATCTCCAAAATTGATTTGCAAATAATCGAGAAAATCATAAGGATGCAAAAACTGTAATGATTTGTAATGGTAATTGGATCGAGTACAATTCAGGGTTGATTTCGAAATTACGAGCACGATAACACCCTGAATTGTACGACACGAGGTCCAATTACCAATTAATCGTATCAATAACAATAGTCGAGGTAGGAAGTATGAGAGAACCTCTTTTTGGTGAAAATGTCCGTGATTTTTTCAATCAGTTTTACAAACAGTACAGAGACAGCAAGAAAGAACTCATTTAAATGCACGTAGTTGACACGTGGATGACGTAGGTGTCCAATTACAGTATGTATGTTTTTGAACAAGCATGGTACCTGTGATTGGACACTCACGTGATCACGCTCCAATTACGTAACAAATTGGCGCGCAGGGAGCCAATCAGAAACGATAATTTTGTTATTTATACGATTATGAATGAAATTTCACAAGTCATGTGACCAAACAATCAGATTGCTTGAATGCTTTGAGTAGCGAACAATTTTTTTTGGACTGTGGAAAACTCGGGGCACTTCTTGAGGAAATCTCGCATACTAAAAAAGCTAGTTTTTTACCCGCCATGTTTTCAACACCTTCTAAGTTCTTTGTTCTTCGTGACTTCCTCAAACTACAACTAAACTTAGACTGAAGTTGACCAGTGGAAGTCTTACTATATACGTCCGTTTACCAGTTACTCTTTAGGAGTCCTTATTTAAGTTATTTCTTAAATACAAAATTTTGCGCAAGTAAACATAACTAGTATGTTGATTATCAACTCGGAGTTGATAAGGTAATTAACCGCCGTAGCGAATTTCTAGGAGCTGACGTTTCGAGCGTTAGCCCTTCGTCGGAGCAAAGTGGAGGATTGTGGGTTGTGTGTGTGTTTATATACTAGAATATTAGGAGTTCCGTGATTGGAGGAAGCATGGTAACGGAGAATGCATGAATAAATTAGTTAATTAAACGAGAAGCGTTCGTTGATCCCATGGGGAGCCAAACATAACTAGCCTCATTTTAAGATTTTTATTTCTTGGGCCCTGAGCAGCTGACCTCATGAAACCTAAATGATGTTATTTATCTTTAGTGTTGCTGTGCGAATCAGAAAAGCGTGAATACTTTGAGGTTGGATTTTCCTTTGTCAAAAATTGGCCTATTTGTTTCCTGTATTTATTATATTGCTGTTTTTGAAAAGCTTTCCTGCAAAAGCAAATTGTAAATTTGAGTTTCCTGACTATTCTTCTTGCGCTTTTTTGAATTCGCACAGTAACAGTCGATTTTCATGAATATAAGCACTTGTTATCAATACGTCACTTGGGAACTGTGTCTCCGTGACTTGAGAATTATACTTGTTGAAGTACATGTAATCATTAAAACCATGAGACGCAATTTGGGGAGCCGGAGGGCTACTTTATTTGGGGGGAGGGTCACTATTTTTTAAATTGCATTTAGGGGAGGGTCATGATTTTTTGATCCAAGAGTCTCAAATGATTTTAATATCACGTTCTCCTTAATTTTGAAAGATGTCCGTCCTTTTTCGTGTTGTCAGAACAATGTGGTTGACAAAATATACACTTCAATATCCAAATTCCGCCATTATTGACAGTATTGAGTTGTTGTCTCTTCAAAGACTGTCTTATGACTTTGCTTTTCTTCTTTGCTTTATTTGCTACGTATTGTCATTCACCCTCGACAACAGTCAGTCAAACATTTCGTCAATAGTGCCCGTTTTTAGTGTGCAACAGGTATTTTAAAGCTTAATAGTTTCTGTTGCCACTCAATTCACTGTCTTGGCCAGAGAGGCTTTGCACCTTTGATCATGGGTGTTTTTCATTGGTATAAATTGATTACTTTTCATCTTGTTTGGCAGTTTTAGACTGCATTTCTAGTGATTTCAGAAGACCCCTCTACATTGCTCGCATTAAGAACGGTTGTTTCATGGTGTTGCGATCACCAATAGCGTAAAAGAAAACAAACAAAAGATGAGACACAAAAATACAACGAATCACAAACAATGGTTTCCGCAACACGAAGAAACACCCCTATTAAAGGCGCTGTGTTTCATTTTTTGTGTCCTTTCAAAGGGGAGGGTCACAATTTTTTGGGCTCCGATTTGAGGGAGGGTCACAATTTCTGAGCCCACTTCTTCAAAAATTTAGTGACCCTCCCCCCCCCCCCCCCCCCCCCCCCCCCAGTAAATAATGACAGGTCACTGACTAGTCTCAGCTCAACTGTCCTCAACACCTGCTCTTGCAAATCGGACTTCGTTACTAACAAGTGGTCCCATTTGATGTTCATGATTGACCAAAACACTACTTACATTAATCATCAGTTGACTCACTTCTTAAACAATGCTTACATAGAACAGACTCACGACAGAAGAGTTGCTTATTCTAGTCAAACCTACTTGAATGTTCAATAACCCTCTTGGGACGAAATTAGCAATAAAGGTCTGAAGTGTAGCAGTTGTCGGAAGCTTCTAATTTCATTGGCCCTCTGTGTGTAGCAGCTCTATTGTTGTTAGGGCTATTGACATTGTTTTTATTCAATGTCCTATTGTTCGTTCTACCAATAGTGTTGGACTTTACGACAGCTGCTACATGACCCATAAAGGTCCAACTTAATTTATTCAACAGTGTCAGTTCGCAACCAAGGTCGCGGGAAAGACAGCTCGCCCCACCCTCCCGCCCTCTTGTTACCTTCTTAGTACTCCGTGCTTCCCTCTGTCGTTTATTCGACTGGGGATGACTATCCCATACCTTAATGCTAATGAGGCTGCAAAAGGGATATTGTACAATCAACACTACAATTTCTTAATTATACATGGTAATTACAGACTGGCGTAACAGGTAGTTTGACACTTACAGAATTAATTATTGAAAAGAACCGATTTAAGACGGATTCCGCTCAACGTTCGAGCAATAAGTGCAAAAATTAATTAATTACTAAAAAACTACTCATAGCAAGGTAACATTTTGAATACTATTTGAAACATATCACTTTAATTCACTTCTCCAAGTGACCCCGCAATTAAATTCTCAAGCATTCTCGAGAAAATTAATGTCAAACCTCGTAAAAAAATGATAAAAACGCACGCCATTTTGTTTTGAACTGACATGAAGCGTCTTTTTAATTAAAATATGTAATGACTTCTCTCGCGGGGTCAGCTTGGGAGCTAATTTATCGATAATTTCTTCTTAACTATATTCAAAATGTTACCGTGCTATGAGTATTTTTTTGGTAACTTAATTTTTTGCACTTTTTGCTCGAACGTCCAGCGGAAATCGTCTTAAACTAGCAAACTCATTACACAATGTAACAGTTCTTCAATTTAAAAGAAAGGAAATCATTACTGTGACGGTGGTTTGGATATCTGATCTTATTTAACATAGGTTTTTACGATTTTATTTCTCTGTTCACTCATTAAAGTTCCGAAAGTAACGACCCCCCGAGAGTAACGTAAAAACTTTGTGGCTGCTAATAAATCCCGAAAGTAGCGAGCCCCCGAAAGTTACGCGACATCATACATTATATACATTTTTTTTCGGCAATCATAGTCAAATATACAAGTAATATCCTCGTATAGAATCATAACTTGACCACGATAAGGCACTTTACAACAAGGAAAGCTATCGCTTATGCCACAACAATTTCGTCACATTTTTCAACAGCAATTGTTTTTACGAATTTCAGTCCGTTTTATTTCGGAAAATACGAGAGCTCGCACCAGCTTCAGTTATTTAACGGTTTTTGTTCCCCGAAAGTAACGACCCACCGAAAGTAGCCACCCCCCGAAAGTAGCGAGCCCCAAAGGCTGCTAGTTCCGAAAGTAACGAACCCTCGTTACTTTCGGAACTTTACGGTATATAATTTCGACTAAGAAGATACCGTGTATCAAACACGAAAGCCAGTGTTTCATCACATTTCCAAACATCTCGAATTTCGTCAAAAACTACTCCGCTGGGCGTCGTATTTTCAACTCTCTTCTCTGTGTTTGGAAATGCGATGAAACACATGTCTCTCGTGTTTGATATATTAATAATATTACTTTCAAATTTCTCGTCGCGGATGGAAGCGACAAACTCGCACTTTGTTCTAAATCCCAGGTTGATTATTCAAGCTCGTGGTTTGTACTTTCCGGCGGTTTCTTCGGCTCTCACTGCTAGAAACAGCTTCGGGAACTCCCGTACATCGACTTCCTCGCAAGCAAAGCATGCCACTCAAAATTGCTTTGTACTCTCGTCTGAAATATTTATTCGTAGCACCATATATGAAGGGGTTAATGGAGCTACTCAGATAAACCAAGAACCCGTATGTAAGATACGCCTGCCGTGCCAAAGTGGGTTCCCCGCGCGCTGCGTCAATGTAATCGATAATACACACAGGAAGCCAACAACATGCAAAGCCAACCATTACTGCTGCTAAAGTCTTGGTCACTTTTGCTTCTTCCACGTTAGCTCTGAGCAGCGGCTGAGGGTTATTTTCTTGGGAGAAAACTCTATTTGATCGAGACACTGTGTAGAACACCTTAGCGTAGCAGATTGTGATAATGGTTAAAGGAGTTCCAATATACACGCACTCAATAAAGATCGTATAAGCGATGTTGGTGTCGAATGTGTACAGGCACATTGCTTTACCGGGCTGGAATTCAAATCCGCCATGTTTGAAGAGAAATGGAGGCACAGATCCAATGAAAGCTGCACACCACACGACAGCAATGTACATCAAAGCCCTTTGTTTTTAAACAACACGATGTACTTATCTGGTTTCACAACGCAGAAATATCGGCTCACTGCAATTATTCCCATCGTGTGAAGGGAGGCCAGTCCAAACGTAAACACTCCAAATCCGTGAAATCGACAAAATGTTTCACCAAAAACCCATTTTCCGTGGAACAAAGTTGCAACTGAAAAAGGCATACAGCAGGTGGACATTAGAATATCGCTCACAGCCAGCGCTACAACAAACATATTGGAAAGCGTTCGAAGCCTTTGGTTTCTGTACACGGCGTAACAAACGAAGAGATTTCCAAGAACGAGGCAACATTGATGACAGCAAGTAAAACTGTTTCAATCCAAACTAGATAGGGTTTTCTTGTAGCAAGCTCAAAAGAGAGCGGTTTGTGCCGAGTCCATGATTCGGATCGAACGATTTTCTGATCAAGTCATTAATAAAATTATCATGTTAGCTGAATAAATAGGCATACGAAACCATTATTTTTAAGAAACTCGTTAAGCCCTTTTTGATCTTTGAAGTAAAAAATTGTCGTTAATCAAGAGCCAATTGTGTCCTCTAGCTGAAATCAACAGCTTTTACCTCAAATAATTATAAGATATCTCGCGGACACCTGATAGGTCCATCAATCCATGCAATAATTCCCGTATTTCATGGCAGATTGATAATTGCACCTTTCGTCCACTGCATTAACATACCGTAAACACTACTTAAAAATATCAGAACAAACATAAGTTATATCTTAAATTGCATCCTTTTCAGATTGTCAGAAAACGGAACTGTTTCTTGGTTTGTGCACTTATGGAGTCGACGTTTTGACAAATTCGCGAGCACGCTCTTTGACGTGATTCTCACATATTTGTCTAGCCGAGAAGTGACAGTTTGTACTATTTACAATTCTCCATATATAACCATAACCCGCTTTTTAATTAATTTTTTCGTGCAATCATAATAAACCAAATATACCACTTTGACAACTAAAAATGACCAGAAATCAAACAAATAATTTTCATGTCTAATACAAATCCCTTTTCCCACTGGAAGAACTCAGCTTTTCGCGTAATAATGAAAAATACATTTAAATGTACCGAAAAAGTATTTTCTGCATTCCATCCTATAAACTGTTACAATTTTGAAACTGAAAACTAAAATCTAGTGTAATAATTGAGTTTTATTCATAATCATTCATTATATATATATCAATTCATTTGAATTTCAGTTGACACAAGTCACGAGGTCTTAATAACATTTTCTCATTAATTAAGCCTCTTTGTCATAGTTGAATTGCTACTACCAACATACAGAAGGAAGTTTTTTTGCCACAGTCACGCGTCAATTATGACGTTATATCACTGCAAAATGACGTCATACATTGCAAAACAATAATACCCTCGTTCCCTAGTCTCTCTTCTTCCCGCCAAAAGCGATGATCAATCGCTTTTGGCGGGAAGAAGAGAGACCCTGGGAACGAGGTTGCCATCTTCGATCCGCCATCTTGGATGTCAAGATTAAAAAAAAAATGGCAGAAAATCTCCAATTAAAGGAGAACGGAAGGTGAAAAACAAAGTTTTGTAACCACTTTTTAAATAAAGTAAATGATGTATCTTAACTAAAATTTGTAATATTCGTCCCTATAATCCATTGGTAAACTTGTTATGGACTGTAAAAGGCTCGCAACAATGACACGATGTACGTCCGCCATTTTGTCCGCCATTTTGAAGGCATGGGCGCTAAGCATGACGTCATTGCGCTCACTCGTAAATGCGTCAAATCTCAATATAAATACTCTCGTTGAGAAAATCATTCGTTCGTTCGTTCATTCGTTGTCGTGGGCTGTTCGAATAGAACTCCCAAGGACTCTAAGAAAGGAATAAGTTAACATCGCCTGGCATTAAAAGATAAAACCCTTTTAAATAAATGGCTTGCTCAGATAAAGAGAGAAAATTTGCCGCAAATTTTTAATGAATTTATTAAACTCATCGAGAAATCTGTGGAAATCAGTTGCAAAACAGAGGGACGGCTCTAATTACGCAGTACGTAATCTATATTATCCCAGCATTAAAGGATAAAAACGATCATAAATGTTTCCGTCGTGGTACCTACATATTATTATTTACTGTCCCACGGCGCTCTTGTAATTTCGAGTCCGCGCCTGACCTAAGCCAAAGAACAATTGCCGTCTCCAACACTTCTGTTTGCAAACAGATCATTTCGAAACTAGGATGCTGAGTTATACAGCGAAGAGGGGAATCCTCCTCCTCCAGATCTGAGCCAAATAATGAAAACATAGCATTGCAAAATTCGTAACCGAGTGCAAGTGTACATGTCAGGGTTTACAGACACGTAACAACAACATAGAGCAACACAAAATAAAATCAAACACGACAAATGAATCGTTTTCTAAATCAGTATGTTTTATTATCCTTTTAATTAACAATATTCACCTGCTATTTTGTCATAGCTTCGTCGATCTCCTGGCAGTACACACACTCTCTTTCTTGCTGAGTTTTCCAGTTTTCGATTCCCAATGTTTACAAGTACACCATGTGGTGTTTCCTCCTCGTGCGATCTCGTCCTGGCTTTCAGCTGCTTCAGTATGCTCTCCGTCGGAATCCGAGAGATCTCACATGGGCTCGAACGAATACGGTTCAAACTCAGCCGTATTTATGGATGTATAAGCGAACAGTATCTAATAAATAATTCTCAGAAATGACTACAAATCCAAGAACGTGCAATCGATCGATCGAGCAAAGAGCGCATTGACGTCACAACATGGCGACCGTGAATCCTTATTTGGAAGTAACCGGAAGAGAAAGCACACAAAATGGCGGACGTTCAATTCCGGCGAATGCTGTTAGATTTCGGTCGTATTTGCACTGAAAATATGTATTTTTTTTCGCTCGTTTCTTCGAAATTATAGTTTTTTATAGTTGTTTCTACAATTGTAGTTATTACGAAAATTATATTCTGTAGCCTTCCGTTCTCCTTTAACAAATTGACGTCAGTTTTTTATGCGTCTGTCCTGTTATTGAATCATGAATTGCGTCATAACATTGTCAAAGTAGCTGTGGATCCACGAGGCGAAGCCGAGTGGATCCGCAGACTACTTTGACAATGTTATGACGAAATTCATGATCAATAACAGGACAGACGCATTAAAAACTGACGTCCATTTGTTTTTTACAATAACAACAGGCCAAAACGATCAAGGGGAAACCAAGTAAAAGTGAACTGAAAACGATTCCGAGAATCACAGCTTCGTGAACTTCAAACTACGTAAAATAACTCGATAATAAATTTCTTAGACAGATTTTCTGAAACTAACCTTTATTCCATTTGGAAATTCTTGCAAACCCGCTGAAATATTCGCAAGTTCAGTCCATTCTTATCAGTTGTTTTGAAGTTACACGCGGCAAAATAAACGGATTCCATAATTTCCATTCCTGTCAACTTCATGCAACGATAAACTACAACAATATTGTTCTCTTTCGCTTTATCGTTGAATTAATTCTCAGTCTGCCGATTGAAAAGCAACCTGTGAACGACTTTTCATGATTTACTTCTCAAAGAACTCCTGTTCAGATGTAATTTTTCCACTTTATCGAACTGACAACGCTGCCATTTTGGCGAAATTTTGAAGCCTTTCCGCGCGTGATTACGTCATTCATGTGTCTGTCCTCTTATTGACAATAAAAATTAGCCAATGGGCGCGCGAGAATTTTGACAGTTATTGTAAAAAATTGATTTGCAAATAATCGAGAAAATCATAAGGATGCAAAAACTGTAATGATTTGTAATGGTAATTGGACCTAGTGGGTCGAGTACAATTCAGGGCTGATTTCGAAATTACGAGCACGATAACACCCTGAATTGTACGACACGAGGCCCAATTACCAATTAATCGTATCAGAGGTCTATAACTGCTAGAGGTTTCCATCTCTGGTATTGGGCCTTGGCCCATCAGATTCGGAGTTAGGCTATTTTTAGACATTTTTCGCGCGAAACCAGCAGCCAATCACGTTGAAGTTGAACCATCTTTAAAATGATATGCGGCGAGCGCTACGCAAAGACAGAAACTTTGGGAAAAGCGAAAAGCGTCACAGCAGAATGTAATAATTGTTTAAATACTTCACTAAATTTAGGTCAAACTTCGGTATACTTTTTGTAAAACTATAAATCGACTGAGTGATTTTTCAGTTCAATCTAAATGAAGCATGATTTGTATGAATTCGGCGTCAAAACTTCTGGCCGACTGTCCAGTTGGCAAGTTGAATGAAAAGTGTTCTCCGCGGATTTAAAATCTTCGCTCAATCTCTCCAAAGTTTCGTATATTCTGGAAAATTGTGCCGATGGTTTAGCTTAACATGGGAAGATTCGAAATAATTGTGGAGCTGAACATTATATTCATTTTACAAGTTGAACGGACAGCTATACGCAGCCGAAGGTTTCACTTGTTTACATTATACGGCGGGCAAAACTTGCGCGACTACAGAATTTAATAAGCTTAAACTAAATTGTGTTGAAACGAACTGAGCTTAAAATCAAGTTCATTGAAGTAAAAGAACAAAGGAAACCCTCAATATCTACATGGATGGAAAGAAAGAGAGTGGTCTTCGAAGAGAATTTCACTGTGAAATGATCTGACCGTCACGAACGCTTGACGAACTGCCGTGGATATTTATTGTGCTGATTGTAAAAACTTAATTCAGCTGGAATTGACAAGCCTCTTCGAAATACAAGGTAACAATACTGAATAGACTAAGCTTAAACTTGTGTTGTAAACAGGCTTTCATTCTTTGGACGAATTAGTTATATGTCCGCGGTTTTCGGATCTGATCTTCCCGTAAACTAATTTCAGGCTGCCTTTAGTGCTCTTTCAGTCGCATTAGTTGTACATTTACAGGAATTTCACATTAAATATTTCGTTCCAAACTTCGTGCATTATTTAGTAGAATTAACTTTTGTTTGATTTAGAAGGGCCAAGGTTTTTACTTAATAATTTTAGCCATCTTTTCAAATTTAACTGTCAACCGTCTTGAACAAAAATTGTCGAGCTAGCGCGTTCAGTGACCATATTTGTCAGGCATGGTGCGTGATTGGCTGCTGGTTTCGCGCGAAAAATGTCTAAAAATAGCCTAACTGCGAATCTGATGGGCCGCGCGCAATGCTAGATGGAAACCTCTAGTTATAGACCTCTGATCGTATCAATAACAAAAGTCGAGGTTAGGAAGTATGAGAGAACCTCTTTTAGTGAAAATGTCCGTGATTTTTTCAATCAGTTTTACAAACAGTACAGAGACAGCAAGAAAGAACTCATTTAAATGCACGTAGTTGACACGTGGATGACGTAGGTGTCCAATTACAGTATGTATGTTTTTGAACAAGCATGGTACCTGTAATTGGACACTCACGTGATCACGCTCCAATTACGTAACAAATTGGCGCGCAGGGAGCCAATCAGAAACGATAATGTTGTTATTTATACGATTATGAATTAAATTTCACAAGTCATGTGACCAAACAATCAGATTGCTTGAATGCTTTGAGTAGCGAACAATTTTTTTGGGACTGTGGAAAACTCGGGGCACTTCTTGAGGAAATCTCGCATACCAATATATTTCCTGTATATTTTAAAAAAGCTAATTTTTACCCGCCATGTTTTCAACACCTTCTAAGTTCTTTGTTCTTCGTGACTTCCTCAAACTACAACTAAACTTAGACTGAAGTTGACCAGTGGAAGTCTTACTATATACGTCCGTTTACCAGTTACTCTTTGGGAAGTCCTTATTTAAGTTATTTCTTAAAATACAAAATTTTGCGCAAGTAAACATAACTAGTGTGTTGATTATCAACTCGGAGTTGATAAAGGTAAATTAACCGCCGTAGCGAATTTCTAGAAGCTGACGTTTCGAGCGTTAGCCCTTCGTCGGAGCAGAGTGGAGGATTGTGGGTTGTGTGTGTGTTTATATACTACTGAGAGCATTAGGAGTTCTTTGATTGGAGGAAGCATGGTAACGGAGAATGCATGAATAAATTAGTTAATTAAACGAGAAGCGTTCGTTGATCCCATGGGAGCCAAACATAACTAGCCTCATTTAAGATTTTTATTTCTTGGGCCCAAAGCAGCTGACCTCATGAAACCTAAATAATGTTATTTATCTTTAGTGTTACTGTGCGAATCAGAAAAGCGTGAATACTTTGAGGTTGGATTTTCCTTTGCCAAAAATTGGCCTATTTGTTTCCTGTATTTATTATATTGCTGTTTTTGAAAAGCTTTCCTGCAAAAGCAAATTGTAAATTTGAGTTTCCTGACTATTCTTCTTGCGCTTTTTTGAATTCGCACAGTAACAGTCAATTTTTATGAATATATAAGCACTTGTTATCAATACGTCACTTGGGAACTGTACTCCGTGACTTGAGAATTATATTTGTTGAAGTACATGTAATCATTAAAACCTTGAGACGCAATTTGAGAAGGGCCACTGTATTTGGGGGGAGGGTCACTATTTTTTGAGCGCCATTTGGGGGAGTGCCATTATTTTTAAAATTGGCATTTAGGGGAGGGTCATGATTTTTTGAGCCTAAATCTCTACCAAGAGTCTCAAATGATTGTATATCAAGTTCTCCTTCATTTTGAAAGATGTCCGTCCTTTTTCGTGTTGTCAGAACAATGTGGTTGACAAAATATAGACTTCAATATCCAAATGCGGCCAGTATTGAGTTGTTGTCTCTTCAAAGACTGTATTATGACTTTGCTTTTCTTCTTGCTTTATTTGCTACGTATTGTCATTCACCCTTGGCACGAACAGTCAAAGATTTCGTCAATAGTGCCCATTTTTAGTGTGCGACAGGTATTTTAAAGCTAATAGTTTCTGTTGCCACTCAATTCACTGTCTTGTAGTATCATGACCAGATTCATGGATTCATCGCCCCTCCCTCCCGTCCTCTTGTTGCCTTCTTTGTACTCCGTGCTTCCCTCTGTCATTTATTCGACAGGGGGTGGCTATCCCATACCTTATTGCTAATGAGGCAGTAAGAGGGATATTGTACACTCATCAACACTACAATTATACATCGTAATTACAAACTGGCGAAACAGGTAGTCTGACACTTCAAGTACGATTGCCTGTATTCAACATGAAATAGTCTATTCGGCCCCAAATAAATATATACTTAAACTTGGGCAAATGTTCTTACAGAATTCATTATTGAAAAGAACCGATTTTTAAAACTAGCAAACTCATTACACAATGTAACAGTTGTTCAATTTAAAAGAAAGGAAATCATAACCGTGACGGTGGTTTGGATATCTGATCTTATTTAACATAGGTTTTTACGATTTTATTTCTCTGTTCACTCATTAAAGTTCCGAAAGTAACGACCCCCCGAGAGTAGCGACTCCCGAAAGTAACGTAAAAACTTTGTGGCTGCTAATAAATCCCGAAAGTAGCGAGCCCCCGAAAGTTACGCGATATCATACATTATATACATTTTTTTTCGGCAATCAATAGTCAAATATACAAGTATAATATCCTCGTATAGAATCATAACTTGACCACGATAAGGCACTTTACAACAAGGAAAGCTATCGCTTATGCCACAACAATTTCGTCACATTTTTCAACAGCAATTGTTTTACGAATTTCAGTCTTTTATTTCGGAGAAAGAGTTCGCACCAGCTTCAGTTATTAAACGGTTTTTGTTACCCGAAAGTAAAGACCCACCGAAAGTAGCGACCCCCCGAAAGTAGCGAGCCCCAAAGGCTGCTAGTTCTGAAAGTAACGACCCTCGTTACTTTCGGAACGACTAAGAAGATACCGTGTATCAAACACGAAAGCCAGTGTTTCATCACATTTCCAAACATCTCGAATTTCGTCAAAAACTACTCCGCTGGGCGTCGTATTTTCAACTCTCTTCTCTGTGTTTGGAAATGCGATGAAACACATGTCTCTCGTGTTTGATATATTAATTATTATATTGCTTTCAAATTTCTCGTCGCGGATGGAAGCGACAAACTCTGCCTTTGTTCTAAATCCCAGGTTGATTATTCAAGCTCGTGGTTTGTACTTTCCGGCGGTTTCTTCTGCTCTCACTGCTAGAAACAGCTTCGGGAACTCCCGTACATCGACTTGCTCGCAAGCAAAGCATGCCACTCAAAATTGCTTTGTACTCTCGTCTGAAATATTTATTCGTAGCACCATATATGAAGAGGTTAATGGAGCTACTCAGATAAACCAAGAACCCGTATGTAAGGTACGCCTGCCGCGCCAAAGTGGGTTCCCCGCGCGCTGCGTCAATGTAATCGATAATACACACAGGAAGCCAACAACATGCAAAGCCAACCATTACTGCTGCTAAAGTCTTGGTCACTTTTGCTTCTTCCACGTTAGCTCTGAGCAGCGGCTGAGGGTTATTTTCTTGGGAGAAAACTCTATTTGATCGAGACACTGTGTAGAACACCTTAGCGTAGCAGATTGTGATAATGGTTAAAGGGGTTCCAATATACACGCACTCAATAAAGATCGTATAAGCGATGTTGGTGTCGAATGTGTACAGGCACATTGCTTTACCGGGCTGGAATTCAAATCCGCCATGTTTGAAGAGAAATGGAGGCACAGATCCAATGAAAGCTGCACACCACACGACAGCAATGTACATCAAAGCCCTTTGTTTTTTAAACAACACGATGTACTTTTCTGGTTTCACAACGCAGAAATATCGGCTCACTGCAATTATTCCCATCGTGTGAAGGGAGGCCAGTCCAAACGTAAACACTCCAAATCCGTGAAATCGACAAAATGTTTCACCAAAAACCCACTTTCCGTGGAACAAAGTTGCAACTGAAAAAGGCATACAGCAGGTGGACATTAGAATATCGCTCACAGCCAGCGCTACAACAAACATATTGGAAAGCGTTCGAAGCCTTTGGTTTCTGTACACGGCGTAACAAACGAAGAGATTTCCAAAGAACGAGGCAACATTGATGACAGCAAGTAAAACTGTTTCAATCCAAACTAGATAGGGTTTTCTTGTAGCAAGCTCAAAAGAGAGCGGTTGTGCCGAGTCCATGATTCGGATCGAACGATTTTCTGATCAAGTCATTAATAAAATTATCATGTTAGCTGAATAAATAGGCATACGAAACCCATTATTTTAAGAAACTCGTTAAGCCCTTTTTGATCTTTGAAGTAAAAAAATTGTCGTTAATCAAGAGCCAATTGTGTCCTCTAGCTGAAATCAACAGCTTTTACCTCAAATAATTATAAGATATCTCGCGGACACCTGATAGGTCCATCAATCCATGCAATAATTCCCGTATTTCATGGCAGATTGATAATTGCACCTTTCGTCCACTGCATTAACATACCGTAAACACTACTTAAAAATATCAGAACAAACATAAGTTATATCTTAAATTGCATCCTTTTCAGATTGTCAGAAAACGGAACTGTTTCTTGGTTTGTGCACTTATGGAGTCGACGTTTGACAAATTCGCGAGCACGCTCTTTGACGTGATTCTCGCATATTTGTCTAGCCGAGAAGTGACAGTTTGTACTATTTACAATTCTCCATATATAACCATAACCCGCTTTTTAATTAATTTTTTCGTGCAATCATAATAAACCAAATATACCACTTTGACAACTAAAAATGACCAGAAATCAAACAAATAATTTTCATGTCTAATACAAATCCCTTTTCCCACTGGAAGAACTCAGCTTTTCGCGTAATAATGAAAAATACATTTAAATGTACCGAAAAAGTATTTTCTGCATTCCATCCTATAAACTGTTACAATTTTGAAACTGAAAACTAAAATCTAGTGTAATAATTGAGTTTTATTCATAATCATTCATTATATATATCAATTCATTTGAATTTCAGTTGACACAAGTCACGAGGTCTTAATAACATTTTCTCATTAATTAAGCCTCTTTGTCATAGTTGAATTGCTACTACCAACATACAGAAGGAAATTTTTAGTCACAGTCACGCGTCAATTATGACGTCATATCACTGCAAAATGACGTCATACATTGCAAAACAATAATACCCCTCGTTCCCTGGTCTCTCTTCTTCCCGCCAAAAGCGATGATCAATCGCTTTGGCGGGAAGAAGAGAAAAGCGATGATCAATCGCTTTTGGCGGGAAGAAGAGAGACCCTGGAACGAGGTTGCCATCTTCGATCCGCCATCTTGGATGTCAAGATTAAAAAAAAATGGCAGAAAATCTCCAAAATTGATTTGCAAATAATCGAGAAAATCATAAGGATGCAAAAACTGTAATGATTTGTAATGGTAATTGGACCGAGTGGATCGAGTACAAGTCAGGGCTGATTTCGAAATTACGAGCACGATGAACACCCTGAATTGTACGACACGAGGTCCAATTACCAATTAATCGTATCAATAACAAAGTCGAGGTTAGGAAGTATGAGAGAACCTATTTTTAGTGAAAATGTCCGTGATTTTTTCAATCAGTTTTACAAACAGTACAGAGACAGCAAGAAAGAACTCATTTAAAATGCACGTAGTTGACACGTGGATGACGTAGGTGTCCAATTACAGTATGCATGTTTTTGAACAAGCATGGTACCTGTAATTGGAGTCTCACGTCATCACGCTCCAATTACGTAACAAATTGGCGCGCAGGGAGCCAATCAGAAACGATAATTTTGTTATTTATACGATTATGAATGAAATTTCACAAGTCATGTGACCAAACAATCAGATTGCTTGAATGCTTTGAGTAGCGAACAATTTATTTTGGACTGTGGAAAACTCGGGGCACTTCTTGAGGAAATCTCGCATACCAATATATTTCCTGTATATTTAAAAAAAGCTAGTTTTTACCCGCCATGTTTTCAACACCTTCTAAGTTCTTTGTTCTTCGTGACTTCCTCAAACTACAACTAAACTTAGACTGAAGTTGACCAGTGGAAGTCTTACTATATACGTCCGTTTGCCAGTTACTCTTTAGGAAGTCCTTATTTAAGTTATTTCTTAAAATACAAAATTTTGCGCAAGTAAACATAACTAGTGTGTTGATTATCAACTCGGAGTTGATAAAGGTAAATTAACCGCCGTAGCGAATTTCTAGAAGCTGACGTTTCGAGCGTTAGCCCTTCGTCGGAGCAGAGTGGAGGATTGTGGGTTGTGTGTGTGTTTATATACTACTGAGAGCATTAGGAGTGCTTTGATTGGAGGAAGCATGGTAACGGAGAATGCATGAATAAATTAGTTAATTAAACGAGAAGCGTTCGTTGATCCCATGGGGAGCCAAACATAACTAGCCTCATTTAAGATTTTTATTTCTTGGGCCCAAAGCAGCTGACCTCATGAAACCTAAATAATGTTATTTATCTTTAGTGTTACTGTGCGAATCAGAAAAGCGTGAATACTTTGAGGTTGGATTTTCCTTTGCCAAAAATTGGCCTATTTGTTTCATGTATTTATTATATTGCTGTTTTTGAAAAGCTTTCCTGCAAAAGCAAATTGTAAATTTGAGTTTCCTGACTATTCTTCTTGCGCTTTTTTGAATTCGCACAGTAACAGTCAATTTTCATGAATATATAAGCACTTGTTATCAATACGTCACTTGGGAACTGTACTCCGTGACTTGAGAATTATATTTGTTGAAGTACATGTAATCATTAAAACCTTGAGACGCAATTTGAGAAGGGCCACTGTATTTGGGGGGAGGGTCACTATTTTTTGAGCGCCATTTGGGGGAGTGCCATTATTTTTAAAATTGGCATTTAGGGGAGGGTCATGATTTTTTTAGCCTAAATCTCTACAAAGAGTCTCAAATGATTTGTATATCAAGTTCTCCTTCATTTTGAAAGATGTCCGTCCTTTTTCGTGTTGTCAGAACAATGTGGTTGACAAAATATAGACTTCAATATCCAAATGCGGCCAGTATTGAGTTGTTGTCTCTTCAAAGACTGTATTATGACTTTGCTTTTCTTCTTTGCTTTATTTGCTACGTATTGTCATTCACCCTTGGCACGAACAGTCAAAGATTTCGTCAATAGTGCCCATTTTTAGTGTGCGACAGGTATTTTAAAGCTAATAGTTTCTGTTGCCACTCAATTCACTGTCTTGTAGTATCATGACCAGATTCATGGATTCATCGCCCCTCCCTCCCGTCCTCTTGTTGCCTTCTTTGTACTCCGTGCTTCCCTCTGTCATTTATTCGACAGGGGGTGGCTATCCCATACCTTATTGCTAATGAGGCAGTAAGAGGGATATTGTACACTCATCAACACTACAATTATACATCGTAATTACAAACTGGCGAAACAGGTAGTCTGACACTTCAAGTACGATTGCCTGTATTCAACATGAAATAGTCTATTCGGCCCCAAATAAATATATACTTAAACTTGGGCAAATGTTCTTACAGCCGAATTCATTATTGAAAAGAACCGATTTTTAAAACTAGCAAACTCATTACACAATGTAACAGTTGTTCAATTTAAAAGAAAGGAAATCATTACTGTGACGGTGGTTTGGATATCTGATCTTATTTAACATAGGTTTTTACGATTTTATTTCTCTGTTCACTCATTAAAGTTCCGAAAGTAACGACCCCCCGAGAGTAGCGATCCCCCGAAAGTAACGTAAAAACTTTGTGGCTGCTAATAAATCCCGAAAGTAGCGAGCCCCCGAAAGTTACGCGATATCATACATTATATACATTTTTTTTCGGCAATCAATAGTCAAATATACAAGTATAATATCCTCGTATAGAATCATAACTTGACCACGATAAGGCACTTTACAACAAGGAAAGCTATCGCTTATGCCACAACAATTTCGTCACATTTTTCAACAGCAATTGTTTTACGAATTTCAGTCTTTTATTTCGGAGAAAGAGTTCGCACCAGCTTCAGTTATTAAACGGTTTTTGTTAGCCGAAAGTAAAGACCCACCGAAAGTAGCGACCCCCCGAAAGTAGCGAGCCCCAAAGGCTGCTAGTTCTGAAAGTAACGACCCTCGTTACTTTCGGAACGACTAAGAAGATACCGTGTATCAAACACGAAAGCCAGTGTTTCATCACATTTCCAAACATCTCGAATTTCGTCAAAAACTACTCCGCTGGGCGTCGTATTTTCAACTCTCTTCTCTGTGTTTGGAAATGCGATGAAACACATGTCTCTCGTGTTTGATATATTAATAATATTACTTTCAAATTTCTCGTCGCGGATGGAAGCGACAAACTCTGACTTTGTTCTAAGTCCCAGGTTGATTATTCAAGCTCGTGGTTTGTACTTTCCGGCGGTTTCTTCTGCTCTCACTGCTAGAAACAGCTTCGGGAACTCCCGTACATCGACTTGCTCGCAAGCAAAGCATGCCACTCAAAATTGCTTTGTACTCTCGTCTGAAATATTTATTTGTAGCACCATATATGAAGGGGTTAATGGAGCTACTCAGATAAACCAAGAACCCGTATGTAAGGTACGCCTGCCGTGCCAAAGTGGGTTCCCCGCGCGCTGCGTCAATGTAATCGATAATACACACAGGAAGCCAACAACATGCAAAGCCAACCATTACTGCTGCTAAAGTCTTGGTCACTTTTGCTTCTTCACTCAATAAAGATCGTATAAGCGATGTTGGTGTCGAATGTGTACAGGCACATTGCTTTACCGGGCTGGAATTCAAATCCGCCATGTTTGAAGAGAAATGGAGGCACAGATCCAATGAAAGCTGCACACCACACGACAGCAATGTACATCAAAGTTCTTTGTTTTTTTAAACAACACGATGTACTTTTCTGGTTTCACAACGCAGAAATATCGACTCACTGCAATTATTCCCATTGTAGGCGTACATTTAATACTATATTCGTTTTTCGCTTTCGCTGTTCGCTTTTCGCTAAAATATTTATTCACAGTGATTCGGACGCTTATACACATGCGCCCATAATTCAATTCTTTTAATCTTGATCCTAAAATGAATTTTGAAATATTTATTCTTAATCAACGCGAGGCGAAAGGTAAAGGGGCTGCCGCTACGAGATAAGAATCGTAACATTGATTATTTCCTTTGCAAATAAGTGTGGAAAATAATAAACCAAACAACCAATTTACGGGCGGCCTCCTTTTACTTTCGTCTCTACAAATTCATATCGATCCGCTATAAAGCCGCTTCTAGAAGCTTTGCCAAATATTTATTCGCTTTCCATGCATAAAGACTGACAAGAAGAACAAGACGATCAATCTAAAATTAAGGTTGTCCAGTTTTCTGACAAACAAAAGACGTTTTCCCATGTTTATTTTGATCACACTAGATCAACATTTGATAGAGTACACACGGACTACAGTCGTAAACAAACAGCCTAATTCGGTCTCATTTGACTTATTTTGATCGCGTCTTCTCTTCGGTTTTTCCCTACGCTATAAGGTAGGATACTATATATATTCCAAAATTATATTGGATGAACACAGATATATGTAAAAATATACATATACGTGTTTTAGGTCGGTTTCGCAAGGTTTTCTTGAAATAAGTTTTAACACTCAGAGCTAGTATTTACTCGTTTTGCGGAAATAAGATAGATTCGTATATACTGCTGAGCTAAGTGAGAACCGCACGGCGATAACAAGATATTTCCAAAGTAACTCCGACAGCTGATCGTTACACTTTTAGATCAACGAACTAAAATGAAACCTAGCTCTTTCCTTATCAAAGAAATCCTTGCACCGACTTCTTTTGTCTTTCAACTCAAAAATTATAAAGGTTGCGCAGTGCTTATCTCAGAAACTTTGAAGCTGATTTCTAAGGAAACGTTTAGAGTTAAGATAAAAAAATATTTATTTGATCTCATAAACATACTCCTTTATTGGAAAACTTATTGCTTCCTTAGAAGGTGTTTCCAGCTGTGAGATCGGAAAAGAAGTAATCCTCCTTAACGCGAACATTTACTTAGAGCGCACGTTCGCTCACACGTTTCAGCCAAAACTTGCATAATAATGAATTTCACGAACCTAATTAAAAGATAGGTTCGCCCAAGCAAGCTGGCACCTCAAAGATTATTTACTTTCAGTTGAGTTACACTCAGCAAGATCTTACTAAGTTCTTCGACAGAAAACTAAGATATTTTCCAACAGAAACTTAGGTTAAGTTACTAGTTCACGATCTAGCGAGTTGTTTTCTGGTTTCGGAGTACAACTCTTAAAGAAATTTGCAGTTTTGCAAATTTTTGCACGATCAAACAAACTTTATTTCATTTCGATTTTCTTTGTTCCTAGATATTTGCACATCTTGAAACACCTAAATTCTGCATAAGTATACTATTAATTTACAAGGAAAAGTAATTAAGTTGTTGAACTAATATAAATAGGACTACTCTGTAACTAAGAGACTCACTCTCAACTCACTCTCAACTACGCCTTCGAGCACACTTGTAAAGCTAGACGAAAACTTCCAAGAATAAACCACTTGCCAACCACAAGCCTTGGTTCCAATTCATCCCAAATCTGTCCCGTAACACCATGGTGTGAAGAGAGGCCAGTCCAAACGTAAACACGCCAAATCCGTGAAATCGACAAAATGTTTCACCAAAAATCCACTTTCCGCGGAACAAAGTTGCAACTGAAAAAGGCATACAGCAGGTGGACATCAGAATATCGCTCACAGCCAGCGCTACAACAAACATATTGGAAAGCGTTCGAAGCCTTTGGTTTCTGTACACGGCGTAGCAAACGGAGAGATTTCCAAAGAAAGCCGCAACATTAATAACAGCAAACAGAACTGATTCAATCCAAACTAGATAGTTTTTTCTTGTAGCAAGCTCAAAAGAGAGCGGTTGTACCGAGTCCATGATTCGGATCGAACGATTTTCTGATCAAGTCATTAATAACATTATCATGTTATAGAATAAAAAGGCATACGAAACCCATTATTTTCAGAAACTCGTTAAGTCCTTTTTGATCTTTGAAGTATAAAAATTGTCGTTCATTAAGAGCCATTGTATCCTCTAGCTGAAATCAACAGCTTTTACCTCAAATAATTATAAGATATCTCGCGGACAACCCGATAGGTCCATCGATCCATGCAATAATTCCCGTATTTCATGGCAAATTGATAATTGCACCTTTCGTCCACTGCATTAACATACCGTAAACACTACTTAAAAATATCAGAACAAACATAAGTTATATCTTAAATTGCATCCTTTTCAGATTGTCAGAAAACGGAACTGTTTCTTGGTTTGTGCACTTATGGAGTCGACGTTTGACAAATTCGCGAGCACGCTCTTTGACGTGATTCTCACATATTTGTCTAGCCGAGAAGTGACAGTTTGTACTATTTACAATTCTCCATATATAACCATAACCCGCTTTTTAATTAATTTTTCCGTGCAATCATAATAAACCAAATATACCACTTTGACAACTAAAAATGACCAGAAATCAAACAAATAATTTTCATGTCTAATACAAATCCCTTTTCCCACTGGAAGAACTCAGCTTTTCGCGTAATAATGAAAATACATTTAAATGTACCGAAAAAGTATTTTCTGCATTCCATCCTATAAACTGTTACAATTTTGAAACTGAAAACTAAAATCTAGTGTAATAATTGAGTTTTATTCATAATCATTCATTATATATATCAATTCATTTGAATTTCAGTTGACACAAGCCACGAGGTCTTAATAACATTTTCTCATTAATTAAGCCTCTTTGTCATAGTTGAATTGCTACTACCAACATACAGAAGGAAGTTTTTTGGCCACAGTCACGCGTCAATTATGACGTATATCACTGCAAAATGACGTCATACATTGCAAAACAATAATACCCCTCGTTCCCTAGTCTCTCTTCTTCCCGCCAAAAGCGATGATCAATCGCTTTGGCGGGAAGAAGAGAAAAGCGATCATCAATCGCTTTTGGCGGGGAGAAGAGAGACCCTGGGAACGAGGTTGCCATCTTCGATCCGCCATCTTGGATGTCAAGATTAAAAAAAAAATGGCAAAAAATCTCCAAAATTGATTTGCAAATAATCGAGAAAATCATAAGGATGCAAAAACTGTAATGATTTGTAATGGTAATTGCCAGGGACCTAGTGGATCGAGTACAATTCAGGGCTGATTTCGAAATTACGAGCACGATAACACCCTGAATTGTACGACACGAGGCCCAATTACCAATTAATCGTATCAATAACAAAAGTCGAGGTTAGGAAGTATGAGAGAACCTCTTTTAGTGAAAATGTCCGTGATTTTTTCAATCAGATTTACAAACAGTACAGAGACAGCAAGAAAGAACTCATTTAAATGTACGTAGTTGACACGTGGATGACGTAGGTGTCCAATTACAGTATGTATGTTTTTTGAACAAGCATGGTACCTGTAATTGGACACTCACGTGATCACGCTCCAATTACGTAACAAATTGGCGCGCAGGGAGCCAATCAGAAACGATAATGTTGTTATTTATACGATTATGAATGAAATTTCACAAGTCATGTGACCAAACAATCAGATTGCTTGAATGCTTTGAGTAGCGAACAATTTTTTTGGGACTGTGGAAAACTCGGGGCACTTCTTGAGGAAATCTCGCATACCAATATATTTCCTGTATATTTTAAAAAAGCTAATTTTTACCCGCCATGTTTTCAACACCTTCTAAGTTCTTTGTTTCTTCGTGACTTCCTCAAACTACAACTAAACTTAGACTGAAGTTGACCAGTGGAAGTCTTACTATATACGTCCGTTTACCAGTTACTCTTTGGAAGTCCTTATTTAAGTTATTTCTTAAAATACAAAATTTTGCGCAAGTAAACATAACTAGTGTGTTGATTATCAACTCGGAGTTGATAAAGGTAAATTAACCGCCGTAGCGAATTTCTAGAAGCTGACGTTTCGAGCGTTAGCCCTTCGTCGGAGCAGAGTGGAGGATTGTGGGTTGTGTGTGTGTTTATATACTACTGAGGAGCATTAGGAGTTCTTTGATTGGAGGAAGCATGGTAACGGAGAATGCATGAATAAATTAGTTAATTAAACGAGAAGCGTTCGTTGATCCCATGGGGAGCCAAATATAACTAGCCTCATTTAAGATTTTTATTTCTTGGGCCCAAAGCAGCTGACCTCATGAAACCTAAATAATGTTATTTATCTTTAGTGTTACTGTGCGAATCAGAAAAGCGTGAATACTTTGAGGTTGGATTTTCCTTTGCCAAAAATTGGCCTATTTGTTTCCTGTATTTATTATATTGCTGTTTTTGAAAAGCTTTCCTGCAAAAGCAAATTTGAGTTTCCTGACTATTCTTCTTGCGCTTTTTTGAATTCGCACAGTAACAGTCAATTTTCATGAATATATAAGCACTTGTTATCAATACGTCACTTGGGAAACTGTACTCCGTGACTTGAGAATTATATTTGTTGAAGTACATGTAATCATTAAAAACTTGAGACGCAATTTGAGAAGGGCCACTGTATTTGGGGGGAGGGTCACTATTTTTGAGCGCCATTTGGGGGAGTGCCATTATTTTTAAAATTGGCATTTAGGGGAGGGTCATGATTTTTTGAGCCTAAATCTCTACCAAGAGTCTCAAATGATTTGTATATCAAGTTCTCCTTCATTTTGAAAGATGTCCGTCCTTTTTCGTGTTGTCAGAAACAATGTGGTTGACAAAATATAGACTTCAATATCCAAATGCGGCCAGTATTGAGTTGTTGTCTCTTCAAAGACTGTATTATGACTTTGCTTTTCTTCTTTGCTTTATTTGCTACGTATTGTCATTCACCCTTGGCACGAACAGTCAAAGATTTCGTCAATAGTGCCCATTTTTAGTGTGCGACAGGTATTTTAAAGCTAATAGTTTCTGTTGCCACTCAATTCACTGTCTTGTAGTATCATGACCAGATTCATGGATTCATCGCCCCTCCCTCCCGTCCTCTTGTTGCCTTCTTTGTACTCCGTGCTTCCCTCTGTCATTTATTCGACAGGGGGTGGCTATCCCATACCTTAATGCTAATGAGGCAGCAAGAGGGATATTGTACAATCAACACTACAATTATACATCGTAATTACAAACTGGCGAAACAGGTAGTCTGACACTTCAAGTACGATTGCCTGTATTCAACATAAAATAGTCTATTCGGCCCCAAATAAATATATACTTAAACTTGGGCAAATGTTCTTACAGCCGAATTCATTATTGAAAAGAACCGATTTTTAAAACTAGCAAACTCATTACACAATGTAACAGTTCTTCAATTTAAAAGAAAGGAAATCATTACTGTGACGGTGGTTTGGATATCTGATCTTATTTAACATAGGTTTTTACGATTTTATTTCTCTGTTCACTCATTAAAGTTCCGAAAGTAACGACCCCCCGAGAGTAACGTAAAAACTTTGTGGCTGCTAATAAATCCCGAAAGTAGCGAGCCCCCGAAAGTTACGCGATATCATATATTATATACATTTTTTTTCGGCAATCAATAGTCAAATATACAAGTATAATATCCTCGTATAGAATCATAACTTGACCACGATAAGGCACTTTACAACAAGGAAAGCTATCGCTTATGCCACAACAATTTCGTCACAATTTTCAACAGCAATTGTTTTACGAATTTCAGTCCGTTTTATTTCGGAAAAAGAGCTCGCACCAGCTTCAGTTATTTAACGGTTTTTGTTACCCAAAAGTAACGACCCACCGAAAGTAGCGACCCCCCTAAAGTAGCGAGCCCCAAAGGCTGCTAATTCCCGGAAAGTAACGAACCCTCGTTACTTTCGGAACTTTACGGTATATAATTTCGACTAAGAAGATACCGTGTATCAAACACGAAAGACAGTGTTTCATCACATTTCCAAACATCTCGAATTTCGTCAAAAACTACTCCGCTGTGGGCGTCGTATTTTCAACTCTCTTCTCTGTGTTTGGAAATGTGATGAAACACATGTCTCTCGCGTTGATATATTAATTATTATATTGCTTTCAAATTTCTCGTCGCGGATGGAAGCGACAAACTCTGACTTTGTTCTAAATCCCAGGTTGATTATTCAAGCTCGTGGTTTGTACTTTCCGGCGGTTTCTTCGGCTCTCACTGCTAGAAACAGCTTCGGGAACTCCCATACATCGACTTGCTCGCAAGCAAAGCATGCCACTCAAAATTGCTTTGTACTCTCGTCTGAAATATTTATTTGTAGCACCATATATGAAGGGGTTAATGGAGCTACTCAGATAAACCAAGAACCCGTATGTAAGATACGCCTGCCGTGCCAAAGTGGGTTCCCCGCGCGCTGCGTCAATGTAATCGATAATACACACAGGAAGCCAACAACATGCAAAGCCAACCATTACTGCTGCTAAAGTCTTGGTCACTTTTGCTTCTTCCACGTTAGCTCTGAGCAGCGGCTGTGGGTTATTTTCTTGGGAGAAAACTCTATTTGATCGAGACACTGTGTAGAACACCTTAGCGTAGCAGATTGTGATAATGGTTAAAGGGGTTCCAATATACACGCACTCAATAAAGATCGTATAAGCGATGTTGGTGTCGAATGTGTACAGGCACATTGCTTTACCGGGCTGGAATTCAAATCCGCCATGTTTGAAGAGAAATGGAGGCACAGATCCAATCAAAGCTGCACACCACACGACAGCAATATACATCAAAGCCCTTTGTTTTTTAAACAACACGATGTACTTTTCTGGTTTCACAACACAGAAATATCGGCTCACTGCAATTATTCCCATGGTGTGAAGAGAGGCCAGTCCAAACGTAAACACTCCAAATCCGTGAAATCGACAAAATGTTTCACCAAAAACCCACTTTCCGCGGAATAAAGTTACAACTGAAAAAGGCATACAGCAGGTGGACATTAGAATATCGCTCACAGCCAGCGCTACAACAAACATATTGGAAAGCGTTCGAAGCCTTTGGTTTCTGTACACGGCGTAGCAAACGGAGAGATTTCCAAAGAAAGCCGCAACATTAATAACAGCAAACAGAACTGTTTCAATCCAAACTAGATAGTTTTTTCTTGTAGGCAAGCTCAAAAGAGAGCGGTTGTGCCGAGTCCATGATTCGGAACGATTTTCTGATCAAGTCATTAATAACATTATCATGTTATAGAATAAAAAGGCATACGAAACCCATTATTTTAAGAAACTCGTTAAGTCCTTTTTGATCTTTGAAGTATAAAAATTGTCGTTCATTAAGAGCCATTGTATCCTCTAGCTGAAATCAACAGCTTTTACCTCAAATAATTATGAGATATCTCGCGGACACCCGATAGGTCCATCGATCCATGCAATAATTCCCGTGTTTCATGGCAAATTGAAAAAATGCACCTGTCATGTCCGCTGCATTAATATAAACATTACTTTTTTCAGATTGTCAGAAAACGGAACTGTTTCTTGATTTGTGCACTTGTGGAATCGTGGTTTGACAAATATGTGACCACGCTATTTGACAAGGGTTCTAACATTTGTCGAGCTGATAAGTGACACTGATTTTAATTTGATGTACTGTTTACAATTCACCATGTGTTTAACCATTACCCGCTTTTTAATTAATTTTTTCGTGCAATCATAATAAACGAAGTATACCACTTTGACAATCTAAAAATGACCAGAAATCAAACAAATAATTTTCATGTCTCAGTAATACAAATCCCTTTCTCCACTGGAAGAACTCAGCTTTTCGCGTAATAATGAAAATACATTTAAATGTAATGAAAAAGTCTTTCTGTATTCCATCCTATAAACCGTTACAATTTTGAAACTGAAAACTAAATTGAGTTTCAGTCATAGTCATTATATGATGTCAATTCATTTGAATTTCAATTGCAAACGAACTTGGTTGGCGCGATGTTGGACACAAGTCACGAGGTCTTGATAACATTTTCTCATTAATTAAGTCTCTGGGTTTAACCCTTTCACTCCCAGAAGTGCCAAGTTCAAAACTGAGGGAAAACAATTTTGAATTTCATTTTGCAAAATTTTCAAAAACAAACAGCATCACTTGAAGTACTGCTCGATAGCTTTTCATTTGGATGGTCACACACGAGGGTTTCATCCATAGACATTTACAACCACATTTATTGACTCAAGTTTGAATCTGGGAGTGAAAGGTTAAGGTTAATATAGAAGTTGTCATAGTTGAATTGCTACGACCACCATACAGCAGGAAATTAAAATAACCTTGATACATATTTGTTAACTTTATAGCACAAAAAGAAAAAACTGTCACATTTTTTGTCGCTAAAATAGTTCGGCGTCTATTCTTAGATGCCGATTATAGCTGGAATCGTTTGTTATTTCTGGGGACTTCCATATAAAAGTGACGGGGGTGATCGTCATACATTTAGTGGTTACAATTCGTGGCTAGCGTGGTAAAATCTCAATCACACTGTTAGTTATTCTGGTACCTTTTATGGTATTAAGGGTCTCCACAGACTAGAGAGTGTCGATCATAAAAAGTTGTCGATGACAAAAAAAGCCAGTGTGTGAAGCTAGTTATCGATAACTAGCTTCACACACTGGCTTTTTTGTTATCGACAATTTACTTTTTATGATCCGACAACTTAATAGTTGTCGACAACTATCTCTCTAGTCTGTGGAGGCCCTAAGCCGGAAAAAATATACGTTAGCAACTACAGTTTTGTTTTCAAATTGGTACCTCTTAGAACCACTCAATACTTAGGTCATTTATATCGGGGGGGGGGGGGGGGGGGGGATAGAGACAGGGACTGGGACCGGAGAAACCATGTTCTCACAACTTGCAAAGGCGATCAGTTTTGTTTTGGTCAGCGGTGTTTTCATAAGGCTTCTTTTCACGCGCGCGAACATAAACTATTTCGCGATTATTCCAACACGTTTCAATTTGTCCAATGTGGCCGAATTGTCAGGAGCTGAATTCGTGAATTAAAGTCCAGATAGAGAAAGGAAAATAACCATCGCGTGTTCACGTTCCCATTATACCGTGAATTTGGACATTTGACGTTTTTTGTTTTGCATAGGACGGCAAAGAAATGTAAATTCATAACGCACGTGCGTTTTGTTTTGATAGGAAGCACGTTTTTGTTATGCACAGGACGGCAAATAAATATGCAAAACACACGAGCAGAATATTGTACTACTAATTACACCTGTTGTTTTTTGACGTTCTCGTTGTCGTCGTCGGTTTTTTTCAGCATAACTCTGGAAGAATTTGTTAGATTTCCAAAATTGATGCACGGTTACAAAGATCCATCCTTTCTGCATCAGATGACTCCAAAGTGGACATATATGTTCAGTTAGCATGTTAAGGGTTAAGAGCTTCGTTAAGGTTGAATCCCAATAGCATAATATTTAAAAAGTTAAATTTATCGAGCTTGATAGATAATATTACTCAAACTGTTGCAAGCTCTGTAGCTTGTGACGCACTGATTCTTCTTATAGATTTTAGCTATTGGGAGCTATTGAGATTTTAATCTATGTAGGAAATACAATTTATGTATATATGCCTGGATTTTTAGAAAAGTTATCGAAAGCGGGGCAAAAAATGCCGCTAACTTTTCGGTGAGTTTCAAACTCAACCTTCCGCGGCCGACAAAACGTGGAGGGGGCCTCCGTCCAGCTACATGCCTGGAGGTAGCCTAGGCTTCGGGCTGACAGGCAGTGGTTGACTTTCGACTCGGTGCTCTGGCACTTTGTAGCTGTCAGATTTGAATTTTGTTTGTGGAATTTGTTTGAAGTTTGAGTGGTGTGCAAGTGTTGGTTAGATTGCTTCAAAACATTGACTTTGTTGAAGTTTAACAAGCTGGGCACACTGGCTTGTCACTCAGACAGGGCTGCCTGTGTTTTTTTTGCTGGGCAAAAGCCAGGGTGGGTTCCCTCAGGGCGATACGGTTTTGATAAATCCATGTACAGATGTATATATATATATTTTGTTTTCGATATTTGAAATATTTACTTACTGTTTTTATTCCAAGTGTCCTCAATTTGTTGTATAGCTAAACACATTAAAACATAAATAAAGTTATCGTTGATTGATTGATCACTTCCGCGCTGTATTAGAGGATATTACACGGCGGCGCGAAGATATGAATTTTATTTTTGAGTGGTAAAATATTGCTTTTACCACGAGAAAATAAATTCATATCTTCAAGCCACCGTGTAATTTTCTTTTTATTATATAGACAAAAAGACAAAAGCACAAACGTTATCGCGAACTCTTGCAGCTCGGTGGCTGGACTTTCCGAATTTCTCTCCTTTCGTCTTCACTTGCAAGGAACTCCTGGAATAATTTTAAGTCATATGAAGTTTTCTTCTTCGTGTTAACATTTTCCTACTCCTCAGTGAACGATTTCATGTCGGCTTCAGTGAATTTCACGAATCTATCGCTCGCCATTTTTCAACCGGCGTTTGGCAGCTTTGCACAAAAGCCATGCAAAAGCGGGAAATGACGTCATCGATATCCTCACTAGTAAGGATATGGAAAATACACCACTCGGGTCCCGGATGTAGTTTCGTATGAATTTTACGAGTGGTCTATTTTCCAGTAAAAAAATCGTGTCGAAGGGTATTCTGCTACTTTCTATATTTTTTCTACTGTTTATTATTTATATAAAGTACATTATAGTTTATCAAATCGTTTCTTTTTTTAAGTTCACAGCAATTCAATTTCTTGGAAAGAAATGGTGGTATATTTTACAGTAAAGATGACGCTACCGTTGCCACTCGACAAAGTTTTTGATTAATTTTTGACATCTTTTTGACAACTTTGATGGGTTCCGTTTTGTGGCGCACATTTGAACTAGACTAGAAACTGAAACCATTCAAATTCCACGACTCCGCCTCCAACACGTCTTGGATTTTGATTGGTCAAGTCAAACGGAATCCATTCGAAAGCCGTCAAAAAGTTGTCAAAAAGATGTCAAAAATTAGCCAAAAACTTTGTCGAGTGGCAACGGTAGCGTCATCTTCACTGTAAGTTTGGTAGAAATATGAGAAAGATATTATTCAGTTAGTGATGCAGTGATGCAAGCAACTCAGAAAAAAATTTCCGAGTTCTCCAAACAGGAGTTGAACCTATGATCTTCCGCACACCGGTCGGACGCTCTACCACTAAGCTCCCACGAGTCTCCTGTAGCTCAGTGGTAGAGCGTCCGACCGGTGTGCGGAAGGTCATACGTTCGACTCCTGTTGCGAGAATTCGGAATTTTTTGTCCGAGTAGCTTGTGCCACTGACTGATAAAGCACCTTTCTTAATTCAATTCTACCATGTCAGACTAGATGGGACTGCGGTTCCTCGTCTGCCCCCTCAACCATGACATCTGATGGTCTTATGTTAGACTGTGGCATCTAAAGATCGAGGAGAGAAGAGTTTTCAGAGGAAAGTTAGTACATAAGAATAGCACAAATTAGAAAGCAACACATCATAAAGTGCACAGTTGAAATGTAAATATATTGTAGACAGAGGAAGAAGACAGAGTGGGTTGTTACTGGACCTACAGTACAGCATATCCCCGCCAGAGTACTGATTCCGCCCGAGTAAAGGACGGACCATTAGAAACGTGATGGGGGAGGGGGGAATGGGGAAAAACAAACACAAATTCATGAACGGGGAAATGTATCCTCCTCCGCAGGCAACTATAATCTTATATAAGAAAAGAGTGAGAGACTGGTACGGAGGATAAACGGTGACCGAGTCCGGTGGGGACGGGAAGAGAGGAAAGAAGAAAGAGTTGCCTGCCAAATCCCGTGTAGTGTACGGACCGGCGGAGGAGGCTAGGGGAAATGATTCATGCAAAGAGCCGAAGGCAAAGAAAAAATCCACGAACATCTCTAAATAATGAAGAACTAGAATAAATTATATGTTAGAGCAAAACAATTCATTTCTGAAACATGCGTGTGGATTTTTAACACCGACGTGCTACCAGATTTAGCGCATGCTGTGAATGGAATAAAGCTGATCCCCTAGCAACTGATAAACAAAACAAGACTCAGGGATGGTGGGTAGGGGTAAAAGTAGTCAAAATTATCCTCCAGCGTTTTATGAACCGGCCGCCCGGTAATAATTAGTGTACACGCTGTTTGAATCTTGCTTAACCCTAACAACGCGTTGTCGTGCTTGCGTGCATGTTTGTAAATTTTGAAGATGATTCAATTTGCAAAATTTCTCGGTCACGCTATCTGTTTGCGTGATGACTTCCTGCAAAGTAATTTTATATTCAAATTTTGTAAGCTATGCTGTCTCGGGTTTCCACCCAATTAACTACACGTCTAGTAAACCGAAATTTTCTTGACTTAAAGTAACTGTTCTGAACACAGTGCAGACACCATGTCTGTCGTCGAGGAAAACTGGCAAACGACAAGACCCACCATCAGAGAAAGAAACAAGTTTATGTTCAACAACGATCTTTTCAGTGATGTGAAGTTTATTGTTCCTAAGAAGGGTGGCGAAGATGACAGTAACAAGTCAAACAAGTGATTCCTGCTCACAAGTTCGTGCTGTCGATTAGCAGTCCTGTGTTTGAAGCCATGTTTTTATAGTAAGCTGGCGGAGACTGGAAACTCCATTGAACTGCCTGACTGTGAGTACGAGAGTCTGTTGGAATTGTTTCGTTATATGTACAGCGATGAAGTGATCTTGAGCGGAAGAAATGTGATGGGAGTGTTGTATTTGGCGAAGAAATACATGGTGCCACCACTGGCTGATAAATGCACGAAATATCTGCAAGCTAACTTAGATCCATCAAATGTATTCAGCATCCTGCCCTCTGCTCAGAAATACGAAGAGAAAAACCTGGTGGATCAATGCTGGAACTTGATCGATGGGCAGACAGAACAGGCTGTGAAATCAGATGGATTTGCGACAATCGAGAGATCCTTACTTGAAGCAGTAGTCGCAAGAGACACTCTGACGATTGAAGAGATAGAACTGTTTAAAGCTGTCGACTTGTGGGCAACAAAGGAATGTGAAAGAAAAGGATTAACAGCAGATGGTGCCGTGAAAAGAAGAATTCTTGGAGAAGAAATAGTCAAAGGAATACGTTTCCCAACAATGAAACAAGAAGATTTCGCCAGCGTGGTGTTAGACAGTGAAATCTTGAGAAAAAAGAAATCGTCAGTATTATCAAATATCTGAATTCAGACGCGAGTCCCACTCCAGAGGGATTTCCGGTAGAAACCGAAAGATCTGGAGTTGGCAGTGTTCAACGATGTTGTAGATTTGGATCTTCAAGCTGTAGCATTGGTTGGAATTATAGTGGCAAAAAAGACGCCATCAATTTCTCTGTGAACAGGGATATTGTGTTACACGGAGTGTGCTTCTTTGGTAGTAAGAATAATACTTACTCGGTCGATTTGAGAGTAATCAACACTGAGAGTAAATCAGTTTTGGGTTCGAAAACAGGACAATTTTCCTCTGAGCTATTACAGTGTAAAAAAGGTAGCTATTATGGTTTTTAAAGTGTTATTTGACAAACGAATCATTTTAGAGAAAAACACCACGTACTGCATAAGGGCTCTGATATCGGGCTCCACTTCGTTATTTGGACAAAGCTGTATCAGTCCTGTTAAATGTTCAGGTGTAACATTCGCATTTATGGAGGCTGAATACCCTACAAATTTTACGGGTGTTACAGGGGGTCAATTTCCCGAATTGATGTTTTCTCTTAAATAAATAAATATTGAACAATTTTTGCCAATTTATACAAATAAAAACCAGTTGAAAATGCTCCTAGATATATATAAAGGAACTCGAAGTGACTGACGAGATTTGAATCTGAGAAAATAGCGATTGCTTTTAAAGAAAACAGATATACAAGTCCAAACATGTGGCCAAACTGGGGAGACATCTTTTTGATGGTTTGTGAATAGAGCAGAAATTATTAACCCTTTCACTCCCACGAGTGCTACGTTCAAAACTGAAAGAAAAATCATGGATTTCTTTTTGCAAAATTGTCAAAAACAAACAGCACCACTTGAAAGTACTGCTCAATAGCTTTCATTTGAATGGTCACACACTAGGGTTTCATCCACAGACTTAGAAGTTAGAACCACCTTGTACAGCATAATAAACAGTAACCACATGAAAGTACTGCTCAATAGCTTTCATTTGAATGGTCACACACTAGGGTTTCATCCACAGACTTAGAAGTTAGAACCACCTTGTACAGCATAATAAAACAGTACCACATGAAAGTACTGCTCAATAGCTTTCATTTGAATGGTCACACACTAGGGTTTCATCCACAGACTTAGAAGTTAGAACCACCTTGTACAGCATAATAAACAGTACCACATGAAAGTACTGCTCAATAGCTTTCATTTGGAATGGTCACACACTAGGATTTCATCCACGGCCTGTAGGTACATTACAACCACATTTATTGTGACTCAAGGTTTGACTCTGGGAGTGAAAGGGTTAATTTGTAACTATATTGGTGTTACCAATAAATGTTTGGATAAGAAAATAACTCATTTCCCAAAATAAGAAATGTAATTGTTTTGCAAGGGAACACCAATCATGTGAAGACGCTCTTTTAGATTTTTCTCGGGTTTCTCTAAGGAGAGCATTCTATTGAACTTTTAATTATCAAGAGTGATCCACATTTACTTTCTCCTTACAATATCAATACAGTTGACAAGCAGACATGTGATGAGAATATAGAAAATCATCATCTAAGACATATAATTTGTTTTAGTGATGTACAACCGAATTCTCAGAACTCAATTGATGTAATATAGGACAATAAGAAAGGAGAATATATATTTTGAGCTTGAGAATCAAGGGTTAAATGAAGTACAACTTCTGTCGACGTTTTTGAGCGGTATTATTAAAAATCGCTTAATGTAACAAACAGTTTTCTTATCACAATAAAACTGCAATAACCAAGCTTGTTCAACAACAGTTCTTTAGTTTCACGGTCTCCACTAAAAGTAATACCCAAGCTCCTCTTTGCTTTGGCAGTTGACTGACATTCGGTTAAAAATCCGAATTTTATAACAACTGACAACTAAAAATTACAGTTGAATTGTAGCACACTACCTGCATATGTCCAAGCTGTGCTCAATATTGTTTTACAGCTATCGACACTTTGAAAATTAATGAAATTTTTAGCCTGAAAAATGAACAGCAGGTCACGTGACTCCGAGCTCCGAGGGGCCCATTGAGGATGTTGGTGGACAACCTGCGATGGACTAGTAATGTTCCCAGCCGCCTTAACCGTCTCGGTGAACAAAGATGAGTTGTAACCAGTCTACCGTGCATCATACGGCTACCGACATTATTAACCGTCTCACAAAAGCTCCGAATAAATCACGCCCTACGGCAGTCTTGGCCACTATTTTTCTCGCGCGCGATTGATCTAAACACGTCAAGTAACGCAGCCAAAACTGGTAATATAATAGTTTACTGAGGTCATTTAAAACTGTTCCACTCTTAATACCAGGAAGTCATCACACAATCAGATAGCATTACCGAGAAATTTTGCAAATCCAACAAAATCAAAAACCAATCATTCTTCTTCAAACTTTACAAACACGTAAGTACGACAACGTGCTGTTAGGACTGCAAAGATTCACTACTGCTAGTGTTGATTGCAATATTTGAGGGATTATAAGTGATCAAAAACAATTATTGGATGAGGTTGAGCATGATAGCGAGACTAATTATCAAGGCCGAGGTTTGTGGGCTGAGGCGGATAACACAAACCGAGGCCTTGATAATTTCGCTATCATGCGAAAACCGAAATCCAATAATTGTTTTATTATACATTTGAAAAGCTAAATCATCATTTCGGGCTTAACTTTGCAGCATTTTGTCGCTTTTTCCTTCGCGGATTGTGGAGTATTTTAATTTGTTTTTCGTTGCCGCTACGCGTGCTAGTGCATGACGTCAATCGAGATGCATTGTCTCTAGGTTTGACGCGTAATTACACGCATAAAATCCTAATGTCTGTAGGTATGACGCGTAATTACATGTATAAATCCTAGTGTCTGTAGTTATGACGCGTTAATTCGATGCCAGCGTCAATTAGCTGTATGCTCTCAGCCAATGAGAATCGAGATAGTGAGCAAAATGTATAATATATCATTTGTCTGACACTTACCATTGTCATTACTTCAGCAAGCTTGGCCTCGTCATTTTCGTGTTTGCAATACTTCCAACACACGATCACGATTGCCACAAAGATACACACCGCCACAGGTATTAGGATCTTCACTGGTAGAGACAGCGAGTTTGACTCTGTTGGCAACAAACACGTGGAATCTACTACTCTCGTTACTAATATATCCAAGTACCACTTTACTGTAATGCAATCCCTTGGTAAAGTCGTCACGAGCCCTTGTGGCCCACAACTACCGGAGCTTATCCCGGTTTCTGTAGCATGAAGCGACTAGGAGTATTGCTACTCCTCCTGTATAGGATGCTAGTCCAACGCCAGGTTACCCCCCCAGCATTTTGTCGCCGGTACCCATTTATACATACTGCTGGGTGGAGACAGTCACTGTGAGAGTAGTGTCTTGCCCAAGAACACAACTCAATGACCCAGGCCAGAGCTCGAACTCGGACCGCTCGATACGGAGGCCAACGCGCTAACCATTAGACCATCGCGCCTCCCACATGATCCAATCCCTTGACCACATCCAGTTTTCTCTCTTTTGCTTCCCGCGGCACTCAGGCCCCGTTTACAAGAACGCGGTTTCAAATCTACACGGTTTCATAACGGCGTACACGGATACAAGCGTTTAGACGAAAACGATTTTTCCGTGTTCGGTGCTGTTACGTCATTGCCGTGACATATTCTGTTAGCTGAGATCTGGACACGATAATACCTTGAAGCGCCGTCATTTTTAATCAGCATCGTAATACTCAAAGGAAAAGGTATGTGAGCTGAAATAATGAGGCTACACCGCAAATAAAGTAGTTACGGCTAAAGCAAGCGCTACGTTCACCATTTTTAGCCTGGCTTTTTTCGTGCCAAATCAATCGTTTTCAAATCTAAACGGTTACTCCGTTCACACGGCGGCGCTCATAACCGCATCGTTTTGAAAACGCTGCCCAAAGTGGAGCGTTTTCAAAAAAGTACACGGTTACACATCGTCGCCGTGTAAACGGAAGGCGTAACCGTATACAAATCGCGTGGAAACAGGGCCTAAGAAGACGGTCGAGGAAAACTCGAATGCGCATGCTCCACGTAGCACTCCAGAATCTCTTTGCCGCACGCATAAGTAAAGAAAAATTATTGGAGGCCACAACACTAAAATATAATATTTACCTACTTGAATTTCTAGAGGCCGGCAGCTCAAAGCATAGGTTACGGCCGCGCAGCAGTAAAATTAAAACAGATCAGACCTGCGTGATTGGGGAAAGTGCAAGTTCCCCTCGACACTCTTCGCAGCGCCACCGAAAGCAACAAAACGAGAAGAGTGGTAAAGGGACTGGAGTATCTTAGCTCACGTTATGTCGTTTAACGGAAAATGATAACTGAATACAGTGGAACCGCGATATAACGATACTCGATATAACGATGTTCCCGGTATAACGATCAACATTTTACGGCCCGGCAAATGTTACAGTAAATGTATGGAGAAAACTCCCGATATAACGATACTCGATATAACGATATTCCCGATATAACGATCACAATCTGGCAGCCCAAACGTAAAATTTACCCCGATATAACGATAAAATCAATCATCGCGCGATGAAAAGGAGGCTTAACACTTGAAAAGATATGACAATACTCCCGGGCAATACTTTTCCTTTATAATTTAGTTCTCATTGCATAAGGACTGTAAAGTGTCTGTCAACAGCTTGTTACGATAGGGATTTGTACAGTACATGACAAATCAATTATTAACAATACCCCGATATAACGATATTTTTGGCTCTTTTCCCGAAAAATCGTTATATCGGGAATTCGTTATTACGATCTCCCGATATAACGATCTAATTTGGTCGGTCCCTTGGCACATCGTTATATCGAGGTTCCACAGTAGAGAGATTAAGCATCACGTTTGTTTTTCCCGCAAACGGCAAAAATCCCACTTTTGCCGTCTGGCGTTTGCCGTTTGTACGTCAAAGTGAGTAGTTTCGCGTTTTATCGTGAACGTGTGAATTATTTTCGATTTTTCTGATGGATTTATTTAACGATTGGAGGAAAAGTAAAGAAACTCGAGTGCAAGCTGACGTTTGCACAGTCATTGTCATCATTAACGCCTGCAAGATAAGAAATCGAGGGGTTTCGTGAATATTTCAATTGCTGCTGAAGATTAATGGGAATTAAACGAAAGCTTTATATCTCCAGTGTGGGAGGCGCGGTGGCCTAATGGTTAGTGCGTTGGACTCCAGATCGAGCGGTCTGGGTTCGATGGCCTGGATCATTGTGTTTTGTTCTTGGGCAATACACTTTACTCTTACAGTGCCTCTCTCCAGCCAGGAGTATAAATGGGTACCGGCGACAAAATGCTGGGGGTAACCTGCGATGGACTAGCATCCCATCCAGGGGGAGTAGCAATGCTTCTAGTCGTCTTCTTGCTAAGGAAACAGGGATAAGCTCCGGCAGTGTGGGCCAGTTTGGCCCCAGTGCGGCTTTACCTTATATCTCCAGCAGTGATTAAATAAAAAGTTTGTTTATGAAAGTTAAGAAGTTCAGTAAAGAGTCTCTCAAAGAGAATTGTAGGAATTATACTCAGGACAATTTACACGCTGAAAGGTCAAAGGAACCTCGGTCGCATGGTAACAAAGAATTGTGGATTTAATTAACAGACTCTTGTAAGAAATGTAATACCTTTTAATGATTTCACAGCAAGAATAGGGTCTACCATCACTGGTCCTATAATAATACAAGAAAAACAAAAATGTGAAAAAGGACTCCTGGATAAATGAGTCTTGCATCATAAATTTGATAGATGCTCGCAAAGAAATCAGGTAGCAAGCAACCTGACGTCACGACCCCCAAATTAGTTCCAGTCCGACACTTGTTTTGCAAAATTAGCGGGGGTTTTGAACGAACAATCTACTTTAAAAATATTTTCAAGGATTTTAAACTCTCAAACCGTTTATTGCACATATCGAACTAACAAAACACGAAATAAAAAATTTCGTGTCATATACACTTTAAGGATCTGAGAGAGGCCATGATTTTGTATAATTCCTAATTTGGATTAGCCGACAAAACATCCTATTACACAAAGAGTTTCATATTAATTTTTTTAAATATCTCAGATAAGAAGAATATCAACTTAGTTACCATTGGTTGCCGAGTAACTTGTGAGAAGACTTGAGTGGGAAGTCGATAGTGTAGTTACTTCTGTTACTGTAGTAGTTACCAAAGTTGTTGTTGGTATAGATATAGTCGGCATGGCGAGTGTATACGTATTGGAAATAGTTACTTCCTTCAGCATAGTCGATACACTTGATACGTTTGATGTAACTGTTGTGGTTGTTGTATGTGCTGCTATTGATAAAGCTCCTACCCTAGTTGTAGGAGTGGTTTCTACGTTTGATGTAACTGATATGGTTGCTATCTTTATGGTGGTTGACGTAGTTGCTTCCTTTGGTGCAGGTGATGTGGCTGCTCTCACTGGTATACTTGATTTGGCTGCTCCCTTTGAAACAGTTGATGTGATCGCTAGTATTGGTGCCGTTGATGTGGTCGCTAGTATTGGTACAGTTGCTGTGGCTGCGGCTTTTGGTACAGTAGATGTGGCTGCCTCCCTTTGCGGCAGTTGATGCGGTCGGTAGTATTGGTACAGTAGATGTGGCTGCCTCCTTTGGTGCAACTGATGCGGTCGCTAGTATTGGTACAGTAGATGTGGCTGCCTCCTTTGGTGCAACTGATGCGGTCGGTAGTATTGGTACAGTAGATGTGGCTGCTCCTTTGGTGCAACTGATGCGGTCGGTAGTATTGGTACAGTAGATGTGGCTGCCTCCTTTGGTGCAGTTGATGCGGTCGCTGGTATTGTTACAGTTGATGTGGCTGCCTCCTTTGGTGCAACTGATGCGGTCGGTAGTATTGGTACAGTAGATGTGGCTGCCTCCTTTGGTGCAACTGATGCGGTCGGTAGTATTGGTACAGTAGATGTGGCTGCCTCCTTTGGTGCAGTTGATGCGGTCGCTGGTATTGTTACAGTTGATGTGGCTGCCTCCTTTGGTGCAGTTGATGCGGTCGCTGTATTGTTACAGTTGATGTGGCTGCCTCCTTTGGTGCAAACTGATGCGGTCGGTAGTATTGGTACAGTAGATGTGGCTGCCTCCTTTGGTGCAACTGGTACAGTAGATGTGGCTGCCTCCTTTGGTGCAACTGATGCGGTCGGTAGTATTGGTACAGTAGATGTGGCTGCCTCCTTTGGTGCAACTGAATGCGGTCGGTAGTATTGGTACAGTAGATGTGGCTTCCTCCTTTGGTGCAGTTGATGTGGCTGCTTCCTTTGGTGCAGTCGATGCGATCGCTATTGGTGGTACAGTTGACGTGGCTGCTCTCTTTGGTAGAGTTGCTGTGGTTGCTTCCTTTGGTACAGTTGATGTGGTAGCTAGTATTGGTGCAGTTGATGTGGCTGCTTCCTTTGGTGCAGTTGATGTGGTTGCTTCCTTTGGCAGTTGATGTGGTAGCTAGTATTGGTGCAGTTGATGTGGTCGCTAGTGTTGGTACAGTAGATGTGGTTGCTCCCTTTGGTGCAGTTGATGTTGCTCGTGCAGTTGATGTAGTTGTTCCTTTAGTTGCTAAAAATTAATACAAAGAGCATTAAACACGGCAAGGAAAAAATGAATGGATTGAAAATCGATAAAATGCTTAAATGTTATGTTCGTTTTTTCGCAGCAGAGTTCAAACCTTTTAAGGGCAGTTAGTTTCCGGCACAGTACAGCATGGCACGGTAAATACCTAACATTAAAATTTTGTTACGCCTCGGTAACATACCATTCTCTTACTTAACTTAACTGCGTCTCTTGGCTCGACCAAACTCACCGATATGCCGGCCGATATACGCGATTAAGCAGTATCTGATATTTTTTGATTGAGGTTTTATTCTACATTGATATATAGAGTCGAAGCTCCCACCTCGGGAATTCGAAAAAGTGGTCGTAACTAGAGCTGGTGCTTACGAAAATAGGCTCTCGTAAGCGACCACGTGCTGAAACAATAAAGGTTGGTCGCTTAGGAGAGATTTTAGCATAAAGCTTGGGATAAGTAAATGGTTTTTAATATTGTAATAATAATGTTAAATAATTATTTATTTATTTATTTATTTATTTATTTACAACAATATTTATTGCCTAACACAGAAGACGTTCGTGAATGTACAGGTCACGCATTCACAGAGATTGAAAACGTCTCTCATTCAGATGATTACAATGTCTCATATGACTCATAAATATGTTAGCACAACAAGTGGTCGCTTATGAGAACTTTAAAACAAAGTAAAATACCAGTTGGTAATTCCCAAAAGTGGTCGCGGTCGCTTACGAGAGCTTTTAATTACAGAGTTTAAGTGACAATTCAAGCTGGTTGCTTACGAGTGGTAGAAAGGAGAGCTTCGACTGTATAAGATGGCTTAAACATCGTCCGTGCCATAAAAGCAACTCTACTTACTCTCATCGCCGCATTTTTTTCAAAGGGTTAATGTAATAAATGTAGATAGATGTTATTGAACTAGCGTGAGGTCCGTATTGGGAAAATATTGGTCTCGTTCTTTTTTTGCAAGTTTATGGACCGAGCCGAAGGCGAGGTCCATAAACTTGCAAAAAAAGAACGAGACCAATATTTCCCAATACGGACCGAACAAGCTAGTTCAATAAAGTTTTTATTATAATGGCTTTTTTAAAAACTTGCTGACAAAATAATGCCAGCTATTTTCGGCTAACGCGCGCGCGCCAAAGCTAAGCATATTCTTGCATTTTTCAGGCCACTTTGCGAAAGTTTAACCAAAAATTGTCCGCCAGACTTGAGGAAAAATGTTTCTACTTAATATAAAACAGTTTTCTTTTGTTCAATGTTTCATTAAAGGAATTCGGCGAAATGAGTTCGTGAGCGGTCCATCTTAGCGGTCCGTATTGCAAAATTCGGACCGCTCAGGGAACCAATCAGAATGTTCCTTTTCGTCGTGGACCAGTTTGCCATATAATAAAAGTAATTATTGATGATTAACAGTAATTCATGATAATTACCCTGGCCATATAATTCCACTCTCATACAAATCCATAGTCTGAACTTTAGCGGACGAATTCGAATGTAAGTTGCTTTCACGGGATGTGGAAAATGTTGTTTTGAGATTGAATCAATGGCTCCAATGTTTCCTTCGAACACCTGTAAAAAGTGATAATCAGCCAATAAATGTGGTTGTATCTTTTGAGTCTGCGGATGAAACCCTAGTGTGTGACCATTCAAATGAAAGCTATTGAGCAGTACTTTCCTGTAGTACTGTTTATTATGCTGTACAAGGTGGTTCTAACTTTTGAGTCTGCGGATGAAACCCTAGTGTGTGACCATTCAAATGAAAGCTATTGAGCTGTACTTTCATATGGTACTGTTTACTATGCTGTAAGAGGTGGTTCTAACTTTTGAGTCTGCGAATGAAACTCTAGTGTGTGACCATTCAAACGAAAGCTATTGAGCAGTACTTTCAAGTGGTGCTGTTTGTTTCTGACAATTTTGCAAAATGATATTCAAGAATTTTTACTCAGTTTTGAACTTAGCACTCTGGGAGTGAAAGAGCTTAATATGGCATGTCACTCACCTTTTCAATCTTGTTCCAAATATTGCCATTGACAGAGTATTCCACCTCGTATTCCGTTACAGCTTCGTTGCTATTGGTGACACTGGGATCGCTGTATTTGTAACCATTGCCTTGAGTGGCAATCGCACAAATGATTTCCGCATATGGTACGCGTATCACCAAATACTCTGCGGATACGTGTCTTGAGTTGGCGCACCAGGCGTATTCTCCATTCAAACGACCCTTTGAGGGAAGAGGTGCTAAAGGTGTTGTGTTATAGAAAGAGGAGGCTGAGAAGTGAGAGTCGGGTAAACGATCTGGATCTTCAACACCCAAAGGAGATTCTTCACAGGAAACTAAAAAGGAGATAAAAAGAAATACGGTTTTTCGGTACTTAAGAAGTGCCGAAATAAATTCGACTGTCTTATTTATGAGATGCTCATAATCAAAGAATTGCAACCAACTTTAAACGTGCAATCAGACTCCATCCGCGCTAAGTTATTTACATAACTTAAAGACTCCAAAAAATGCCAATTATTTTCACTAATTTATATTCATTTCTCAACTAAAAATGTTCACTCTTCCCTTGATAATGATGATAGAATCATCGAAACGTCGGACAGCCAATAATTTTTGTATTTCTACTAAAATGCTTTAGCAAACCTTTAGTCATTAAAAGGAATACAGTGGGATATTAAAACACATCTGAACTCAAACCATGCAAGTGTGTGATGTAATCAAACAGTTACCAGCACTTGCCGTTGACTCACATCAGATACTGTTCGTACGCTATTTCTGTTTGTTGGGTATCCGTTACCACCTCCCAGGGGGAGCTAGCAGCGAGGCCTGGGACCTAGTATATATGATTGCACATTTTAGAAATTTGGCCGAGCGAGACTAAGTACCGGTTTGTTTAAAATAAACATGGCGGACGATAGCTGACATGACGTGCGTTTGTGTTCGTTCAGAAATATTTTGGCGATTCCACGTCCAAACATCTATGGGAACGATTCGGTCGCTGTTTTAACTGAACTTTGGTCATTGTGGGACACCATGGATGAAAATTCCACAGCAAACTCCCGTAGAGGTACGTTTCTCGAATGATTGACAGATTTCTTTACTTGTGCGATCATGTATTGCAGAAAAGCGGCAAGATCAAAGGGCGCTGCCTGCCCCCCCTGCCACCTCCCATTGACTTTCCACCCCTTTTACGTTGCCGCTCCCTGCATGTCCTCCACACATACGTTTATGAGAAAAAGCCTCCTATTACAAAATGTAGCCGTTCTGGGTCCTCCGGGCTACAAGAGGATGAATTCTAACAGATAGAAGACAAGCTGAACCAGCTGCGGCTTTTATACCAAATTAGGAGGGAGGCTGACAGCAATCAAATACTAATACTCGGAATTCAGTTTTATCAATGACATGGTTAACATACCGTTACGGTTTCTTTGAGAGATTGTTGCATTACTGCTTGATGACACTGAGAAATAAAGTAAATTAAACAAAGTTGAAAACCAGAATGAAAATGTTCCAATGACGTCACAACGGTCTGGTGGATTTGCAGCTACTTCATGGATGACGCATCTTGAGAGAAGATAAAGACGGATTGTGAATAGCCTCCTTTGGGCTCGTCACCCACTCCCCCCCCCCCCCCCCCCCCCCCCCCCCCCCCCCCCCACGAAGAGAGTGCGTGACGAGCCCAAAGGAGGCTATTCACAATCCGTCTTTATCTTCTCCATTCTCAACCATCCTTATTCCTATTTGGTTTATTATCACCTCATTGGTGTTTTTCTACCTTAGTAAACTATTATTTCGAGGCGTTCTTCAATTTGAAGGAAATTTTGCACTTCGCAAAAATGACTTAAAATATTGTGACATAGCTCCTTTAAGCTAACATACTGTGGCGAGGAAGGCATTGGAGAGCGCGGGAGTAATTTGTATCTGCCAATGAGCAAATAATAAAGTTGACAGTTATTCCAATAATTATATGGAATAACTTTGGAATTTGGAATAACCTTACATCGAACTTTAAAAACTCTTAAAACTATTTCATCTTTTAAATTTCACTTAAATCAAAATTAATGGAGGAGTTTTAACATAGATTAATTAGGAGTAATTTATTTTATCCGAGTTTTTATCATTGTAATTTTTATCATAGTAATTTTTATATCATAATTTTAAAATTGTAATTTGTACTGTAATTTTATTGTCACTGAAAAGCCCCGTGAGGGGAGTGTCAAATTAAAGTATTGTATTAAAGTATTGTATATGTGCCTACAGTTTTATATTCAAATGATGCACACACTTCTTACCTACAAAGAGAAAGAACAACCCAACTGCTACAAATGGAGTGAAACTCATGGCGCTTTATTCCACCTGTAATAAAACAAGTTCAACAACAACAAAAACATGCAAAGAAGTTAATGATCACGAGAAGTATATTTTTATGAATTAGCCTGTTCCAGGCGCACAGGTTTGTACGACGGTTACTCCGAGGACAACGTTGATTAAAAACTATTGTAGTTTATAATTTAATTGAGAACTCGGGATAATCCAGACCCCGTTCAGTTTCACTACCAGTATAGTGTCAGAGCTATCCTCAGTTGAATATGTAAAGACTGCGATCAATTCCAAATAGAGATTTGAAAAATTCACCATTGCGGTTCTCGCTCTCCAAAAAAACGAAGAATTAAGGCCCAGCCAAACGCACGCAACATTTCAATGTTGCAATATGTTGCAGCATGTTGGATGGTGTTGGATCAAATTTGAAAATGTTCAAATTTTTCTGTGCAACATTTTTCGATGTTGTATGATGTTGTACTCGTTTGGCCACGTTCTGTGCAATATTGTTGCCACCGGGGCATACGACAATAGTTCGATTTGTCATTTCAAAGCGCCATCCAACATACTGCAACATGTGATCATATATTCATTTCATTCCATTTCCGCAGTTCATATATATATGATTTCATTCATATATTCATCATCACATTATTCATTCCTATCACGGGTGTATAAACTCACAATTGACCTGCCTCCCAACGTGTGGCTTCATAGCTCAGTTGGTAGAGCAACGCAACTAGTAACGCGGAGGTCATGGGTTCAAATCCCATTGAAGCCAGAATTTGTTTACTGGCTTAAAAATTGCAATTGCTTAAATTGTGCGATGATCATATATTCATTTCATACTGCAACATATTACAACAGGATGGCCAAACGGTGTGCAACATATTGGGCTATGTTGTGTTGAAATAATGCGTACGTTTAGACAGCTCATTCGCAACACGATCCAACAATGTTGCACTGGGTTGCGTTGAAATGTTGCGTGCGTTTTGGTCGGGCCTTTAAGGTCATTTCACGTACGTTGTTGTTTGTGAGAGGACGATTAATTTTAGAAATGCACCAACATGTAAAACGCACGTGCACAATAAATTGCACTGCTAATTAAACCTTTTGTTTAGCGACGTTCTTCTCATTGCAGTTGCCGTTGTGGTTTTTAATTCCCTATATAGACACGAACGAGGGGAGAGGGGAGAGGGGACTTTGGGGCCCCGGGGGACACTCCCTTATATACGCTATATTGGGGTGCCGCTGGACAGGAACAGGGTATAACAAACGACATTCTTTGGTCTGGATCAGGGTATCACAAACGACATTTTTTGGTCTGGAACAGGGTATCAGTTTCCCAGAAGTTTGCACGAAGATCGGTTATTTAATACTCTGGAATAGGATATTAGTCAGTCAGACGAAACGAAACGCGTGGGAGTTTAAAGAAGCTTTACAACTACAAGTTCGCAGTGCTGCTTACTAGTATAGCTTTCAAAATCGTCTGGAACAGGGTATCTTTTTTAACATTTAACCATACTGGAACAGGGTCGCCACAATTAGCGTTTTGTGGTCTGGTACAGGGTAAAGGTTTTTATAGCCCAGCCGCACACCGGTATACCCCCACCCAATTTTTTTGGGAGAAACCCCCTCCCTCCCTCCCCCGGGGTTGGGGCCTATATATATTACAAACTAACCGGGAAACTGCCCAAAATTTCCATCAGAACCAAAAAACCGCTTTTCTTTTCCTAAAAACCGAAAGTTAAAAAAGGGAAAAATCGAAAGCCCATGACCAAAACAATAAAACCGAAATACCCAAGGTCCCCCTCTGGGGCCTGACACCCTGGAGGGGGTATATTCATTGGCATGTTTAAGCCAAATCTGGAAGTAGTGTTTAGCAAAAAGGTAAAAATCACAAGCTAATTGGATCCCCCGGGGGGGTACTCCCTTATATAAGCTATATAGGTATGGCCGCCCCAAAGGGTATGGTTTTTGAGCCGTTTTGGTCTGCAATAGGGTATAGATTTTGACCATTTTGGTCTGAAATTGGGTATGTTTTGCGCACTCTGGTCTGGAATTTGGTTTGACTTTAGACGAAACTGTTTTTTGCCATTAGGATTTTGAAGCCCTTTTCAAATGGAACCCATTCCTGGGTAGCTGAAGTCATGTATTAGACACGTGTACTAATTTTATAGGTCTGAAATAGGGTATCGATTTTTGGGTCAGCGTCTGAAATAGGGTATCAAAAATCACATATTTTGGTCTGAAATAGGGTAAGGGTTTCAAGAAGCGGGCCACACAACCAAAAATTTGGGGGAGTACCCCCCCTCCCCCCCCCCCCCCCCCCCCCGGGATTGGATCATGTGTACTTAAGGCACCTGTCGGCCGAGTATCGGTCGACACTCGCGTCGACATGGTGCCTTAAGTACACATGATCCAGCTCTAATTTACAGGTAATGCTACGATTTAAAAAATTATAAAGTATAAAAAATAATATATATACACAGTTTTAAATTGATTAAAAAGACAAAGATAATGTGGTGTAATTAAAATATTTTAGGGTTTCATACACAGACTTAAAAAGTTAGAAAATCCTTGTACAGCATAATACACAGTACCACATGCAGTACTTCTCGGACAGCCTTCATTTGAATGGTCACACACTAGGGTTTCATCCACAGACTTTAAAAGTTTAGAACATCCTTGTACAGCATAATACACAGGTGTTAACCACATGCAGTTTAACTTCTCGGACAGGTTTCATGTTGAATGGTCACACACTCGGGTTAGGGTTTCGTCTACATAGAACCACCTTGTACAAAAAATAATAAACAGTACCACATGAAAGTACAGCCTTCGAGAGTAACTTTCACTTTCCATTTTGTTGAATGGTCACACACTAGGGTTTTGTTACAACATAATTAAATCAGACTACCACATGAAAGTACTGCCTCAACAAGCTTTCATTTGAATGGTCACACAATAGAGTTTCATACACGCGACTCAATAAGTTAAAAACACATTTTTTGAATCAAGGTTTGACTCTGGGAGTGAAAGCGTTTAAACACAAACCGTGTATAAACAGACTTGCTTTACCTTAATTAACTGTCGGTTGTTTTTAGTCATCAAGACGCTGCCAGAGTCATTCATGTTGATCGGAGATCTGTAAGCTACAGCACATAAACAAGACGCTAGCATCTGATGTTGAGCTTATGGAATATTTATACTTTCAGTCGCAAACTCGAATACAATGTATTTATTCTCGACATTTGTTTGTCCGTGATGTATTGACATTATAACAATACATTAACCATTACGGATGACGTCACAAAGTATACGTCGCGTTCGCAGGCTATGTTGAACGGGATTCAGTCCAGTTGCAGTCGTTTACAACTAAACACTGGCATCATGAGAGACCCTGGGAACGAGGATGCTACACTGGATGTTTGGTATTTGTACTGTGTCTATGTTTATAACATCAGCTGGAATAATAAAACAGTGGAACCCCGATATATAACGAAGTCCCCAGAATAACGAACGATATTCTTCTGCCAGCCAAAGTTACAGTAAAAATGTTTGGAACAGAACCCCGATATAACGAACCACGGTATAAACGAAATCCCGAGTTATAAACGAAACACAATTCAGATCAGAAGTGACGTGGCTATGATCTTTATCAGAGTATAAAGACATAGGAACGGAGGTTTTAATTCCACTGTAGTTGAAGGCGTGATGGTGAAACAGCCAGGCGAACAATAGAGCAGCTGCTTTACAGACTGGGAACTGACGGAAAACGGAACTGAAACAAGTCCAAAGTCCCTTTTCCATTTTATGACAAAATGCAAACGAACAGTCTTTTAATTTCTTTTCGCAAGTTTCTCCTATGGACGCGGGAAGAAACTAAATAAGTATGGCCTCGAGACTCATGTTACAAGCTGCGGGCAGATAAGAGGAGAAAGAATTTGCTCTCTTTTCTCTCTCACGCCAATCCTTTCTCGTTTTTACTCTTTTTTTGCATAATTATAGAGGCTAAGCATCACTTCTGCCGTTTGCCGTTTCGACGTTGAAAGTGAATAGTAGTTTTCGCGTTTGGCGTGAAGGTTCGTGAATTATTTTCGATTTTCTGATGGATTTATTTAATGATTCGATCGAGGAAAAAAGTAAAGAAATTACCTGCAAGCTGACGTTTGCCGTAGAACGTGGGTGCTAAGACGGATTCGCTCAACGTTCTGAGCAATAAGTGCAAAAATTAATTACTAAAAAACTACTCATAGCCGTAACATTTGAATACTATTTGAAACATATCACTTTAATCACTTCTCCAAGTGACCCCGCAATTAAATTCTCAAGCATTCTAGAGAAAATTAATTTCAACCTCGTAAAAAATGCATAAAAAACGCACGCATTTTGTTTTGAACTGACATGAAAGCGTCTTTTTAATTAAAATATGTAATGACTTCTCTCGCGGGGTCAGCTTGGAGCTAGTTTATCGATAATTCTTCTTAACTGTATTCAAAATATTACCGTGCTTGAGTATTTTTGGTAACTAATTTTTTAGCACTTTTGGCCTCGAAACGTCCAGTGCCCGAAAATAGTCGTCTTGAATCTCTCTTGTTAAAATTTCCACTCGAGCGTAGCGATCTTGTGAAATAAAAAAAAAAGAGTGCACTACTCGCAGTCTATTTATATATTGCCTGATATCTTACAATGAATTTCGCCAAGGTTACTTGGCTTTGCCCCTACGCTTACATCAGCTCAGTTGTATACTTGGTTAGATGCGGCAAATCTCGAGGTTAGTTATATCCAACGCTCGTTCCCAGGGTCTCTACTCTTCTTCCCGCCAAAAGACCCGCATCGCTTTTGGCGCGGAAGAAGAGAGACCCTGTAATTAAACTGAAATGACACTTGTTTTGAAGTCTTTGTAGATAAAAAAGCAAGCCGACAATGAAATTTGTTCCAAGAGTTTTTGTGCAGCGCGCTTTCAGGTGGATTCACAAATCCAGAAATTATGCGACCAATTCAACAGTTTTGCTTTTCATCTTTATATTGTGCCCCCCCCCCCCCCGCTCATGCCTTAGTTCCGTTTAACATAATAATCCTCTCGTTACTATAACCAACCCCCCCACTTTCACTGCTACAGCGGAGTGCTAAGCTTCAAAACTGCGAGGGAAAACAATTTGCGAATTTCATTTTGCCCAAAATTGTCAAAAACAAACAGTACCACATTGACACAGCTACTGCCCCCCCTCAGCTCAGCTTTATTCAAATGCCGCTCACACTCAAAATGTTTACAAAACCACATTTATTGATCTCATGGTTTGACTCTGCGGAGCTGCAAACGCGCATTAAACTAGTGTCGAACCACAATAGCTTTGATAACCGTCGGCTCAGTTAAAACAGCCAACCCTTCCCTTCGCGCTCCTAGGGTTGTATGCATCGCCTTTCTGATCCGCGAAAGACAACTTGCCGCCACCGTATATTGTTTTTCTGTTTTCACCACTTTCCGTTTTATTTGCAAGATGCGACATAAATTACTAATTTGAACATACAGCCATTACATAGGTTACGTGTTGTTTATCAAATTTGCTAGTAACAAACCCTGTACAGTGGAGTGACTTTTTAACAGTCCTAAAAGCAGCAAAGTGCAAAAATTTTTTTCACCTTTCAAATCTGACGAAAGCCTCAAAAATAATAATTTACTAAGCGTGAGAAAAACACCAAAGAGGTCGATAATAAACCAAACAGGAACAAGGATGGTTGAGGGATGGAGAAGATTAAGACGAAAAAAGAAAAGGAAGGATGGCGAATGCGCGAAATTTTTTTTTTTTTTTTGAAAAAAATGGCCAATTTTTTTCAAGATGCGCCAACCGTCGACGTTAGCATCCTTTAAAAGTTACACCTGTGATTGTTACATTTGCCCCTTCAGCCAAACAGCCCCTAGACTGCTTGAATTCCTTCACCCGTGCCCAATTTCTCGCGCCGCTGCTCCTTTCGCATTATTTTGAGAGAGAAAACAGACTGCAAGGTCCTCAAGCAGTCTAAACCATACACCATTCACGCCAAAGACAATTCCTCCTTCCTTCATCCACTACCGAAGAACTTAGTCGTATCACAGATTAACAGAAGGAACGTCCAACATGGTTAAAGTGCCCCCTATAACCCCCAAAAATATAATTTGCCCCCCCAAATGAATGTTCATATCTACTAAGCAAGATCCCGCCATGGTTTTGGTTAAAACGGCAATTTCTATCAGGCCCTGTCAAAGTTAATATCATGAAACATGCGCCCGTCTCTGCACGTTCAAAGGACATCTGTGCTGTAAAAATGTCTATTATTTCAGAGACACTAAGGCCATGATAGGAGGCAATTTTTTTCTGCAACCTGTTCTCGCACAATTTGCTTGTGCTCTAATTCGATAACTGGACAGGTGTAGTTTTGAAAATGAAGTCTGAATCCAAAACAATCGAAGCTTTTGAACGTTGTTCATCGACAAAGACAACATCAAGCGAGTCATTTTCTTCATCTAAATATTCACTTCCTTTGCCTAAAAAGTGTCTTTAATCGAAGGTCTGCAATAGTATTTTTAGTATTTCTTTTTCAGTTCCCAAAATATTCATGTTTTTACGTTCGCTTTTGGCTGCCTGGTTTCATATCAAAACGCACGAAATGCAGTTTCAGACAACCTAGTAGCCTCGCGCCTTCGCGCTCGTACGATCAAACTTTTCATCTTGTCCCCCACCTCCCCCCCTTTCTCTCTAACGCCCCCCACCCCCCCCCCCCCCCCCCCCCCCCCCCCCCCCCCCCACCATTCAAATCCTGTCTACGGGCCCTGTCAATAGACAACAAAAACAGCCTTTCCAGATCCAGCGGAGGCAAGCTCTTATCAGACATTATCACAAAAGAAATCTCTTAAGCCTCTTCGATCCACACGAGCAAGTAATTTCCTTGACAAGTTTTCTTTGCTCGTGTGGGGACCATAAACAATTTTTCTTTGACAATTTTCTTTGTAATAACAATAATATTGTACAGCGGATTATCATCTTTAATAGGATCCAGGTCGCGAGCAACAAGATTAGGCCGCTGGGCACCAGGGAATTCCTTGTCAAGTTTTCCTTGTTGCACGTCCACACGAAGAAGTTTCGCAACTTGTCAAGGAAAAAATGCCAAATTTCCCTTTCCACACGAGCAAGGAAAACTTGTCAGGGAATCTTGCTCGTGTAGAAGGGGCTTTATCGGACATTCCTGTGCTAACAAAGAATGCTTACAACTGGACGACAAGAATGCGCCAAATGCCCCCATTACCTTTGAGTCACGTGACACGAGGTAAAAACAAATTCAAGCTATAAAACACAGGTAACCCCAAGCTAACACGATATAAGCGGTATTGTGTTACAAAGACTCGATTTATAAGGGTTTGTATGGAAATGCAACTGTTTTGTTTGAGATGATGTTAAATTCCAATGTTATGTGAATAAAACTGACTTACTCTGTTGCTGTGTTGTATTCTTTGTAGCCTGCCCGCTTCTCGCCGGTTTGAAGCCATTCGGCGAGTTATCGTTCTGCCATGCAGTGTTTCCCACTCATCCAATCAGATAGCGCTCTTAAAATAGCCTCAGCTACATACTGAAAACTAAAAATAGATTTAATTGGAAGAGACTCATGTATGAGGGAATGCTTCTCTTAGATCATCCCTCTTGGTTCTACTCACTTCCTTTGCCCATTTGCTCCATTCTCGATCCCAGGCCTTCGCTTTTCTTGACTACGCCAAGCGCGCGAAAGAGAAGAGCTCTGGGGTCGAGATTGCCAGTAGCTCCTCCCAGATTATGGGCCACCAACTCAGTTGAACTACAGCTCTCCATCGTCCCCTTGTCCTGGGCTAGCCTCTCCCTCTGCTATCTCCCCTCTCTCCTCTCCCAGGCTGTGCTCAGTCTAAAAAAAAAAAGGCTTTTAGACAATTTTAATTATCTTAATTGTAAATAGTTTCTGTAGAATTTTCTTGTAGATAGTTTGTAATTTTAGAAATAAGGCTAAAAAAAGGTTTAAAATAAAGAAAGTGTTCCTTCAAAGTCATGTTATTATGATAATCATTATTATCAAATGACAAGTCCAAATGTAGAGGAAAGAAATATTGGATTTCCCATGATGTCCCTCGCAGCTTATCCCGAAGAGAGGAGGACCAGAATCGAAAAAATCGCCTAAATCAGCAAAACAACCCACACAGACAGCAAGTAAAACACCTTGGAAGCAAGGTACGACAATTTTATGAGAAATTTACCATATTCCTATATCATAGAATCTGAGAGTAAAATCCCCATACAAACCCCTTTTATTTTTCGCCATTACTGCTGACGCAATACGGCATATCATACAGATGACTCACAAAGTGAACTTAGGGCGTCTGCGATTACTCGATTCATAATCTGCGGAGGTTCAATTTTACAACCGTTAAGTTACGAAAGTAACGGACCCTCCTGAAAGTAGCGACTCCCCCAAAGTAACGTCAAAAATTGTGGCTGCTAATAAAACCGAAAGTAGCGAGACCCCGAAAGAAGTGAGACCAAGGTTTTTTTTAATTATATACATATAAATATATATTTTTTTCCAATCAATAGTCAAATATATGAGTAATAATCTTCGTGCAGTGTGATAACATGATCACAGTAAGGCACTTTACATCAAGGTTAGCTATTGATTATGCCACAAAGCATTAATGTTCTTTCTTGTTGCGCTGTGTACAAACAAAACCCGTATAATTTTATTAACGGTTTTTGTCCCTGAAAGTAACGATCCCCGAAAGTAGCAAGCCCAAAGGCTGCTAATTCCGAAATTAACGAGGGTGTTACTTTCGGAACTTTACGGTATATTGTTAATAAGATCGTTGATCGAAAAAAATGGACTCCGTTTAGTGCTATCGCCATGTTTCCGCAAGGTTTATCAACAAACCGACGAGGACAGGTGCCACCTGGTCGGACAATTTGCTGCTAAAATATTACTAACAAGAATAATGAGAAAGACTGAGAAGAAAAGACCACTTAAGGCGGTGTCCACCTGAATGCATTTTCCCGCCACTAACTTGGGTTTAATGGAAATATCTCGTTCGCATTTCAAGAATCCAAAAAATCTTAGCTCATCCCATGAATCTATGTTATGGGGCCGCTTTTGTAAATTTTTGGCTGATTTTGGGGGGTATTTTGGGGAGGAAATAGTTTTCTCAAAGGAGTTGTAAAATTTAGGAGGAAATAAGAAATATTGAAGATTTAATGTAGTTTAAAATTAGAATTGAAGTTAAAATTAGTAGATTGACATTGACAACAGTTGCATAACCACGCAAGAGACACCCGCGTGGGACATATCAACTGTCTAGTTGCGCTGTTCTTACCAAACAAAAAATTTCCTTCTTATACCCTTCTTTAAACCTCTTAAAATTTCATTGAAATTCAGGTAGAATCCCCCCTTAATAATATTAAGCCCGGTCCGCAAAAAGCGTTGGATGAGCCAGCTGCTGAGAGGGCTCTCCATTTGTGAGAGCTTTCTTCAACTCTCATCGACTATCATTAACCTCGCGGCCAAACGAGAGAATTTTTTTTACCCCTCCTCCTAACTCTTCGACGACTACTCAAGAACAAAATTGAGCAGGCTACTCGGATCGGTGAGAGCGCAACGAGAGTCGCCATGAGAGTGCATGAGCGCCTTTTTAGCCCAAAACGAGAGCGAGAGTTTGAACTCTCAGCAACTCTGATAATTGTTTGGCCCGGGCTGTAATGAGCAACATGTGAACTTATTCGCATGCGACAAATTACAGTGAA